>JAFIDM010001028.1:13897256-13911700 GCA_023159025.1 Thereuonema tuberculata | reverse complement strand
ACTTTAAAGAAGAAATATATTGCGAAGAGATTTTTTATAACATTTACAGTTATTTGATGAGTACTGAGTTACTTCAGTTTCTTTTCATTATGAATTTTTAAATCAATATTTTGATTATATATATAATACAGATATCAAGAAAAAAATATGCATAAATAAAATAATCTGCAAAATAATGTTTATTTAAAAATCAAAACTTCATGAAATTCCAGCAATATATAATTGCATAATGAATAACCTTCACTGCCAGCTACAACATTGTATATCTTTTTAGTATTTTTTCCTTCAGTTAAAATTTCAGTTTCTGTCTGAATCAAAAACTTACAGCACTACAATTTCTTCATTGATATAACACTACTGAAATGGCAAAGAAAGAGGCTTAGCGGTCTGTAAAGGAAAATTCAACAGAAAGTTAAGCAAAAAATTGTATTTGCTGTCAAGTTTGACACATTGCAATGTAATCTGCTCACCATCAATTGCTAAAATTATTAATTACTTCTATCAGGATCTAAAACGTAAATATCCCTTATATATCCCTTCAAGTTTTCACATTAAAAAAAAAAAAAAAGCAGTAGACATTTATAAAGAGGCAAGGGCACAAGTGAGGTAACCATGTTCAGTAGATTTCAAAGATGTTTTGCAGGAATTTTCCCTGCTCTTCTAAAAAATAACTTTTCTAAATATTACATTAACCTTTTGCAAACCTTTTGCTTGGCTAAATTCATTTTTTTTTTATTATTATTATTTCACATATTCCCACTTCAGTATCTCAAATAGTTTACTGAAATATCCAGATCTGTCTCTTTTTCTGTTCCAAATATAATTTAAAATTTGCAGTTACTCTGTTTGTAAAATCTTATTTGTAAAGCAAATATTCTCTAAACATTGAAAATGAAATATATAAAGTTTTTTACGTGTACTGTGAATTATTATAGTCCTTTAACGCCTGTATACTTGACTAAAAACGGTTGAAACATTTAAAAATTTAACACTTATTAAAACATTAAAAAGTTTAAAAATAGCAGTTACATGATCTGGTTTCCTTCCCGAGAGGGAAATTTTTCAAATGAAATTTTTATTGTTTTCATATACTCTCTCATTTCCATATCTCCCATTATTTACTTTAAACAATCTACTTTTATTAAAAAAAAAATATTTCCGATGCAGTTTATATAACACAAACTTTATCATTTCGATCATGCACAAGTTTTAATATTTCTACATATCTTCAATATCCGTGTTCATTCAAATTCTTTAAGTACGCAGATAATTAATATTCAAAACAAAGAAGTAGATTATCTTTTAGTCTTCTGATAAGATCAGCAGACTAATATTCCCGTTTTGTCTGTCATGTACACAAGTAATATTAAAATATCATTAAAATCTCATTACGCACAACAATTGCGTCTTTTGCATGCGCAACAATCACATTATAATAATAAGGATCAATATCAATTATATTTTCTTATCAGAAGATGTTGTGAAGCATTGTAATTGGTTTATTAATTGCTTTCCTTACCTCATTTTTTTTTTTTCCTTTCTTGAATTGTCACTAAATTTTCCTTCAATGAGTTGTTGTCACTGTTGTTTTACACATTAGTGCTTCATTATTAAATACAACAGATAGGTCATTAAAGAAGTTTGAATATTTGTATTTTGTGCAGACAGAAGAATTCAGTTCAGTTTTCTCTCTACATTTCAAATGTTTTGAAGGAATTGGAGACAAAGACGAAACTGATTTAACTAATGTTAACAATTATTGTTAGGATTTCTAAGGAGGAGGTCCCATACTTGTAAGCGAGAAGCCCCCACGCACCTTCTGAGTGTCACCGAGGAAGTTTGGATGGCTTATGAGTCCTATAAAGGACGAAACAACTCGTCACAGTCTCTTCCCGGTGACAAACTCGGGGTGCGAATCCTTTCCTCTCTTGTTATTTGCGTTGTGCCTTCGTTTTTGCTGTTTTCATTGAGTCATCGGGCACGTAAAATCTCTTTTTCTCTAACAAATTTTATGTATACTTTAATTTTATAAGGAGATTAAAATTTTTTTTTTTTTTTAATTTGTTTCCTTAGATATTCCGTAGATGTATTTCAGCCTCCAGTAAAACTTCATGAAAATGTTAGTCGGAACAGTAGCAGCGGTCTTTCATCAGCTTCTGATGCCTCTGTTAGTCAACCCGTTTCCAATGGAAGTGATAATACTTCTGTCACCTCAATTGGCAGTTCTGCTTCACTGTCCTCATCTTCCAGCCAGGTAGTTTCTGGGCCTGTAATTGAGAAAATCTTTATTAGTTGCTCTTTTTTTTTATTTTAATTTATTTCTTAACTAGATAGAATATTCAATTTGCATTAACTCTGAGTTTTTGTTTCAGGCGTCCGAAAGTGCAACCTGTGTTAGTGCCAGCCACTCAGAGTGCAACAAAGTTAATGATAATAAGTTTGCAGAAGAAAAGACTGAAGAGAAATGGTCACCATCAAAAGTAAATACAATTACAACTACTACTAACAATAAACAAAGATGTAATACAGGTTATTTAGAAAATTTTAAAAGTTGAGATTCTCATGAAGGTTAGAAATAAAAATAAAAATTGTCACTGGTCTCGGTCTACGTTGTTTCATCATCAGCGGCAGCGGCAAACCGGTCGGCAAAACAGGCGTCGTCCTCTGATCCATCTAGTGCTTTATATCCATTTTTTTTTTTAAACTTTTGACAATAGTTTCAGCAGAAATTGACTTCCAGGCATTCAAGATCCACTCACACATCTTGTCCAACATAGGCCTTTTGATTTTCCCACCGGGCGTATAATCATGCTCATTGCTTACCATCCACTGAAAGTAAGACTGGCGTATGTGGTCCTTAAACGGCTTGTTCACCGATACGTCGAGAGGCTGCGATAATGATGTCAGCCCACCAGGAATCATGACCAAATCAGTCTTTGAATCCTGAAGGCAGGTCTTGAATAAGATGGCCACGGAAACACTCTAGCACAAGAAGCGACCATTTGCGAGGTAATGCTCCAGGTCGTCGTTTCCACACTTTTTCAAACCAATCCAGCATTGATTCACCAACCATCCACCGTTTTTCTTGTGCCACAACATGGACAACAGCTGGAAACTTTAACCCTTTCAGAATTGTTTTCCTTCAGAAAATGATGTAAGGTGGCAATTTCCTTCCATCGGCTGTTAATGGCAAGTATTACGGTGCACCACTGCTTCTCAGCTCCCGACATTATTATTGGCACACTTGAAGCCCCTTTTTCTTCTATTGTTATGTTACTGGGCATATCAAAGTAAACTGGTGTCTGATCAGCATTTCCTATCTGTGACAATTCATAATTCTTTCGTTGGCGTATTATGATTACATGACGAGGGAAGGTCACCACTTGGTCAGATTACCATCTCCTGGTAATTTCTGGCATAATCTCGTTCATCTTCTCAGAGAAATTTTTTCTCCTTATGAAGCATGTGGTCCATTCCTCGCTCGCTTTGAACTAGCTTTGCTAAATGCCCATGGTACGTGCGATTTCCCTCGCGTGGATTTGTAGCATTTCGTGATTTTATGGTGTTACCATTGTTTATTAATTCTTGCACATAGTTCAAGAGGTCTTTCTCCAATTCTGGAAATTTTTCACTTTTCGGTCCTCGAAACGCACGGCAAGAACTTTTTCCCTTTATTAAGAACTCTTTTTGTTTCCGCCAATATCGCACATGTCCTTCCAAAACAGCAAATTCTCTCCCAGCAGCTTGGTTCCCATGTTTCTCTGCATATAGAATTACACAAACTTTACAATTGACCATGTATTACTATATTTACTGGTAAGCTTCTGCTTTTCACTCATTTTCGTCACAAATAGCAAACAAGTACACCGATCCGAGATTTATCACTACCCACAGCTGTAGCAAACCTCAGTTGGGCGGGGGGTGGCTTGTAAGTGAGAGACAACCTTCACTAAAAGCAAATCTTTATGGTCGGGTGGGAGGGAGTTTAAGGCATGCGTGGTAAGATCAACGCACTTTACCATTATAACTGGCCAGTCTACAATTCGACACTGCAAAAATTATGTGAGGGGGGAAAAATCCAAAATATGCCCTTAAAATTTGGAGTGCGTAAATTACACAAGGGCGAAAAATATGCAAGTAAATACGGTTAATCTTTGACTTCGAAGTGCCGGAAACCTTACCTCCAAAGACCCATTGGCCTGCCAAGGCCTCTTATGGGATCCTTTATCTTAACAGTATGTGTAATACAATTTGAAGAAATAATCAAGTGTCCAAACAGAACTTCCTCAAATGTTGCCGTGATCTGGAATATTAATGACCTTCGCATCTGCATTTGCAAGCCTAACAAAAGAAATAGCCTTTTTTTTTTTTCTGGTTATAACAGAGTGTTAATTTATTACATGACCCAAATAGAGGCAACTGAAAGTTTAGGAATGCATTTTCTAGAGATTAGGTTGTTTTGTAAGGTTTTTTATCTGTTAATTTGCTATTTCTGATTAAATTTAGTTTCATTGACCTTTTTTGTATTTTACTATTTTAATTTTATTTGAATAAATTTCTTGGATCTAGTTAGTTATTTTCAAAATTTGCTTATTATTAAGGCTTAAATTCATTGTTTATGATTATTTTGGAATCAATTTCACATGCTAAGTGCTTTTCTTAAATAAAATTCTGTGGTGATTTGCCAAAAGGGGGTAAGTCCACAATTGGCCATTTTGAGATAAAATGTTCAGTCAATCTGTTTTAGTTGCATCCATGATATGCCAAACCAATCTAAGTCCACTGTACCTAAATCCAGAAGTTCAGCTTCTATACCTAAATAAAACCTTGCATTCTCCACCATGTCTTACACAACTCTGAACTTTCTTTTTCATTTTCCCAGAAATGTTATGTTCCTATTGGCAAATCACCACATAATTACCCGTTCCGAATTCTGAAGTTCCTGTACACATGCTTTGGCTTAGTCATGCCAAAGTCATATGTTACGATAAATCCAATCGAGTCTTATTTGTCATCCTCATTATTGCAGATTCACTTATATTCCATCTCACAGGATAGCACCTGTTTCATGGTGAAAGATATAACTGATGCTACTTGAGATGTGAATTTGATCCTCTAGACCAAGGAACAAGATTGATGGAATTTGAAAATGATATGATTGTAAATTATCAGTTGAAAAATGGCAGCAGTGAGGAAACTGCCGATCTTTAATTTAGCAGTACTGTCATTGGGTTTGCAAAAAATGAAGGATGTTAAGCAAAACAATAGTTATTTGTCATGCTTCATATGTACTCTTGCCAAGATGAAATTTATGAAATTTTATTTTATGTACTGCTGTTCAGGTTTTGAATAAAGAATAAAAGTTTTATTATTAGTTTTACATTATTTTATTTTTTTTATTTTTTTTTTAGCAATTAATAAAAACGGAGAGAAGTAGCAGCCCAAAGGTCAGTTGTTCTGTTGGGGCCCAAATGGACACTGAAACTGCTGATAATGAAAGCAGCTGTGCAAGAATTGTATTTGGACAACCGCATAATGAACTAGGAAATGAACGGCCATCTCCGTTGTTTGTTATCAGGCCTGTCAATCAATACGGTCAGAATCTTCTCAATGCAGATGGAGAAAAATTGGAAGACAAAGGTAAGATTAGATTGTTTTTAGTACTTAATTTTCTTATCCTTTAAAATTTTATTGCTGTCTTGAATAAAGCTTTATCTGCAGTTTTAGATCCCAATTTGAAAAGGCCTAAGTAAGTTGGTAGGATCTGTAATTTATTCAGTCATCTTGTAGTTAAGATTAGTTACTAACATTTCTCACATATCTGCATATAGATGTAAGATGATTTTACTAAATGCAGGGCATGATTTATAATCCTGTGTGTAGACCACTAGCTGCTTAACACTTCAAGAACCTACATTCAAATAATAATTGTTAGCAACTTCACATCGAACATCATTTAGGAAAGTAGATTGCAAGACCAAAAAGAATTAAATATCACAGTAAAACAAGCTTAATTGTAGTTTGTAACAAGAAATATCTGAAATTGTAAAGAGCAGTTATTTGTAAATGCAGTTTTTCTTTAAACAAGAAAGATTCAGTAATGAAAACTTAATTTCCACATTAAAATAAAACAAATTACTGTTTTCTTTTCCTTGTTATTATTGTTAGTTACTGTGATTTTGTCATTTGAATAAAAAATAAGCAGCAAAAATACAGTAATTTAAGTTTTACAAAACAGTGAATTTTTTTTTTAGGTTAATTGAGGTGGGATCATTTCCAGGATGTTTTGTTTGGAAATACAACAGAAAAAAAAAATACTTTCTATTTTGAAATGACCAGCAGTATCCTAAAAAATGACAACTATAACTTATGTTTTTTAAAAAAAAAAGAAAAGTCACAGAAAGTAAATGAAAAGAAAACGCCAGAAATCAAGTATAAAAAATGGCGGAGGGGGCAACTTGAATACAAAGTAGGCTTAACATGCGTGGAATGAAATAAAGAAAAATAGAAATAAATAAAACGCACTTACTTACAAAAAGTTGAGATAATTATATATGGTAATAATCCGACAGTTTTGGAATACTGTGCGTATTCCTTCATCAGGGATGGCACAAACATATAGGACATAAGACAACATTTAGGACAACATGATGTAGCTTCCCTCACTTTCCCTCACTTTCAACATACCTTCCCTCATCATGTCGTCCTAAATGTTGTCTTATGTCCTATATATTTATGCCGTCCCTGATAAAGGAATACGCACAGTATTCTGAAACTGTCGGATTATTACCATATACGTATAATTATCTCAACTTTTTGTAAGTAAGTGCGTTTTATTCATTCCTATTTTTCTTTATAAAAAATGGGTCCCAACTGTACGCTAATACCGACTTTTTTTTTATCATAAGCTATTGCTGGCTACATGGGTGATGGTTCTCATAAAGTATTATATCGAACTAATTTTTGTCTTTTAACAGTGTTGTAGTTTAGTCTTTTATTAGTTACTGAAATAATAGCATTTTTTTTTTCATTGTATATTTCAGGGGATGAACCACTTGATTTAACCTTAAAAACCTACTTAGCCATGGATTGGCAGAACAACGAGAAGATGAAAAATTACGTTTTAGTGCAATCAAAGGAACTGGTAAGTATCTAAGGAAAATGAAAGCTGTGTTTTGCCTTTTTACCAAAATTACATGATCTCTGAATTGAATACAACAGAATCTGTTTGTGAATAACTGGAAATAAGACGTATGGTTATGAACTGTGATGTAATAATACTTTTTAACCTTTATTAATTTCACAAATGCTCTGAAATACAGTGAAGATAAGTGTAATCAGGCCTGCTCAGTAGGGGTCCACAATTCCCTAAAATTTACTGGTGGAACCCTGGCACTGATGGCACATTGTGTCGCATCCAACGTGTTCTTTTGGGTACAAATCCTGTAAACAATTGGGTCAACTGACAATGCCAAGCTCGGAGGAATGCTCCTCCAGCCATAATTTGATGGCTGTGGTCTGTCCATACTGAAAGAGCCTGCTCGCGTCTGAGTGAAAGCATGACTTGAACAGGTGTAAATGAACTGCATGGATGGTTATTTAGCGTCCACCTGTCAATGATGTCTGCACATGTTACGGGGTTCTAATGCGTGGCTAGCTGAAAATACCCAACACCATATCAGCGACAACTCCGCCCTGGATTGTCTCTTTTTGATATGCAGGATCTTTTGCCTCAGAGGGTTTTCTCCACACATGTAGTTGTCCATCTATCTGAAACAGTTGGAATAGTGAGTTGACAGGCCAAGCTAATGTTTCTAGTCATCTTGTGTCCAGTGGGGGTGGCGTTCCCTAGCTTAGGCAAGGCACAGAGCCCTGTTCTGTTGAGTCAGCAATGGGATCCAAGTGAGCCTTCAGCTACGATACCCATGGAATAAAGAGAATGCTGTACCGTCTGAACGCTGATGTTTTGTGTGGCCCCAGCATTGAATTATTCTGTTATTTGCTGCAGTGTTGCATGTTGGTCAGATGTTACCATGCATGTCAGACCAACTCCTGGTACACAATCATCCAGAGTTTTCGTCTACTGCAGCAGTGTCGCATCAGGAATGTCTTCCCTGATGTTGTATTGTTGCAGTACACTCACAAAATTGTTTCATGTGAAATTCTAAATTTTGGGTTAATTTCAAAGATGGAGTGATCTATCTCTCTGGCACTTACTATCCCACCTCTTTCAAAGTCTCTTAAATTTTGATCATCATCACTGCAAATATATTCCACAAAGGATTTGTCTTTATCTATGCTTCAATTGTGGAAGATATCATTTAATACGAGAGTATTATGTCATGTACTGGAAATAGAAGGGACTGCCTCAGTTTTTGTGGTACTAAATATATTTACTATAAATTATTATAATTATATAGTATATATATTTAAAGTTAATAAGCTGTTGCTATTTTAAAAGAGAAATTGAATTTAACTATATACTTTAAATGATTTCATTGGTACAAATTATTAACTTCCCTGTTTCTTTTCTAAAATTCCAGGAATACGATATAAAGCCTTCGGATAATCTTCCTGCAGAAGGTAGGATTTCAAATTTTTGGTCAAATTATGTTGTAAATGAAATTTTAAGTCAAAGAAAAAATTGCTTTTAAAATCCTTACCATTAATTTCTCTTCTTTTCTTTGGTTTTAGAACAAGCAAACATAAGCCTCCACCAGTGTTTACAGTTGTTCACTGAGCCAGAAACCTTAGCACCTGATGAAGCTTGGTAGGCTATTTATTGTGATCTTTGATGCATTGTTTAATTAAAAATACAGTAGAGCATCGATTATCCGAAACAATGCGGCACGGGGGGGTGTTCGGATAACTGATATTTTGGATAGCCGATGATTTACGAAAAAATTGCACCAGTAAAATTGTACCGCATACCATAGCATGATGCGTAATTGGTTTGCCTTAAAACCAGGTGCTGACATTTCATTCTTAGAAACTAGGGATTTTGTTGGCATTTTCTTCCAATACAGACCAGTTTCGTCTGCATTGAAGACATTGGTTTTTTTTGTAACCCTCCTTATCAGTTTCTTTTTAAAAGACACTTTAAAATATGCAGCTGCTTCAGTATCATTCGACAGTTTTTCCACCCTGGATGTCTAAAGTGCTCATGCCAAGAGTTGAAACTCCCAGAATGCAAAGCAGATTATAGATTTTTCTTTTCCTGGCCATTCGCTAACATTCAAATAGAAGACTTTTCTATTTGAATGTTAGCGAACGGCCAGGAAAGGAAAATCTATAATATGCGTTGCATTCTGGGAGTTTCAACTCTCAGCGTGAGCACTGTAATTTCTTAATTCCATGCCTAGATTTTTGTCTATTGGAGCACCTTCGGTTGATTGGTATTCGGATAATCGATGCTCTACTGTATGTATTACAAGATAAAAAGCCAGGTACAGTTGTTTGAGTCTGCTGTACATCTTTAAATACAGTGGAGTATCGTTAAGTCTTTTTTAAACAGTATTAATAAAATTACTACATAAAAATTTATTTTTTAATAAAAAAAAAATCATCAAAGACATAATGAAAGTTCAATAAATTCATCATTTAGGGAAATGTTTAACTGTATATTTGATTTTGTAATTATTTAACCCTTTCATTAGCAAAGCCGTAAACTTGCAAGTTAAGGCCACATCAGCGAAATAATCCTTAGAAAAGAAACATTTTATTGTCTATATAATATTTACTCAATCTAGTTAGAAAATTATTTTTCATTCCTTTCCAATATTCCTAAAATAAAGAATTTCAGTTAGAATGTCTTGTTGACTATTCTCGATTGAATAGAATATCTTCTAAATTAATTAATGCAACTTGTGGCACATCCTGATATACTGAGTAAATTTTATTTGAATGAAAACAAAATCGTATTAAAACATAAATGTAGTTATGTTCATTATGCAAGCAAGCTGATATGGTGGCAGAGAAAAGTGATTCTGTTCAATGCTTCAGTTACAGTTCGGTCCAAAAAAAATATCCCCACCTACAATTTTACTCAATGTATGCCAAAACAACAACAAAGAGGCTATATTTCATTGGTTTATTGAACTTTTTTTTGTTTTGTTTTTAAGTGAAATTAAGTTGTACAGAACATATTACATCAAAATCAACTTGCCTTAATATTTTGTGTGTACACCTCGTGCCTTTTTAAGGGCTTGAACTCGATGTGTCATTGACTTGTCAAGTTTTTCACATGTACGAGGTTCGATTTCATGGTATCACATGTGAATAATTTTCTCAATTAACTCTGCTCTACTGGGACAACAGTATTTACTTAGTTTTTTACACATTAAATTTCTTTTCATCCGAGAAAATCACTCTTTTTTAGTCCTCAGATGTCCAGTGTTTAAACAGATCGAGAAACCTTTTTCTTTCTTCGACATGCTTTTTTGTTAGGAGGGCTTTCTTTGCAGGTTTTTTCCTTCTTAAGGTTGAGATCAGAAAGGCGTTTCAGCACTGTTTGATGGGAAATTGAGGTCTCAAACTCCTGCTCAATCTTAAAAGCAATCTGCCTTGAACTCAGTTTTCTGTCTTGCTTTGCCATCATTTTCATTGCCCTGCACAATCTGCGACTGGAGATTTTCTTCCGACCACATTTGTACTTCAAACTTGACTTTTCAGTTTCATCTTGTTTCTTCAATATATTTTCCACAGATTTGTGGTCAATTGATAATTTCCTATCAACTTTCCTATTCGAGATTCCTTTAGCTTTGAGTTCCAAAATCATCCCTTGCTTTCTTGGAGAAATGTCTTTTCTCTTTCCCATGATCTGTAAAAACCACTTCAAGAGGTCATAAGTATGTTAATCTACAGCATTTTGCATCAAAGTTCAAGTGCAGAAGCAAGAAATTAAATAAGCTAGAATTGAGTCAAAACGCTTACTGGGGATATTTTTTTGGACCGAACTATATGTCTTAAGAAACAAATGAGTCAATTGAATAATGTTATTTATTTATAAAAAAATATTATTAAAAATTGAACAACAAATAAAAATATCGCACACACTTTAAAAACTAAAAACATACTACCATAAACCAGGACGTTTCGATCTGCAGAAAACTGCAGGATCATCATCTCCTGGAAAACCACCCAAACAAAGGTCTTTTGTTTTTTGAATGTGCGTGATATTTTTACTTGTTGTTCTATTTTTGATAAATATTCACTCCATACGTAAGTTGAATTTAAAAAAATATTAGCACTTGACTATTTAATAGTTTAACTTAATTTTACCAGAACTTGTTAAGAATTACTTTTTAATTAGTAAAAAGAAGGTTTGCTAGTTAAAATAATTAAAATTATTAATAATTGTAGCCTTCTTTTGTTGTGAACTTTGTTTTTAGGTATTGCCCAAAATGTAAGGCCCATCGAGAAGCAACCAAAGAGATGTCCTTGTGGCGTTTGCCTACGATGCTCATTGTACAGCTGAAGAGATTTTCATTTAAAAATTTTATGTGGCGAGATAAAATTGACAAAATGGTCGAATTCCCAATAAGGTAATGAATTAAGTAAATGAGCAAATTGTTAATAGGAAAAAAATCAATAAATAATTAAATAATCTTCTCGTCTTATATATATTCACCTAAAAAACTTTAATCTTTCATAATATTTCGTTCTTGTCTAAAGAACTTCTTCAGATGATTAGAGATAGGGTATCTAACTCTATTCTCTATATATAGAATTCATTACAAATGATATGTGTGATACATTTCTTATTTACAAATGAATATAAGTACCATGCTTTTGTTTAAATCTTCACAATTCTTTACAATTCATAATTGTAATAAATTTGCGTTAGGTTAAAATTGTTACGTAATATATTAAGTTAATTATAATATTTGTAATAAAAGAATACAATAATGAAACGGTTTGTGAATTCTTTACAAAAAGGAATTAAAAATCATAATTGTAAATTATTACGTAAGATTTTTCTTTATAAGAATATTTTTGTGTTTTTGATACATTTTTTGAATTTGTTAAGGGTGAAGCTACTAACTTTCAAAAATTTATCTTCGTTTATATATGGAAGGTTTTGATTATACAGGATTCGATCATAAACCTGTTGATATCTTCAGGAATTTAAAATAAGATGTTCACTATGGTGTCTGGATTATGCTTTCTTTCTTTTAGATCTACTGTTAACAAATAAAAACAATCAAATAACATATGAACACTATGAAAAAGAATTAAAAAGCAACAATGTATTAAGTTTTTACTCTGAGCACAGTATCCACACCAACAGAGCATTAATTCAAAATTACTTAACAAGGATTATTGAAAATACTGAAAATAAAAAATTATGGAATACAAAAATTAATAAGATGAAACCAAATTTTGAAATAAATGAATACCAAAAAAACTTTTTTAACAAAACTGTTAATTTTTTTTAAATACAGATTAAAAAACAAAAATAGAAGAGATATTGCATACAGCAAATTCATTAAATTACCTCTAGGTACTAAGCTATGAAAATCAGTAAAGGAATTATGCAAAAAGAATAAAATTCAAATAATACTATATAAAGGCACCCAATTAATAAAGAAAAGCAAAAAAGATACAAACCCTTATTAAAATGTACACAATGGGTGTCATATATAAACTAAAATGCAGGTATTGTGGTATGGTATACTTTGGAAGTACAGGCCGTACTTTGAAAGCGGATATTAGAACATGTGAGAGCGTTTATGATATGGATATGATGAAAAATCAATTGGTACTGCTATCAGAATTCGTACTGGGTTTAGCAGAGGTGTGTAAAATTAATAATGCCCTACGCTCATGAAAAATTTTAAAACAAAATTTTAATTTTGAAAAAAATTCAAAATTGCTACACAAAATTCTAAGAGTTTGATTTCACTCTTAACAAAACAAAATACACATGTATATATTCATTAATAATCCTTGCTTGTCTATCAAATGCAATAATTAGCAAATAAGGCCCATTTGCATTTACAAGAAAAATATACTTAATCCTCTTGGATTAATTTCCAATTTAAACTAAATAACTGCTATTATAATTCAATGCATTAATTTGAACTTCAATACAAACTTACTACAACTATGAATATTTACTATTATAATTTAGAGTTAATTATATTTATAGAATTGGCTTTTCACCGATTGTGAATTTTACAAAATAAATTATTTACACTAAACGAATGTCTCGATATCACTTGTATGAGATTATAGTGTATGCTCACTTAGTATGCAAATATTCTCAATGTTACTATATATGACCGACTAATAATACCTATGTAAATGTTTCACAATAATTTGTATTGTTCATCTTTAACAATACAATTTTACTAATAATTGTTTAATTATTATTTCTACTAATTCAAAAGAACTGTACTCTGTGATTATTACAACTCATTAAACAACTCTATTCCTTTGTGTAGTTATCTTCTAATTCCTTAGTTTATTATAATAAATAATAGTACTCACAGAATGTCGTCTTCTTATCCTCTCACTTCATTATTGATTCGGTGAATTCTTTTATCACTAAAGCACTGGCACATAACTTCAATTTAATGAAGTTTTCACAAAATTTGCACGTTTCACTTTTATATAATATTCCCACTATTATTATTCGAAGCACTAACACTTTAGTTATAGCTGTCTTCTATTCTTTTATCTTTTATCCTTCTTCTATCCGTTCAGCAGTATCCATATAGTAGACTACCAACTCTTCTTGTAAAACGGTATCCGCTTGTAGGTTTTACTTTCCGTTTCTTCATAAATCTATTTGATAGTCGATCTTCTTTCTTCGAATATCCTCTTGAATTCTTCTTCAAGTTCTCAGAAAATCTTCTCCTTAATTTTCCTTATTTTGACTCGGAATAATATCTTCTTATTATATTACTTAATATTATTACTTAATGTTCAATATAATTTTAGCTACTTCATTCCGTCTTGGAATAGGCAACTTAAAGTCTTGAATTATCCTTCCTTCCTTTTCTCAATGGATTAGTCCGGCACGGTAACTGGAATTTTATCTCTTCTTTAGATATCTCTATTACTTGAATTCTCGATTCAATTTAATTAAATTAATTGTTAGTTACTAATTACTATTGTCCACAGTCTTTTGAACTAACAGGAATAAATTCTCTCAGTTCTTCTTACGGGCTTAACTCCAATGTTCCCCGTCTTCGTAATGTGTTCTTCTTTACTTCTAATTGCATTAATTTAAATGCAACAAGCTTTAATGTTCATGAATCGGCTTGATTCATTCTACGTATAATAATTTTAGCTTTAATTATTATCGCAGGGATACAATATAATTATTCTTTGAGCAAAGAAACTTACTCATAGTTTTATCTGTGGGTGCCGTTCCATTTTACTCCCCCGGGTCGGATTAGCTCCATCGGCTAACCTTATTACTTCACCCGTTCACAACG
>JAFIDM010001028.1:13879433-13897246 GCA_023159025.1 Thereuonema tuberculata | reverse complement strand
TTGCGCACTCCGTTGCAAAAATCCAGAAATTGGTGGGCAATTTTGAATCGATCAACATAGTCCTTGCACAGTCCATTAAGGTACGGTTATACCTCTCAGCTATTCCATTGTGTTGAGGGGTATATGCCGATGAGGTCATATGTTTTATTCCATTCTGACGAAAATAATCACTTAATTCTTGATTTGTGTATTCAGTCCCCTGATCAGACATGAAGCTTTTTACTTTCTTGCCAGTTTGGCGTTCAACAAAGGTGACAAAGTCTTTGGTAACTTTATTTACTTGACTTTTACTTTTAATAAAGTATACAAAACTTCTTCTGGAGAAATCATCAATAAATGTGATGATATATTTTGCTCCATAATGATTTGGCAGGTTCAAGGGTTCACGAATCGGCTTGATTCATTCTACGTATAATAATTTTAGCTTTAATTATTATCGCAGGGATACAATATAATTATTCTTTGAGCAAAGAAACTTACTCATAGTTTTATCTGTGGGTGCCGTTCCATTTTACTCCCCCGGGGCGGATTAGCTCCATCGGCTAACCTTATTACTTCACCCGTTCACAACGGCATCACCAGTTCAACTTTCCCGGTTGACTTTCCGTTAACATCTCACACGTCTCACACCTGACTAACTTGTGTCGTCACACAACGTCATCACTTAATTTACAAAAGTGTGTAATAAACTATTATTTAAATTATTAATAGTAAAAGAATAAATTATTAATAAAAATATTTTTCTCTTTTATTATTTTTTTTTTTTTTTTCAAGCATAAACATTTAATATTAATTCACTTATCAGTCCAACTATTTTAAATTTTACTATTGGTGAATATTAAAATTTAATATTCCTGTCAGTTTAACAGTAGAAAACAAAGGTATATCAGATTGGGCAGATCACTGCCAAGAAAGAAAGCATAATCCAGACCCATAGTGAACATCTTATTTCAAATTCCTGAAGATACAGACAGGTTTATGATTGAATCCTGTATAATCAATATCTTTCCATGTATGAACAAAGATAAATTTTTGAAAGTTAGTAGCTTCACCCTTAACAAATTCAAAAAATGTATCAAAAACACAAAAATATTCTTGTAAACAAAAATCTTTACGTAATAATGTACAATTATGATTTTGAATTCCTTTTTGTAAAGAATTCACAACCATTTAATTATTATATTCTTTTGTTGCAAATATTATAACTTAAGCAATATATTAAGTAATAATTTTAACCAACATAAATTTATTACAATTATGAATTGTAAAGAATTGTAAAAATTTAAACAAAAGTATGGTATTTACATTCATTGGTAAAGAAGTAATGTACCACACATATCATTTGTAATGAATTCTATGTATAGAGAATAGGGTTAGGTACACTATCTCTAGTCATCTGAAGAAGTTCTTTTGAAAAGAAAGAACGAAATATTATGAGAGATTAAAGTTTTTAGGTGAAGATATATAGGATGAGAAGAACAAGTTGTTTTTATGCTGCTTACCCAGTCATTTAATATATTTTTAATCAGTATCATTGTCTGGGCATTTAGTATCAGTTTTTATTGATTAAATTCAATGTTACAGCCAATTTCAGACTCTTTCCCCCCACCCACCCCTTCTTTTTTATTTTAAATTTTTACAGTAACACTGTATAAATGATATGATATAATTGTAATTTCAAACATGCTTAAAATACTTAACTACATTTTATAACTTTTGACATGGTTAAATTATGTGGATCCAATTTTAAAGAGAACCCCAGGCTTTTGTGTAACCTTGTCAGAATACTATAGACTCTCATAATATAATATTAAAATGTATTACTATACACAAAATATAATTTTAAGTTGTTCTGGAAATTTTTTTTGTAAGTTAGAAGATATGAGCATGTCTTATTGTCCTCCAAATGAGAGTTGGCCGCCCTGTTTTTGTGAGATCTGCGCATATAGCATCGATTAGTCTGGTCAGGCACTTCCATCTGATCTTCTGACAGGAATCTGCCCTTCTGCTAATCCCTTATTACTTATCAAAAGACAATTGTATTTATAAATCATTAAAATATTTATTATTAGCGATTAGTATTGAAATAATGCTAAATGTTAGAGAGAAGTTTTATTTTGCGTTATCAACATGTCAGCGGAGAAAAATGGCCTGGAAGGACTCTTCGTCGTCAAGCAAGAGAAATACTTGCCTCTGTGAAGGGATACTTTCAAAACCTAAAATCTAAGAGACACAATTTATAAATGAAATTCTCTTAAATAAACAAGTATTTTTCTAAATTACAATTTCTCCGATAATTAAACGTTAGCCTATTATAAGTTAACTATACTTTCTCAGTGAGAACAGACGCCGCGCAGTATTCCATTTTGACAGGAAAACATAATTGATCAGCTACCGAAAGGGCTGCGCAGTTCATACTTCCACCGGCCAACTCTCATTTGGAGGACAATAATAAGCTCTGATTTGTCAGCTTCTTGCTAAACTTTGTCAGTCTGCCAGGTGTTCTCAGGCATGAAGATTGCTTTACATTTCAATACTTGTGTAATATAGTTTTTCTTATTTAAACAAGGTCCAGTCTCAATTGAGTTAAAGGACCACAAGCCAATTTGATGTCAAGTATGATATTATTACACTGAAAATCGTGTGACGATGCAAAGAAGTTCCATTCTCCATCAAGGTCGAAATCTCTCTTCTCTCTTAGAAATTGAATTTGCAATTTAGAAATGCAGTGATGTTTTTTCACAGTCAGTTGCTTTTCAAGAAGAGACTGAAAGAATTCGTCTTTAGACAGTGATCATTTCAGCTCTGGCAGTGTTAGTCCACTGCTTGAAAGCTATATTATCTGGCATAGCATCACATTCTTCAAACAGTGGAAACATTTCTATGAGGCCTTCCTGTCCTGAACATTGATCACATTTTCTCGTCATACAGTTGTGACTTTGCAAGTTACAAGCAAGCAAACCTTGTAGCGACAAATACATGATTGTACTTCACAATATGCTTGATTTCATAGTACTTAGAATTGCATCTTATTTCAGAAGAAGTTCTACAAATAAGCAACTCGTGATACTTGTCATCAAATTGGCTTGTGTCCTTTAATTCAATTGAGACTAGAAATAAGAAAAACTACATTACACAAGTATTGAAATGTAAAGCAATCTTCATGCCTGAGAACATCTAGCAGACTGACAAAAAGTTTAGCTAAAAGCTGACAAATCAGAGCTTATTAAGACATGCACATATCTTCTAACTTACAAAAAAAATTCCAGACCAACTTAAGATTATATTTTGTGTGTATTAATACATTTTAATATTATATGATGAGAGTCTATAGTATTCTGTCATGCAAAAAATCACAAAATAATAAAAATAAGTGTTGGTTCATAAACAGCATATTCATGCATTTTTCATGGGTTTTCACAATGCCATATTTTCTATACCAGTTGAATCTCAAAGTCAGAATTTTAAACTGCCCACCAGAGATATTCATGCCTTAAGTTGGGTAAATTTACAAAAAATGCTTATTAACGATACTCCTGAAGAAAAAAAAGCCCTTGATTCTCGAACCTCCAAATTTTTTTACAAATACTCCTGGTACACATGTACTTCCCAAAAAAATTTGAACCCTTTAACAAGCTGCCTTGTCTCCAAAAAAAATTCTTTAAAAATGAGATTTTTTGCAATGGCAATGAGAAATTTTGAGCTCAAAATTTGTTAAGAAGAAATCATTTTAAGTGAAAAGTGTAAATGATCAAAATTGTAGCCTATAATGTACTTAAGATCACAGTTTTTATTTCATGGTTCTAGGGTGTACCAAACCTGAGAAATCAAAGTTACTGCAAATGCTTGAAAAGGGTAAAAATGGCATGTGCTGCAGTACAAAAATGGCCACCATGTTGAAACCACTTTGTATAAAAATTTAATATTGTTGGTTTTGAACCGTCCAAACATAGGTGTAACAGCACATAGAAAATATATATTTTTGAAAGTGGTCAGGCAACCAATAATTCTTTTTTTGGACCACTTGATATGGATTGACCCTTCTAGAACTCGTCTTGTTACATTAAGTCTTTCGCAATAACCTTTCTTTTATTGTAACATGGTGAGAGTGCTACCAATCCGAAATAATGTTTTAAGTAAAAAAACTATTCGCTACTCTCTCCCTCCACAGCAGTACCAACAACTAACCTTATCTAACAAGCACTATGGGACGCCATTTGATTGATTATCTATTGAAGCTATTAGTATTATCCTTGTTTAGCTGTTAGTTCTTCAATTAACCTATTCCTTTTTACTTCCAGAATGCTAGACCTAAGTCCTTACTTCTGTGGTCCGTCGGATAATGGAGGACCTCCTATTTATGATCTCTATGGGGTCATTAACCATCACGGAGGAATTCTTGGTGGTCATTATACGGCCTACGCCCGACTGTTAAGTCTGCAAAATACTCGACGCAGTGAAGTTGGTAAGTTGTGAATCTTGATAATTTTTTTTTCATTCTAAATAATATGAGAATTTAAAGATTCTCACACTATTTAAAAAATTTAATGAAAACAGTTTTTTTTTTTTTTTCAAAATAACTTTTCCATATATGTTAATTGTGAATGGTTTTTTTGTTATGATTAGAACCTTTCAAATTATTGGAAATTTTTAGTCTGGACAGGAAAAGAATTTGTGTCTTAAATATGCTTGTTTCATGATTTCAAAAGTATATAAATAAACATAAGAAAAACCTCATTAAAATACAGTGAAGCTCGGTTACATCGCGATCTTTTGGATCCAAGATCTTGAAGATCGCGATCTGCCCGAGCTTTTTTTACTTCATGATGTTAAATGTCGTATGTCGCACCCTATTATTGCCCACACGATTCCATGGTCATATCGGGATTACCTACATCATTCAGAGCAATCTGAGAGAATTTTATACAGTATTTATAAAAAATTGTAAATCATTACCTTTTCAACATTTTGATGGGTTATATTAGCCAAAATCTTCATACAGTTTTTGTTTTCTTACGGTGTTTTGGTTAAACGTAAAAGTCCGCGATTCTGGTATTTTTTTTAAATATGTATTTTACACATTTTCGTGACATTACGGTGGGTATAGAGTCTCAATTACTGTAAATAATAAGGAAACAAGCATATTAATTTATACCTTTGATTTTGTTTTCATAAAAAAATAATACTGTACCAACAGGTTGTAAACTACAGTAATACTAATGCACAAAATATAACAAAACATAACATAGACATATTCTCAGGCTTTCTTGAAAAAGTCGCTGATGGTTTTCTGCTTCTTCGAGGCAGTCATATCCCTCTTTAGCCCTTGAATCCGGGTGGTGAACATGGTGAAAATATGGTAAACTTTGCAATTTTACAATTATACACCTTTTCCAAAATAGAAGGGGTCCAAGACCAATTCGCGTTATATTCAAATTCGCAATATAAACAACAATGTTATAGCCGAGCTTCACTGTATTGTTAGAAAATACAGCAGGTAACTGGTATCAGTTTAGAATTACTTAATGGAAATATTTCTTTTATGTTTCTTACATTGATAAGTAACGGATCAAAATTCTGAGGCCGTATTCTAACAATTGTAATATATAAATAAAAGATCAATTATTTAAACACATCCACTTAGGAAAAGAATGTTGTCATTAATTTTTCTTAGTTATCACAGATGATTAGTCTATCTGTGAATTAAAATTGTTCTTTTGAAACAAATTTCTTCTGATTTCGCTCTGCATATTAGCAGCTTTTTATCAGTACACTAAGGAAACTTGTTGCTGGTTTTTCTTCAGTTGCTTCCTTCAACATCCACTGTTTGTTTTTTACTTTTTAACACGAAACTACAATTAGGATGAATGGATTTTGATGAAAGGAAGTTCATGGCCTCTGCATGAAAATATACTCCATTGTGTAGGGAGTACAGAGCTTGCAGCGATGGTGGGTTGGTCGACTTTGAGGGAATTTGTGAAGGGAGGTTTAGGATGGAAACCTGTTAAACCATATGTTGTAGTTTTGAATGAAATGAATAATATTGTAATTATTAATCAGTGTATGGTAGCAGTCATAACATGTAAAAGTTTAAGGATGACAAATCATCTTCCGCAAGAGAAATGATTCGAAGGAAATGAAATTACTTACAATTATTACTTACAGTTCACTCAGATAACTTTATGGTAAAATTTCCTTCTCGAGATAATCTACAGCATCTAGATAATATTGTCTTGTAGCTTCGCTTGGCAGTGTTCCAAAATAGTAGGCTTGACTTCATGTTGGAGTTTGTATCGACTGCTATCCTATTCTTATCCCGATGATCAAGCTTGGTACATTATCCAATGATCTTCTTTGAATTGGAGGGATAGGAACTGTAACTGAATATTAATGATTATTTCTGATTCACAAATTCTGGAATGTAATAACAGCTTCTTAAATTAGTCTTGAGTCACCATTTTTATGTCTTTCATAATGCCCGGGTCACACGAGCCTATTTTTCATCATTGTTTTCAATCGTTGGCCCTATCTTTCAGGTCTACGATCGTGTGATTTGCCTCTGTTGACCATTTTCATCCCTGATTCCATCATTGAAAAAATTTCAGAACGTTTCTAAATACAACCCTGTTTTCAGGGATGCTCATTAGTGAGCTCCAATCAGAACCGACCAGCTACGATCCCGAAGGAGCTGACCAGCGCCATTTTGGCTACCGTATCGAGAGAATCCGAAAGCTATTAGGAATTAATTATCACAGTGAGGAGCTTATTTTTCAAAAATAAACAATATTTTTACTGAAATAAATTAATTCTATGCGTCAAAATGTGCAGATGTCAAATTTTTAAAGAGAGATTTCATTTCTTCTTGAGCTGTGTGAAAGGCCGCAGGGGCTTGTGAATACCCGCTCTTTTCAGCCGAAATTCAGTTCGCTTTCGCAAATAGTAGAGATGCTTGAATACAATTTACAATTAGTTTCGAACAGATTGACAGCTTACTAAAAGTCATTTCAAATTCTACCTAAATTGCGTTGCCGAAACACGATTTTAGCCTCTAAAAAAAGATTAATCACTGTCTTTTCGTAGCTTTCGAGAAACCGCCAAAATCTTTTAAGCTCAACTCTGATTGGCTAGCACTCTGCCAATCAAATGCACTGTTTCACCAAATTTCGTCGAGACGGAGGAGGAAGCAAGGAAGGGTGAACCCTGCACTGATTTCACTGTAGCAAAACAATGTTGAAAAAAATATGCTGGTGTGATTTGGGCATAATCAGCTACCAATGGACAACAACCAACTATTGATATTTTATACATATCGCATTGTTCTATACATGTAACAATGCTCTTTTGTAGTATTTGTATCATACTGTGATGCTATGCATTGATTCATTAAATGACTTAAGCTATCTACTACTATTTACTTTCCATTTATTCCTTTGTAAAATAACTGATGATATGAATTATGGAGAACTACAAGTAAGACTTCTTTCATGTTATCCACAAAACCAAAATAAATGACGCTCATATTTACGGTGGATGAAATATAAGTAGTGCATCAAATTTTATGGAAAGCCATTCTAATATAATGTGTGTACTCACTCGAAAAATAACGACGTTTGTATGATGATTGACCAAACAAAGAAATTAAGACTATTTGATCATCGGAGACCGGTACTTTGAATATTATTGTTGACATTGTCACTGTTTTTGCAGATCTTAAAGTTCGATATGAAATTGAGAGAGAGAGATAACAAAAATGTTTTTTATTGTTGACTTTGTAAAATAGTTATAAGTTTATGTCATAAGCTTTAAATACTGAAATTTTTATTGTTCTAAAAAAAAAAAGAGAAGGGATTGAATTATGCATTTCATGATTGTAGGTGTCAGATATATTTTAAGCTCACAATTGCTAGATATTTCATTAGAACAGAAACCAAATTTTCTTTTCTTTTTTTTTTAATAATTTAAAGATTTAATAGCGAGACATTTTCAAATTTGCTCCTAATCGGAACTGCTTCACAGCAGTTTATAAATTTCTGCTGTTAATTATTGCTTTAAGTCCTTAATTTGTTATTTTCTTTTTTAAGACAAGACCTTCAAAAATATTAAATTTTTGAAGAAAAAAAATTTCAGTTTTTGAAAAGTTCTTTCAAAAAAGATGATCAGTGGACTTACATTTGTTTAAAGTTGTGAATTAATAGTTGCATGGAACTGAACTAAACCCCATCCGTTTAAGATATTATTTTTTTTTTCAGCAAATTAAAGTCTTCCTGGTTCTCTATAAACTGTTTTTTTTTTATCTGCATAAATTTAGAAGTGAAACTTATATGAATAGGTTTTAAAATTCAGTATGAAATTAGGTAAATGCTCAGCTATCATAGCATAGCAGGATCTGAGCATGAAGTTTTGTGGATGATGGTGGGAGGAAGGTGGTAGGCAGCATTTTAATGTGTGTGTATTTCAAGTTGGATCATAGATAAGTTGATATATCTAATTTGATGGGATAGAAAATAAATGGTTATGATTTAATGATATTTCAGTGCTTGCAAGTCTTCGAAATTAATGTCATCATCTTTCACATACTTTACCACTTTCATGAAATAATCCAAAGAATTCTTGTTTTTTTTAAGAATTTTTTTGTTTTGTTTTTTGAGAGCTGTTGAAAAGGATTAGCAGAAGTAATTTTTAGTAAAACTGACTTGCAATAGATGTATAGCATAGATATTTCTAATTCTTGTTCATATTGTTTAAACCTAACTGTGCATTATAATTTTCCTAGATTGGCGTTTGTTTGACGACAGCCGAGTGGCCTTTACCCCCGAGAACAGTGTTGTAACAAGGGCAGCGTATGTTCTTTTTTATCGCCAGAGGGGAACAGTATTCCACGTTGAGCGTCCACTGCCAGTGACATCTTTTTCTGAATCTTCCCCGACTGTAAATTTCATTCATCCTTCCAAAAACAAGCAGGAAAAAAATGAGGAGTCGCTGCACATGAGCAACATCTTCAACTACGAGGGCGAACGTCTCCTAAATAGCTTCACAGATATGGACTCAGTCGATTGAAAAGCAAGGCATTTTGGTTGTAAAAATTTGCAGTTCTCTTTGTCTCTCTTCCTCCTTTAAATTTCATGAACATGTAAATAGGAGATAATTTATTTTAAGCCAAGTGCATTAATCATCTTGTAATATCTTTCATCAAAGTACATTTGGGGAAAATCTCGAACCCATGGAGAGCTTCCACCAGCCGACAACAATAGTCAGTTGTGTTCACTTTTTTTTTTATTATTTTTAATATTTGTTTGGACTTTTTTTTCTTTAATTTTATACTTTTTTTTTGTATCCACCTCTTAAAAAGGAATGCATAATGTATCCTAAAAAAAAAAAAGTGTACAAATAAAACATTGTATATACTCAGTGTGAAGTGAAAGCACTTCTTTTTTTTTTAATTTTTACTGGACCGTAGTAAAAGAGTACAAGTTTAATTTTTTCTGATATATTATACTTTGTCAGTCGGTGCCATTACTTTGCTTCTGATCTTATTGTTGATAAATTGTAAATTTGACACTTTTTGACTTTTATTGTTAATTTTGAATATTCTAATAAATTTCTGAGAATAAATCTTAAAAAAAAAACTGTTCTATGAATTTGTTGGGTTTTTTTTTTGTTTTGTTTTTAGTAAAAGAATTGACTGTTTAATTGAAATGCTGAACAAGTTGCTTTTAGGAATAAAGGAAAAATGAACTATAATTGACCTTTGAATTTCAGTCGAATTTTAGAGTAAAGACATTTTAGTTTGTGGAACTGAAGTTAATTACAGTCGGACCTCTATATAACAAACCTCTATTTTGCGAATTTCTCTATTTTGCGAACTTTTCTTTGGAACCAAGAACATTTTGCTCATTTCTTCGTAAAATAACCTCCAAATAGCGAAATGCATTTTCTATTTAACGAACTTTTTCGTGGTATCGATTTTTTTTTCCTCCTTGAAATGTTTTTATTATTAATATTCCCTTAGAGGAAATGAAAGAAATGTGAATACAGTTGAGGGAAAAAGAAGAAATTAACGATTATGTGCCGATTGATGATTATCTTTCACTTGAAGTTTTGAAGTTGAGACCTCGGAAACACTAACTGAATCGGATATTTTGGACAGTGTAAAAATTAAAACAATACAGCTATGAATTGCGATGAAGATGAAGATGATTAAAATGGAAATGATCATGATGAAGAAATCAAAAAACCTTCGTATGATGAAATTATAAAATCATTTGAAACAACCCGACGCGGATTACAATTTGAAGAAAATACTGAAGGGATTTTTGGTGTATTGCAAAGATGCGAGACGTACTATGAGCGAAAACACTTTTTCACAAAAAAAAACCTCAGACAAAATTAACAGATTTTATTAGTAAAATTTAAGTACACATGTGGTAATGTATGTTTTAAGTCATTAAAATTATTACTTTTTTAATAATAATTATTGATAATGTTTAAATCTGTTTTATGTAGTTTAATGTAATTTTAAAAGGTGAATCTCTATTTAACGAATTTTCCATATAAAGAACTTTTTTTCGGGATTTAGCACCTTCGTTAAATAGAGGTCCGACTGTATACCAGAATCATATGGAAATTTACTATTCAGGGTGTTGCAAAATTAATGTGTAACATTCAAACCACGTGTAGAGGCTTGGCTAAGGATCAATATATTCCTAATGAACCCATGTTCGGAAATGCCCCATTAAGGCGCTAGGTGGTCCTAAAGTGAGCCTTTCCGAGAGAACGTATCCTTTGCGACACCATAAGAAATGTTTTGCAGATGAGCCCACACGTTGATCAACTCAGAACTAAGCTTTTAATTCTTCTGCACTACACGGCTTGGTTAGTAATTAGTCATTTTGTGCTTTCTTATTGCTTTGTTATATCTTTAAAAACACCTCTAACATTTGACTTCCTAATTCTGTTCTTCCCTCTCTCACACAAATTAGTAGAAACTTGATTAAAATTAACTTCTCAAGTCAACAGAGCTTCTTTCATAAGCTTTTCAAGAGGTTAAACACTAATAATCCAGATAATCCAAAGTTATTTTGTCATTTCTTTTAGTGTAAAACTGTTCAATTATTTGTCAGAACTGAAAGCCAACTCCAATTAGAGCAAAATAATTTCTATTCTGAACAGATGACACTAGGTTCTTACGAATCTGGCCATTCCTTGCACAGAGGGGTGTCAGATTAGCAAGGGAGTGCCTAAGAATTTAGTTTAATTCTTCATTAAATTTAATGTTACAAGTTTACTGTATGTAATACATAAGAAACACATAAAGAGGAGGCCAAGCATATGATAATGGTAAAAAAACATGATCAGTGTGTACTATATAGTAGAAAATAAAATGGTGCCTCCCATAGTAAAAGAAAGCAGCTGTTGTGGAATGTCATCTATAGCTCCTTTTCACCCTAAGTCGATACCATTGCTTCTATAGTATCACACAGTAGCTCATTGTTGTATCAATGTTGCTGATATTCGGTTTTGCTGATTTAAAATGTATTTTTTTTTTTAAGAAAATTTTCAAGAAAAATTAATACTTATTTAATCTAAATATTCCTATTGCTTAAACGAAAAAGTATTTAATTTTATTTTTTATATAAAATTGTGGGGGAAAAAACAATGAATATTATACCAAGCATGGAATTACAATTTTTTAATGTTTTAATTTATTTTTTACTTTTATTAAAATGTAATTTTATTCAAAATTGTGGGGAATTTACATCATTTTTTTTTCTGTTTCTTTTCTCAAAAGCAAATTTCATTTTTTTCATGAAGTGCAGTAATATTGAAATGAAAAGTTTTAAAAACAAAATTCTTATTTCAAGTGACTTCAGTTAAAATGTTTTTTCGAAGCCGATATCTCATTACTCTGATAAAAGCCATAGGTTTTTCTTCAAATTCCTGATTAACAGAAATCTTCAGACCTCAATAATCTCGCGTTTTCTTACTGAAGCTGCCAAGAGTTTGTCGGCAGCAATTCGAAGCTATTGATTTGACATCACATTGCCTTTAATTTTGCAAATATTATTTCTCAAAACATCAGTGGATGTTTTCTTTATAACAGAAATAATGCTTTCTTCTCAGAGCTTTGCATAGACATTCACAATATTTTGTCTGATGCTACTGTTTTTATTGTTTTATAAAAATTCATGTTCAGTCGAAATGCTCCCATTCTGAAACAATTGGCTGTCACTGATAAATGGTCAGGAGTGACATCATTTAGCTTTAAGTTATAAAATTAAAACAAAAATTAAAACTGATCATAATCAGGGATGTGATTCTTCCGCGGATCCGCGGATTTCCGCTTTTTTTGTATTTTCTGGGACTTTTCCGATTTTTTGTTACAAAATTCCCCAAACATAAAAAAGTTTTAAATTTTTCCGCGGAAGCAATTTTCCCCTAAAATGCAAGCGGTTCTTATACCTCACCCTAGAGTTTTCTCGTTCCTCGGAGAGGATCCCTTTCCCCCCTCGTCCTCCCCTAGCTTCTCTTCCCTCCTCACGCATTGATTCAATAAAACTGGTCGACCTGTTGTCTCTCTGACGCCCGTTGGACTGCTTCACCACGTTTTCCTTACCACTTTTCTTTTGCACGTGCCATTTTGAGATTGCGATTTTCTTTTTCTTCAATATTATTTTGTCGTCACCTTTTATGAGTGCCATACTGTTCTAAAAATAATGACCAGCGTTCGTACGGACATAGTATCTCGTTCGTCTTCTATTGACGTTCGGGATATAGACAAAAAATGTAAAAACCCGTGGCGATGGGAATGGCTAGAAAAACTAGTAGAAGGCATTCATTTACGTGAGGTTATACGAAAATTGAATAAATGTGGTGTATGCTACTGTGTCATTTGCAGCAAAGAATTGGCTTATGGATCTAGAGGATATGTTGCACTTGCGGACCACGTGAAATCTGATAAACATAAGTCGTATCTTCAGGCGCGGAAGGAGCACTTCGCATTGCCTGGTGAGTTGTGGTTTCTATTAATTTGTTTTGTGTTTTTAATTTGTTTGTTTTTCATACGTCCTTTTTCTTTTTTTTTTATTTGCTTATTGAATCGAAAATTTAGGTCGCTTAAGGGGGTACTAAAAAAAAGAAATAGTGAAAAAATTGAAAACTCAAGGAGTTATATTCCGATGAAGTGGGGGGGGGGTCTCAAAAAATGGCGTGCGACTGTGATCACGATTCCAACCCTCCTAGCAATCTGAAAAAGAAAAAAGATTATTAATCTAGTGTAATGCCGCTATCGTACATACTAAAAGAGTTGAAAAATATTTTTTTTCCACAAAATGGCAGCTGCCTGAAAAAAAAAATTAATTTTTGTACTACTTTTTTTGAGTTTTCCAAATTTTTTAAAAATAGTAAAAATTTAAATTTGGGGCTGAGGATAGTTAGTACGATAGATAAGTGTATAGAGAAGACCCATGCCAAATTTCAAGTAAATCGGTTCAATAGAACTTGAGAAATCGTGGGTACCATTTTAAAAAAGATAGTTTCGAGAAAAAGGCGCTTAAAGTTTCGCGGAGTCGGATGCCGGGTCACTAAAACAGCTATATCTCCAAAAATAATTTGAATTTTGAAAAATCCTCTTAAAGACACATTCTTAAAGGATTAAACTTTGAAAATATAAAAAAAAAAGAAAATCGATTTTTTCAAATTTCTAGACCAGAATACCCCCTTAACTTTAATTTTTGGAAAAATTCTTATAATTTTTTTTGTATATTTCTTTTACTAAAAATTAATCAGTATGCTTACAATTCATAAATTTTCTTTGATTAACGAATAAAATTGTTCTTAATCGATGCTTATAAAGGATGATTAAATTTAAATTTAAAAAAAAAACTAATTATTCAAATGATTATTTTTATGATTCATTATGTCCATCTGCTAAAAGAATAAATTTTAAATATTTTTCTACTTTCAGGATGTGCTGATGATGTTCCTGAAACTCCATATGGCTTACATCCAGCTTATGCTGCCTTTAGTCCAGTGGCTAAAGAAAACTTGCCTGAGCCTTCGACGTCAATCAGAGATAGAATAGTGAACCTTGAAGCAATGCTGCTCACGTTCCTTGCAGAAAAATCTTTACCATTTTCTATCGCGCCTGATCTTCTTGAGTTGGTGAAAGAGATGTCAAAGGATAGAAAGGCTCTTAATCGAATTAGTATGCACCGAAATGCTGCTTCTTATAAAACAAGATTTGGCATTGCCAAAACAATGAAAGAAGCTCTTTTTGAAGATTTACAGACTGAGTTCTTCTCATTGAACTTAGATGAGAGTACCAACAGCAGCAATCAGAAAATTGTGTCGGTACTTGTCAATTATATGACTAAAGATGGTAATTTAAGTACTAAACACTTATCTTCCTACTGTGTTGATAGTGTGAACAGCGAGACAATTTTTCAAGGCCTAGTCCAGATCTTTGACAAAAACAATATTCCTTGGCAGAATTTGATCTCTGTTCTGTTGGATTCATGCAATGTGATGCGGGGGAAAAATGCCGGCCTAGAAGTAAAAATTCGCTCAAAATGTCCTCATCTTCTGGACATTGATGGGGACTCCTGCCATCATATTCATAATGCTGCTAAGCAGTTTTCAAAACCATTTGGAATGCACGTGGAAAGCTTATGCATTGACATATGTAATGATCTGAAATGGTCCCCAGATCTGCGTGCAATTTTCAGCGAAATTTGTTGTGCATTAAAAGTAAAATGCACTATGCCCCAAGCATTTGTATCATTCCGGTGGCTTTCTTTGTATGATTGTGCTCGAGATTTGTTAAGGTTATTGGGGGCACTGACTGTTTTTTACTTTTCTTTCTTGAGTGCTTTAGATAGTAGCCAGTTCTTACATATTGTAGTAAGTCTATATAAAACGTGCGATGTTAAGGACTCTGCAAAAGACCACATCCGAAATCTACAAAAGATTCTCAAGGAGAAAGCTCTAACACAAGCTGGCAAGGAAAGAAAAGAAAGAATCACTAAAAAGTTATTCAATCAGCGATTAGAGACTCAACTGATTGCTAATCTATTTGTTTCAGTATTATCTCAATTTAAAGAATATGTCCTGCTATTTCAGAGTAGCACTCCAATGATTCACCAACTTCATGATAAGCAGTTGTGTTTAGTAAGAGACTTTTTATCCTTTTTTATTAAAGCAGAGAACATCGCTGCCTTAAAGAATTCAGCTAAAAAGATCAAGAGCTTTGATGTAAAGGAGGAAAAAAAATCATCTCCCCATAAAATTTGTATTTGTGGGAAATGGGGTTACAACTCTGACCACTTCCGCTCCAAAGTCAAAGTTGGCTGTTGTGAAGAAATTCCAACAAAATGTATTGGAAGCATATGTTTTGTGTTCACAAACATTGCAGAAAAAAATGCCCTTAAATAATTTGGTGTTGCAATCTGTGTCTGCAATTGATCCCTTTTGTCGGATGCATTCTCTTTCTTTGAAATTAATGAAAGGGCTTCCAGATCTGGTGACGAATGTTATTAGTGATGAAGAAAGAGAAGCTTACGACAAGGAAGTGCACAAGTATCATGTTTCCAGTTTACGACAACCACAGCAAGAGGAATGTGTGAGCAAATGGTGGGTTGAAATAAAAAATTCCACACAATTTCCATTACTTTCAAAAATTGCATGTGCTCTGCTGACATGTTTTCATGGTCCTAGAGTTGAATCCAATTTTAGCATCATGAACTCAGTTGTCACTTCTGTGACAAATAGGTTGAGTGTGGAGTCTTTTGATGCCATACAGACAATAAAATATGAGCTTCTCTCTCAAAAAAAGTCATCAGTTCAGTTGTACAAGAAGGAAAATTACCTAAAAGACAAGGTTAGCAGAAATCTCTGTCAAAACATGTATTCAGCCTCAAGAAATTACAGGGCAGAAGTTGGTACCAAAAAAAATTTACGTAATGATCAGTCCAGTCAACAAAAAAAACTAATGTCAAAAGAAGCTGCAAGCAAAATAACTGCAAAAGCTGCCAAATTGCAGAGACAAATTCATTTGAAGAAATCTCAAAATGAAGCTTCTTCTAAAAAGCAACCTCAGAAACGAAAGATTGATCATGTTGATGAAACAGTTGCAAAAAAACAAAAAGCCACTAATATTCGTAAAGGTCCTTTAACTATTAAAGACATGTTTGCAAAAAAATGCTAATAATATGTATTTTTACTGTACTATGAGTACTGCCTTCCCAGACATGTCTTATATTCATCATGATTGTCTATTAAAAATAATTTACTTTGTAAAGTGTTTTTTTTTTTTAAATCACATACTACTATTGACTTCTTACTTTTACAAACATTTGGAAATTATCCTGGTTTTCAGATTTCCTCTTTTTTGCCTTTTGGTCAATCACATCCCTGCATAATAAGCAAATCTTACTAAAGCAAATCCATGTTTATTTAATTTAATATCTGTTTTATTGTCTGAAAATTAGATATCATTGGACTAGTTTTTCAACTGGTTGTATTACTACAACTAGTGGGCTTGGTAGCCGAGTGGTCAGGGCGCTTGGTTGGAGGTGATGGGTTCGATACCCGGCCTCGGCAGAGGGCGGGGATTTTTCCACGCTCTTTCTCCTCCAAACGGGTCCTAGGGTCTATCCAGCCCTCTGTGAAATGGATACTGGGTTTCTTTCCCGGGAATTAATGGTGGTCGGGCGTCGGGCTGACCATCCAACCTCAACTTCGTCCCGTTGGTCACGAAACGCTGGGAGCCTGACCTCCCGCGCCCCAAAGGCCTTTAGGGGGACACTTCAACTATTACTATAACTAAGCTGGCCAGTATAAGGAATTCAGTAGTATCGAGTTAGGGTGAATACTTGGTTGTTATTAATGAAATGATCTTTTCATATCAAAACAGTAACTATACAAAGTAAAAAAAAACAATACTATTGTAACAGCGCAGGTGAAATCCTGCATTTCTACTAAGTGCAGTCACATTGAAACCTGTCAAAGATTTTTGTCCGTTTTAATGAAAATGCTCATCGATGGCACTCTGTCACACAATCACTTTAATAGCATTATGTCAGTACTGCACGTATCTGGTTGTTGTATTATGTACTGCAGAAAGAGATTGGTAGCTTCGGTGCCAGCAGTGTGAGAAATCATGCTCTCTGTCTCTGCAATGTCATTTTCCTCATCACTTAATCATCTTCCTGCACACACTTGATGATTTCTTCATCTGTTGAAGCTAAACTTAAACCTTTCACACAGAGCTGTCTGGATAGCAACAAATGATCTAAACATAACCCCACCTCTTACATCACGGTTGGAGCTGGAGGCCAGATTAGCAAGAGTGTACTGTGCATAACATTTTACTACCGTACAGTATGGTGAAAATATTTTTGATTATAACAACAATAATAATAATAAAAACTCGATTCTTAGAATGTGCCTAATAAAAAAAGTAACATTTGTTTTGATAAAATATTTGTAAACTTAAATAAAACTTGAAGCTTTCCTGCATCAACAAATGAAAAATTCTTCTCTGGAGATCAACCATATGAGGACGGTGTAGTAATCCGAGCTTTCGGACAAGGACTACACGCTCATCTGCGGTCCACATCCAAAAGCTCGAATTACTCCACCGTGCTCGTCTGGTTGATCTCCCGTGAAGAATTTTTCATTTGTAAACTATGTTTTTTTTGTTTATTATTTCTATACATCTACAGTGCAAAATTGTAAAGATAACGAATGCATAAGACTACACATTTCTATCTTCATTAAATTTATATTATGCTTCAAAATATCGTTCATTATGGACT
>JAFIDM010001028.1:13841996-13860256 GCA_023159025.1 Thereuonema tuberculata | reverse complement strand
ATTTATCACTGATACCTCTCATCAATATCACTGTCTCATATCTCAATTTTAGGAGATCGCTAACCATTATCTGTTTCTCAAGTTTTAAGGAAATAATAAAAAAATATATTTTAAATATATACTTATCTGTTGTTTTAGTAGTTGTCTTATTATTTCTGTAATCCATAAATTTGCAGTCAGTGAAAAGAAGATCTCTACATAATTTATAGACAAAGCCCATACCAATTGAGATATATTTTATTAGATAAACCCTCTTAACTGAATGACCTTGCAACTTATTTATACTCCAGCAATTAAACCAAGAGTCCATAATGAACGATATTTTGAAGTTGTACACTTAATGTTGTACACTAATCAGATTAATTCTCTTTTCACAATGTATGATATTATACTTCATTCACTCTAATTCTCAGAATAACCTAACATAGCACACTTCCGCACTTTAATAACACTGGTATAATATTATCACTAATTCACTAAATGCTTCTTGCATATAATTGGCTATTCACAATCACGTAAGAATACTTTTATTCTATGTGAATTACTTTCTATTCTACTAATACTTTTTACACTTGTATGAATAATTTATTAACTCACTAATGGCTACTCTCTTATTAACCTAGTATGATAATTAGAACTATTATAATCGAGTGATTGCCTAACAATAACGGCTCAAATTATTCGCCTTATGTGACTAATTATATATCCTCGATGTTATTTCACTAAGTTCACGATTCACACTAAAGTACTTGAATTTTCACTTATCGTTGACTCTTCACTATGATGTATATTCCCCGTTCAAAATAATAATGTAAAATTGCTTGAAAAGAATTTTTATTTTTCTGAACGTTGTGAGTGAATACAACGAAATTAATTTTGAATATTCAAATTAGTTGATTGACGTGACGAGAAGCAAATCCTAATAGAGAGTCACGGTCGATCTCATTCAGGCGAGTCAGGTGAGACACAGAGATAGAGACACTGTGTTAGAGAGTTTGTCTCAGTGGAGAACAACACTGAATGGCTATCAGCGTTGACGAGACGGGAACAAGTGTAGCCAAGCGGAGCGCACTTGCAGGGTCAGTAGATAATAATTAGAGACAGTTCCTGAATATTAGTGAAAGCTGAATTGAATAGTATAAAACTATAAAGCGAATTAGCGAAGAATTATTCGATATTAGAAGCCGAGAATTGAACGGACTGGAATAATCGAAAGGGACGTTTTCATGAAGAGAGAACAAACGGAACTGAAGATAAAAGATTCTAGTAAGAAATTTAAGTGTAATTAATTATAGAAGACTAAAGGAACTTTAGTGGAATTAATTACGAAGAGTTCACAACGAGAAATTGTCGAACCAGTGCGAAGAGAACTTTGAAGACATCGTGGAAGGAAGCAAGTTTCCCTACCTGTTAAACTGAGAACTTAGACCCGACCCGAGCGATAATTTACAATTGGAAAGATTCCATTTGAACAAAAAAAAGTTTAGAACTTTTTATTTCGATTAAGAGAAATAATTACTACGTTAATATTCCCATCGAAGCTAATTGAATTGATAAGGATCAATTACGAAGTGCCGTTATTATTAGTGAACCGGACCTATTCCATTCAAACGAAGGGAGGACGATTCCAACGACAACGGAGGATAGCAGGAATTCCAAATCTCATCCGAAGGAAAGATTAGAAGAGGAATTCAACATTCAATGAAGACTGGCGGTAGACACCTTAATACTTCTGGACGAATTTCCACTCAGGTGAATGAGCTATCGAAGTCAGCGAAAATTGTAAGTACTGTACATTATTATTTTTGAACGGGAATATTCATCATCGTGAAGTTTCAACGATAAGTGAGAATTCAAGTACTTTAGTGTGAATCGTGAACTTAGTGAGATTACCAAGTTTTAATTATTATTATCGTTATAATCAAAAACATTTTCACCGTACTGTACGGTAGTAAAATGTTATGTACAGTACACTCTTGCTAATGTGGCCTCCAGCTCCAACCGTGATGTAAGTGGTGGGGTTATGTTTAGATCATTTGTTGCTATCCAGACAGCTGTGTGTTGAAGTTTAGCTTCAACAGATGAAGAAATCATCAAGTGTGTGCAGGAAGATGATTAAAGTGATGAGGAAAATGACATTGCAGAGACAGAGAGCATGATTTCTCACACTGCTGGCACCGAAGCTACCAATCTCTTTCTGCAGTACATAATACAACAACCAGATACGTGCAGTACTGACATAATGCTATTAAAGTGATTGTGTGACAAAGAGTGCCACTGACGAGCATCTTCATTAAAACAAACAAAAATCTTTGACAGGTTTCAATGTGACTGCACTTAGTAGAAATGCAGGATTTCACCTGCGCTGTTACAATAGTAGTTTTGTTTTTTTTTACTTTGTATAGTGTACATATTGTAATTTACAGTTTTGATATGAAAAGATCATTTCATTAATAACAACCAAGTATTCACCCTAACTCGATACCACTGAATTCCTTATACTGGCCAGCTTAGTTGTAGTAATAGTTGAAGTGTCCCCCTAAAGGCCTTTGGGGCGCGGGAGGTCAGGCTCCCAGCGTTTCGTGACCAACGGGACGAAGTTGAGGTTGGGTGGTCATCCCGACGCCCGACCGCCATTAACTCCCGGGAAAGAAACCCAGTACCCATTTCAGAGAGGGCTGGGTAGACCCTAGGACCCGTTTGGAGGTGAAAGGAGCGTGGAAAAATCCCCGCCCCTCTGCCGAGGCCGGGTATCGAACCCATCACCTCCAACCTGCAGCCAAGCGCCCTGACCACTCGGCTACCAAGCCCACTAGTTGTAGTAATACAATCAGTTGAAAAAGTAGTCCAATGATATCTAATTTTCAGACAATAAAACAGATATTAAATTAAATAAACATGGATTTGCTTTAGTAAGACTTGCTTATTATGATCAGTTTTAATTTTTGTTTTAATTTTATAACTTAAAGCTAAATGATGTCACTCCTGACCATTTATCAGTGACAGCCAATTGTTTCACAATGGAAGCATTTCGACTGAACATGAATTTTTATAAAACAATAAAAACAGTAGCATCAGACAAAATATTGTGAATGTCTATGCAAAGCTCTGAGAAGAAAGCATTATTTCTGTGATAAAGAAAACGTCCACTGATGTTTTGAGAAATAACATTTGCAAAATTAAAGGCAATGTGATGTCAAATCAATAGCTTCGAATTCCTGCCGACAAACTTGGCAGCTTCAGTAGGAGAACGGGAGATTATTGAGGTACGACGATTTCTGTTAATCATGAATTTGAAGAAAAACCTATGATGGCTTTTATCAGAGTAATAAGATATGATCTTCGAAAAAACATTTTAAGTGAAATCATTGGAAATAAGAATTTTGTTTTTAAAACTTTTCATTTCAATTTTACTGCACTTCAAGAAAAAAATTGAAATTTGCTTTTGAGAAAAGAAACAGAAAAAAAAATGATGTAAATTCCCCACAATTTTGAATAAAATTACATTTTAATAAAAGTAAAAAATAAATTAAAACATTAAAAAATTGTAATTCCATGCTTGGTATAATATTCATTGTTTTTTCCCCCACAATTTTATATAAAAAATAAAATTAAATACTTTTTCGTTTAAGCAATAGGAATATTTAGATTAAATAAGTATTAATTTTTCTTGAAAATTTTCTTAAAAAAAAAAAAAAAACATTTTAAATCAGCAAAACCGAATATCAGCAACATTGATACAACAATGAGCTACTGTGTGATACTACAGAAGCAATGGTATAGACTTAGGGTGAAAAGGAGCTATAGATGACATTCCACAACAGCTGCTTTCTTTTACTATGGGAGGCACCATTTTATTTTCTACTATATAGTACATACTGATCATGTTTTTTTACCATTATCATATGCTTGGCCTCCTCTTTATGTGTTTCTTATGTATTACATACAGTAAACTTGTAACATTAAATTTAATGAAGAATTAAACTAAATTCTTATTCACTCTCTTGCTAATCTGACACCCCTCTGTGCAAGGAATGGCCGGATTCGTAAGAACCTAGTGTCGTCTGTTCAGAATAGAAATTATTTTGCTCTAATTGGAGTTGGCTTTCAGTTCTGACAAATAATTGAAGAATTGAAACCGTTTTACACTGAAAGAAATGACAAAATAACTTTGGATTATTTGGCTTATTAGTGTTTAACCTCTGGAAAAGCTTATGAAAGAAGCTCTGTTGTTGACTTGAGAAGTTAATTTTAATCAAGTTTATACTAATTTGTGTGAGGGAGGGAAGATCAGAATTAGGAAGTCGGATGTTAGAGATGTTTTTAAAGATATAACAAAGCAATAAGAAAGCACAAAATGACTACTTACTAACCAAGCCGTGTAGTGCAGAAGAATTAAAAGCTTAGTTCTGAGTTGATCAATGTGTGGGCTCATCTGCAAAACATTTCTTATGGTGTAGCAAAGGATACGTTCTCTCGGAAAGGCTCACTTTAGGACCACCTAGCGCCTTAATGGGGCATTTCCGAACATGGGTTCATTAGGAATATATTGATCCTTAGCCAAGCCTCTACACGTGGTTTGAATGTTACACATGAATTTTGCAACACCCTGAATAGTAAATTTCCATACGATTCTGGTATACAGTCGGACCTCTATTTAACGAAGGCGCTAAATCCCGAAAAAAAGTTCTTTATATGGAAAATTCGTTAAATAGAGATTCACCTTTTAAAATTACATTAAACTACATAAAACAGATTTAAACATTATCAATAATTATTATTAAAAAAGTAATAATTTTAATGACTTAAAACATACATTACCACATGCGTACTTAAATTTTACTAATAAAATCTGTTAATTTTGTCTGAGATTTTTTTTTGTGAAAAAGTGTTTTCGCTCATAGTACGTCTCGCATCTTTGCAATACACCAAAAATCCCTTCAGTATTTTCTTCAAATTGCAATCCGCGTCGGGTTGTTTCAAATGATTTTAGCATTTCATCATACGAAGGTTTTTTTGATTTCTTCATCATGATCATTTCCATTTTCATCATCTTCATCTTCATCGCAATTCATAGCTGTATTATTTTAATTTTTACACTGTCCAAAATATCCGATTCAGTTAGTGTTTCCAAGGTCTCAACTTCAAAACTTCAAGTGAAAGATAATCATCAATCAGCACATCATCGTTAATTTCTTCTTTTTCCCTCAACTGTATCCACATTTCTTTCATTTCCTCTAAGGGAATATTAATAATAAAAACATTTCAAGGAGGAAAAAAAAAAATCGATACCACGAAAAAGTTCGTTAAATAGAAAATGCACTTCGCTATTTGGAGGTTATTTTACGAAGAAATTAGCAAAATGTTCTTGGTTCCAAAGAAAAGTTCGCAAAATAGAGGTTCGTTAAATAGAGGTTCGTTAAATAGAGGTCCGACTGTAATTAACTTCAGTTCCACAAACTAAAATGTCTTTACTCTAAAATTCGACTGAAATTCAAAGGTCAATTTTAGTTCATTTTTCCTTTATTCCTAAAAGCAACTTGTTCAGCATTTCAATTAAACAGTCAATTCTTTTACTAAAAACAAAACAAAAAAAAAACCCAACAAATTCATAGAACAGTTTTTTTTTTAAGATTTATTCTCAGAAATTTATTAGAATATTCAAAATTAACAATAAAAGTCAAAAAGTGTCAAATTTACAATTTATCAACAATAAGATCAGAAGCAAAGTAATGGCACCGACTGACAAAGTATAATATATCAGAAAAAATTAAACTTGTACTCTTTTACTACGGTCCAGTAAAAATTAAAAAAAAAAAGAAGTGCTTTCACTTCACACTGAGTATATACAATGTTTTATTTGTACACTTTTTTTTTTTTAGGATACATTATGCATTCCTTTTTAAGAGGTGGATACAAAAAAAAAGTATAAAATTAAAGAAAAAAAAGTCCAAACAAATATTAAAAATAATAAAAAAAAAAAGTGAACACAACTGACTATTGTTGTCGGCTGGTGGAAGCTCTCCATGGGTTCGAGATTTTCCCCAAATGTACTTTGATGAAAGATATTACAAGATGATTAATGCACTTGGCTTAAAATAAATTATCTCCTATTTACATGTTCATGAAATTTAAAGGAGGAAGAGAGACAAAGAGAACTGCAAATTTTTACAACCAAAATGCCTTGCTTTTCAATCGACTGAGTCCATATCTGTGAAGCTATTTAGGAGACGTTCGCCCTCGTAGTTGAAGATGTTGCTCATGTGCAGCGACTCCTCATTTTTTTCCTGCTTGTTTTTGGAAGGATGAATGAAATTTACAGTCGGGGAAGATTCAGAAAAAGATGTCACTGGCAGTGGACGCTCAACGTGGAATACTGTTCCCCTCTGGCGATAAAAAAGAACATACGCTGCCCTTGTTACAACACTGTTCTCAGGGGTAAAGGCCACTCGGCTGTCGTCAAACAAACGCCAATCTAGGAAAATTATAATGCACAGTTAGGTTTAAACAATATGAACAAGAATTAGAAATATCTATGCTATACATCTATTGCAAGTCAGTTTTACTAAAAATTCCTTCTGCTAATCCTTTTCAACAGCTCTCAAAAAACAAAACAAAAAAATTCTTAAAAAAAAAAAAAAAAGAATTCTTTTGATTATTTCATGAAAGTGGTAAAGTATGTGAAAGATGACGACATTAATTTCAAAGACTTGCAAAAGCACTGAAATATCATTACATCATGCACCTTTTTCTTTCTTTTTTTTTGACTCAAAATGTGAAGTCTTTACTATTCTGCTTGAACCATTTGTTTTGTAGTTGCATCCAGCTGTCCCATCAAATTAGATATACCGTATTTTACGGACTATAAGGCGCACCTTAATTTTTAAGCCATTTTTTATCATTAGATTGCAAAGCCAGACTAAAAAAACAATTCTTGGTTTATAAAACTGAACTGACCTTCTTATATTAATTTCGAGTATAAGACGCACCTGAATTTTGGAGGCAATTTTTCGAAGAAAAAAGTGCGTCTTATAGTCCGTAAAATACGGTATAACTTATTTATAATCCAACTTGAAATACACACACATTAAAATGCTGTCTACACCTTCCTCCCACCATCATCCACAAAACTTCATGCTCAGATCCCGCTATGCTAGGATAGCTGAGCATTTGCCTAATTTTATACTGAACTTTAAAACCTATTCATATAATAAGTTTCACTTCTGAATTTAGGCAAATAAAAAAAAGGCAGTTTATAAAAAAACAAAACACAATTAAGAACCAGGAAGACATTTTAACTTGCTGAAAAAAAATAAAAATATCTTTAACTGATATCGCTTTTGTTTTAGGTCAGTTCAATGAAACTATTAATTTACAGCTTTAAACAAATATAAGTCCACTGATCATATTTTTTTTGGAAGAACTTTTTTTTTCTTCAAAATTTAATATTTTTCAAGGTCTTGAAAAAGAAAATTACAAATTAAGGACTTAAAGCAATAATTAACATTAGAAATTTATAAACTGCTATGAAGCAGTTCCGATTAGGAGGCAAATTTGAAAACGTTTCGCTATTAAATCTTTAAATTATTAAAAAAAAAGAAAAGAAAATTTGGTTCCTATTGTAATGAATTATCTAGCAATTGTGAGCTTCAAATATATCCGACACTTACAATCATGAAATGCATAATTCAATCACTTCTCGTTTTTTTTTAGAATAAAAATTTCAGTATTTAAAGCTTATGACATAAACTTATAACTATTTTACAAAGTCAACAATAAAAAACCTTTTTGTTATCTCTCTCTCAATTTCATATCAAACTTTAAGATCTGCAAAAACAGTGACAATGTAAACAATAATATTAAAAGTACCGGTCTCCGATGATCCAATAGTCTTAATTTCTTTGCTTTGTCAATCATCATACAAACGTTGTTATTTTTTGAGTGAGTGCAAAGTCCTATTCTTCCACTTCATTTGAATATTTGTACACACGTTATATTAAAATGGCTTTCCATAAAATTTGATGCATTACTTATATTTCATCCACCGTAAATATGAGCTTCATTATTTTGGTTTTGTGGATAACATGGAAGAGGTCTTACCTACAGTGCTCCATAATTCATATCATCAGTTATTTTACAAAGGATGGAAAGTAAATAGTAGTAAATAGCTGAAGACATTTAATGAATCAATTCATAGCGTCACAGTATGATGCAAATATAATATTACAAAAGAGCATTGTTACATGGATAGAACAATGTGATATGGATAAACTGAACAGTTGGTTGTTGTCCATTGGTAGCTGATCATGAAAGACATAAAAATGGTGACTCAGACTAATTTAAGAAGCTGTTATTATATTCCAGAATTTGAGAATAAGAAATACAGTCAAATTCGGCTATATTGCGATCTTTCGGATCCAAGATCTTGAAGATTGTGATCTGTCCGAGTTTTTTTTACTTCTCAATTTCAAATATCGTATACTTAAACCCTATTATCACCCACACGATTCCAAATCGATTTAAAATGGTCATTTCGCAATTACCTACATCATTCAGAGTGATGTGAGAGAATTTTATATTTATAAATATTTATAAATCATTACCTTTTCAACACTTTGATGGGTTATATTAGCCAAAATCTTCATATTTCTGTTTTCTTATGGTTTGGTGCCTCCATCTTGGGATTAGTGGTATTACCCAGTAAATATTAATTGTAAGTAGCAAATCATGAGCAGTTCTCTAAAATCAATCGATTTTCATATTTTTTGGGCGAAAATATGGTAAATTTTGCAATTTTACACCTTTTCCAAATTGCGTTATATCTGAATTAGCGATATAAACAACTGTTTTATAGCCAAGTTTGTCTGTATTCATTAATATTCAGTTACAGTTCCTATCCCTCCAATTCAAAGAAGATCATTGGATAATGTACCAAGTTTGATCATCGGGATAAGTATACGACAGCAGTTGATGCAGAATCCAAGATGAAGTCAAGGGGACTATTTTGGAACACTGCCAAGTGAAGCTACAAGACAATAGTATCTAGATGCTGTAGATTATCTCGAGAAGGAAATTTTACCATAAAGTTATCTGAGTTAACTGTAAGTAATTTCATTTCCTTCGAATCATTTCTCTTGCGGAAGATGATTTTGTCATCCTTAAACTTTTACATGTTACAACTGCTACCATACATTGATTAATAATTACAATATTATTCATTTCATTCAAAACTACAACATATGGTATAACAGGTTTCCATCCTAAACCTTCCTTCCCAAATTCCCTCAAAGTCGACCAATCGCTGCAAGCCCTACACGATGGAGTATATTTTCATGCAGAGGCCATGAACTTCCTTTCATCAAAATCCATTCATCCTAATTGTAGTTTCGTGTTAAAAAGTAAAAAACAAACAGCAGATGTTGAGGGAAGCAACTGAAGAAAAACCAGCAACAAGTTTCCTTAGTGTACTGATAAAAAGCTGCTAATATGCAGAGCGAAATCAGAAGAAATCTGTTTCAAAAGAACAATTTTACTTCACAGAGTAGACTAATCATCTGTGATAACTAAGAAAAATTATTGACAAAATTCTTTTCCTAAGTGGATGTGTTTAAATAACTGATGTTTTATTTTTATATTACAATTGTTAGAATACGGCCTCAGAATTTTGATCCATTACTTACCACTGTAAGAAACATTAAAGAAATATTTCCATTAAGTAATTCTAAACTGATACCAGTTACCTGCTGTATTTTCTAACAATACAGTGAAGCTCGGCTATAACACGGTTGTTTACATAGCGAATTCGGATATAATGCGATTTGGTCTTGGACCCCTTCTATTTTGGAAAAGGTGTATAATTGTAAAATTGCAAAATTTACCATATTTTTGCCATGTTCACCACCCGGATTCAAGGGCTAAAGAGGGATGTGACTGCCTCGAAGAAGCAGAAGACCATTAGCAGCTGTTTCAAGAGGGCCTGAGAATATGTTTATGTTATGTTTTGTTATCATGGAATGACTGGGTTCTGGCCACCACACACAGTTCTAATAAAATACATAAATAAGAATACAATAAATGCGAGCGCTTTCGAAGTGATCTACACTTCGTCCTCAAGCGTTCATTTCTCCACTTGAGGACAAAGTGCAGATCACTTCGAAAGCACTCGCATTTATTGTATTCTTATTTATGTATTTTATTAGAACTGTGTGGTGGCCAGAACCCAGTCATTCTATGTTAACTTAAAACACATGCAAAACACCTTCCATTATGTTTTGTTATGTTTTGTGCATTAGTATTACTGTAGTTTACAACCTGTTGGTACAGTATTATTTTTTCTGAAAATAAAATCAAAGGTATAAATTAATATGCTTGTTTCCTTATTATTTACAGCAGTGGTCGGCAACCTTTTGTTGGAAGAGGGCCAAATATTTTATGTGGGGATTACTGTGGGCCGCACTTGGGCCATACGTCACTACAGTATAGTATTTTATACTAATCTTATTTTAGCAACCAAAAAAAAAAAAAAACCTCAGTAAACCTCCAAGATGCCTTGCAGGCCACACCAAAACGCTTCGCGGGCCGCAGGTTGCCGTCAGGTGATTTACAGTAATTGAGTCTCTATACCCACCCTAATATCACGAAAATGCGTAAAATATATATTTAAAAAAAATACCAGAATCGCAGACTTTTTCGTTTAACCAAAATACCGTAAGAAAACAGAAAAACTGTATGAAGATTTTGGCTAATATAACCCATCAAAGTGTTGAAAAGGTAATGATTTATAATTATTTATAAACACTGTATAAAATTCTCTCACATCGCTTTGAATGATGTAGGTAACCGCGAAATGACCATTTTAAATCGATTTGGAATCGTATGGGCGATAATAGGGTGCGAGTATACGACATTTAACATCACGAAGTAAAAAAAGCTCGGGCAGATCGAGATCTTGGATCCAAAAGATTGCGATATAACCGAGCTTCACTGTATTTTAATGAGGTTTTTCTTATGTTTATTTATATATTTTTGAAATCATGAAACAAGCATATTTAAGATGCAAATATTTTTCCTGTCCAGACTAAAAATTTCCAATAATTTGAAAGGTTCTAATCGTAACAAAAAACCATTCACAATTAACACATATGGAAAAGTTATTTTTTTAAAAAAAAAAAAAAAAAAAAAAAACTGTTTTCATAACATTTTTTAAATAGTATGAGAATCTTTAAATTCGCATACTATTTAGAGAGAGAAAAAAAAATTATCCAGATTCACAACTTACCAACTTCACTGCGTCGAGTATTTTGCAGACTTAACAGTCGGGCGTAGGCCGTATAATGACCACCAAGAATTCCTCCGTGATGGTTAATGACCCCATAGAGATCATAAATAGGAGGTCCTCCATTATCCGACGGACCACAGAAGTAAGGACTTAGGTCTAGCATTCTGGAAATAAAAAGGAATAGATTAATTGAAGAACTAACAGCTAAACAAGGATAATCCTAATAGCTTCAATGGATAATCAATCAAATGGCGTACCATGGTGCTTGTCAGATAAGGTTAGTTGTTGGTACTGCTGTAGAGGGAGAGAGTAGCGAATAGTTTTTTACTTAAAACATTATTTGGGGTTGGTAGCCACTCTTCACCATGTTACAATAAAAGAAAGGTTATTGCAAAAGTCTTAATGTAACAAGAGTTCTAGAAGCAAAACTTAAAAAACAAAAAGTAAATTAATAAATAACTACTGTAATGCCTTCCCCTGGTTCTACAGGTGAACATATAAGTGGAAGATGAGAGAGGGGGCATGTTAAGGGGTTAAGCTAAAAGTACAACAAAGTGCTGGGCCCAATTTTTATTTCGTTTGGGAGGCGAATAAATAGATAATCGAAAGATTAAGGAACTAGTGAATAGACAGATACGTTGGGGAAAGGGGGCGGAGTGGAGGGAGACGGACTGTAAACAAGGCGAGGGAGATAGGAGTGGTGCCAAACCGTCTGTACTGTGGCTGAAGGATGCCAGTGCTGGGGGAAAAGGAATGTCCAAGCAGATTAGGGAAGCAGGAGAAAGCGGTGAGAGAAAGGAAGAATCTGATTAGCCTGTGGCGAACACCTCACCCCAAAAGCACTCTCTCTTAAGCTAACCCACAAACAAATTATGCACCATTATCAGTTAAATTACAATTTAAAAAAATACTTAATGATAAGTTAAAGCACTAAAGGAATTTAATAAAAAGAACAAGACAAACAAGGCAAGATTACATAATAGCCTGGGGTTCTCTTTAAAATTAAGTCCACATAATTTAACTATGCCAAAACTTATAAAATGTAGTTAAGTATTTTAAGCATGTTTGAAATTACAATTATATCATATCATTTATACAGTGTTACTGTAAAAAATTTAAAATAAAAAAAGAAGGGGTGGGTGGGGGAAAGAGTCTGAAATTGGCTGTAACATTGAATTTAATCAATAAAAACTGATACTAAATGCCCAGACAATGATACTGATTAAAAATATATTAAATGACTGGGTAAGCAGCATAAAAACAACAATTTGTTCTTCTCATCTTACATATCTTCACCTAAAAACTTTAATCTTTCATAATATTTCGTTCTTTCTTTTCAAAAGAACTTCTGCAGATGACTAATAGATAGGGTATCTAAACCTATTCTCTATACATAGAATTCATTATAAATGATATGTCTTATACATTACTTCTTTACCAATGAATATAAATACCATACTTTTGTTTAAATCTTTACAATTCATAATTGTAATAAATATACGTTGGGTTAAAATTATTACTTAATATATTGCTTAAGTTAATTATAATATTTGTAATAAAAGAATACAATAATTAAACCAGGGCTTTGGAGCGGAGCCCGGAGCTGGAGCAATGGAGCAATGGGTTTTTTCCCGGAGCTGGAGCGGAACCGGAGCGCACAAATTTTTGACTGCTCCACTGCTCCAGATTTTTTTTTTTTTAATGTTTACCAGTCCTATTAGGTGTAATTACAGAATTACTCCTGTTTTATAGGTGCTGGAAAGTTTAACGGTGTCTTTTCAAAAACAAAATTTAATTAATGTTAAAGAATACATTAGAAGTTTTTTACTACATTTTTATTGACTACTAATTGGTTTTCGATTTCTCTAAAATTATTCCAATTATAATTATTCCCATTTATTTGTCTAAATATCTTTGAGTAAGTATATTCATTTACTCTAAATCCAAACTTATTGTTTATATTAGGAATATTGAAAATCTTCAACCAAAGAAGTCTTGTTTGTTTTCAGAAGAGTATTTTTTCTCTGATGTTTTTATATTTATATATATTTTTCAAGACTACATTATAAATAAATTTTTCTTCTCTATTCAAAATTTTATATTTTACTGTTATTGAAGAGTAATCTTGTTGAATATTTATTGAAGTAAAAGTTTGATTTTGGTTGCTACTTATTAGTATTACACCATCGGCATAAATGTAAATCTTGCACTTTTTAATAATATCACTAATAGAATTTATATATAAAATAAAAAAAACAGAGAACCTAAATTTTAAACTTGTAGTTCACCTCTCTTAACATTGTAAGTTTTACTTATCAAATTATTTATTTTGACTTTGGATTTTCTATTTTTTAAGTAATTTTTGATATGATCATGAAAATCTCCTCTTATACGGTAATTTTCTAATTTTTTTAATAGAATTTTATGGTCAATACTATCAAAAGCCTTGCTAAAGTCTATAAAAGCTATTTTATTGATACTTATCTTTTATTTAAATTTTGTGTAACTTCATTATTTAAATGATTTTATCAAATTACGAACCCCAAATATTCACAGTATTCTTCTAAAAACTCATGGGCTAACCCAATCTTTGGATACTGTGACTCATTGGGGTTCAACGTTTGCAATGGTTGATCGTCTACTTGTTTTTAAGCATTATTGTGAACAAAAAGCTGCGGCTGGAGCCATAGAAATGATATTAACTAAAGCTGAATGGCACGAAACTAAGAATATAAGAGATCTCCTGACAAAGCCAAATTTTACTTTAAAAATTACATAATTTTTAAAGTAAATTGTCATGGGAGTTTACATGAAGGAGTGGCAAAAACTTGCAAAATTTGTCCAAGACAATGGCGGAAAATTGCTATGGGAATTTTGACCTCCATGCGAAAATGTGACGAAAATCTTTTCCAAAACACCCATTTTCTTGCCGGAGTCTATGTACATCCACGGTATATAATTTTACTGAGTTCGTCACAAACGACAAAAGCAAAAGAAGGACTTTAAATAGGCTATCGCCCGACGACTCGAAAAACTAAAGATTTTTAAGCGTTTTGATATGAGGCAAGAGAGTGAAAGGCTGGAATCCTCAATAATTGAATCCGAGCAGCCACATCGAATAGCAAGTTTTCAACAATCACAGAAAGGAAAAACAAATACTTCGATTTCAGAAGACAATTCTTCAGAAGATGATGATTTTGAAAAAGAGCTGGACAAGCTGCAAAAACGTCTGAGAGTTTCAGAAATGCAACATTCGAATGAAGAAGACTTTGAGAGGAATTTTCACCAAGATTGTCATGTAATTTAGATTATGGGTAGGCTCAAAGTAAAATCAGCATTTGAAGCTATGGACGGTTACCCACACCGAATTCAAGCCGCCTGTCGAGTTGCATCGAGTATGCCCATTACACAAGCCAGTGTCGAGCGATTATTTTCTGCCTTAAAATTGGTGTCAATGATACAAGATAGACAACGAAAGATACTGTCAGCTGTTCTGTTTTAGAGAATTAATTATGATGATTAATAAAATTTAGTTAAAAAAACTGCTTGTTTTTAATATTTGATCTTTGGTAATACGACTTAAAAAATGTATTTGGAGCATGGAGCGGAGCACGGAGCAAGTATTTTCATGTCGGAGCGGAGCTAGAGCGGAGCAATTGCAAATTTTGCCTGTTCCAAAGCCCTGAATTAAACAGTTTGTGATAGATACAATGCTTTAGTTAATTATAATATTTGCAACAAAAGAATACAAAATCATAATTGTAAATTATTAAGATTTTTGTTTACAAGAATATTTTTGTGTTTTTGATACATTTTTTGAATTTGTTAAGGGTGAAGCTACTAACTTTCAAAAATTTATCTTTGTTTATTGATTACACAGGATTCAATCATAAACCTGTCGATATCTTCAGGAATTTGAAATAAGATGTTCACTATGGGGTCTGGATTATGCTTTCTTTCTTGGCAGTGATCTGTCCAATCTGATATACTTTGCTTTCCACTGTTAAACGTTCTCACGTGTTCTAATACCCGCTCTTTCAAAGTACTTCCAAAGTATACCATATCACAATCTCTGCATTTTAGTTTATATATGACACCCATTGATTACTATTAAATTATGGTTTGTATCTTTTTTGTTTTTCTTTATTAATTGGTTCCTTTATATAGTATTATTAGAATTTCATTCTTTTTGCATAATTCCTTTATTGATTTTTGTAACTTAGTACCTAGAGGTAATTTAATGAATTTGCTGTATGCAATATTATCTCTTTTATTTTTGTTTTTTAATCTGTATTTAAAAAAATTATTAACAATTTTGTTAATAAAGTTTTTAGGGTATTCATTTATTTCAAAATTTTGTTTAAAGTTATTAATTTTTGTATTCCACAATTTTTTATTTTCAGTATTTTCAATAACCCTTGTTAAGTAATTTTGAATTAATGCTTTCTTGGTGTGGATACTGTGCTCAGAGTAAAAATTTAATACATGGTTGCTTTTTAATTCTTTTTCATAGTGTTCATATGTTATTTGATTGTTTTTATTTGTTAACAGTAGATCTAAAAGAAAGAAAGCGTAATCCAGACCCCATAGTGAACATCTTATTTCAAATTCCTGAAGATATCAACAGGTTTATGATCAAATCCTGTATAATCAATATCTTTCCATGCATAAAATTTTTTAAAAGTTAGTAGCTTCACCCTTAACAAATTCAAAAAATGTATCAAAAACACAAAAATATTCTTATAAAGAAAAATCTTACGTAATAATTTACAATTATGATTTTTAATTCCTTTTTGTAAAGAATTTACAAACCGTTTAATTATTGTATTCTTTTATTACAAATATTATAATTAACTTAATATATTACGTAACAATTTTAACCTAACGTAAATTTATTACAATTATGAATTGTAAAGAATTGTAAAGATTTAAACAAAAGCATGGTACTTATATTCATTTGTATATAAGTAATGTATCACACATATCATTTGTAATGAATTCTATGTATAGAGAATAGGGTTAGATACCCTATCTCTAATCATCTGAAGAAGTTCTTTAGACAAGAACGAAATATTATGAAAGATTATTTAATTATTTATTGATTTTTTTTCCTATTAACAATTTGTGTATTTACTTAATTCATTACCTTATTGGGAATTCGACCATTTTGTCAATTTTATCTCGCCACATAAAATTTTTAAATGAAAATCTCTTTAGCTGTACAATGAGCATTGTAGGCAAACGCCACAAGGACATCTCTTTGGTTGCTTCTCGATGGGCCTTACATTTTGGGCAATACCTAAAAACAAAGTTCACAACAAAAGAAGGCTACAATTATTAATAATTTTAATTATTTTAACTAGCAAACCTTCTTTTTACTAATTAAAAAGTAATTCTTAGCAAGTTCTGGTAAAATGAAGTTAAACTATTAAATAGTCAAGTGCTAATATTTTTTTAAATTCAACTTACGTATGGAGTGAATATTTATCAAAAATAGAACAACAAGTAAAAATATAACACACATTTAAAAAACAAAAGACCTTTGTTTTGGTGGTTTTCCAGGAGAAGATGATCCTGCAGTTTTCTGCAGATTGAAGCGTCCTGGTTTATGGTAGTATGTTTTTGTTTTTTAAGTGTGTGCGATATTTTTATTTGTTGTTCAATTTTTAATAATATTTTTTTATAAATAAATAACATTATTCAATTGACTCATTTGTTTCTTAAGACATATAGTTCGGTCCAAAAAAATATCCCCAGTAAGCGTTTTGACTCAATTCTAGCTTACGTTAAGTTCATTAATTAATTATTGACCATTCTTGCTTCAGCACTTGAACTTCGATGCAAACTGCTGTAGATTAACATATTTATGAACTTTTGAAGTGGTTTTACAGATCATGGGAAAGAGAAAAGATATTTCTCCAAGGAAGCAGGGGATGATTTTTGGACTCAAAAGCTGAAGGAATCTCGAATAGGAAAGTTGCTAGGAAATTATCAATTGAACATAAATCTGTGGAAAATATATTGAGGAAACAAGCTGAAACTGGAAAATCAAGTTTGAGGTACACATGTGGCCGGAAGAAAATTTCCAGTCGCAGATTGTGCAGGACAATGAAAATGATGGCAAAGCAAGACAGAAAACTGAGTACAAGGCAGATTGCTTTTAAGATTGAGCAGGAGTTTGAGACCTCAATTTCCCATCGAACAGTGCTAAGATGTCTTTCTGATCTCAATCTTAAGAAGAAAAAAACCTGCAAAGAAAGAAAAAGGTTTCTCGATCTGTTTCAACACTGGACATCCAAGGACTGGAAGAGAGTGATTTTCTCGGATGAAAAGAAAATTAGTGTGTAAGAAACTAAGTAAATATTGTTGTCCCAGTAGAGCAGAGTTAATTGAGAAAATTATTCACATGTGGTACCATGAAATCGAACCTGGTACATGTGAAAAACTTGTCGAGTCAATGACACATCGAGTTCAAGCCCTTAAAAAGGCACGAGGTGGACACACAAATATTAAGACAAGTTGATTTTGATGTAATATATTCTGTACAACTTAATTTCACTTAAAAACAAAAAAAAAACAAAAAAGAAGTTCAATAAACCAATGGAATATAGCCTCTTTGTTGTTGTTTTGGCATACATTGAGTAAAATTGTAGGTGGGGATATTTTTTTGGACCGAACTGTAACTGAAGCATTGAGCAAAATCACTTTTACTCTGCCACCAACTTGCTTGCATAATGAAGATAACTACATTTATGTTTTAATATGATTTTGTTTCATTTAAATAAAATTTACTCAGTATATCAGGATGTGCCACAAGTTGCATTAATTAATTTAGAAGATATTCTATTCAATCGAGAATAGTCAACAAGACATTCTAACTTCAATTCTTTATTTTAGCAATATTGGAAAGGAATGAAAAATAATTTTCTAACTACATTGAGTAAATATTATATAGACAATAAAATGTTTCTTTTCTAAGGAT
>JAFIDM010001028.1:13804958-13816733 GCA_023159025.1 Thereuonema tuberculata | reverse complement strand
ATGATCGCAATACAGGACCAAGTCATCTCCACACGCAACTACAAGAAGCACATTCTACACGATGCAAACACACATGACGACAAATGCAGGAAATGCCACACTACGCATGAGACGATCGACCACGTAATATCAGGCTGTCCCCTTCTCTCTCAAACAGACTACCTCCACCGACACAATCAGGTAGCGTCGATCGTTCATCAACAACTAGCACACAAACATTCACTTATTAAGAGCACGGTCCCGTACTACAAGTACATACCACAAAGTGTATTAGAGTCACCCTCATATAAACTATACTGGGACCGCCCCATTCACACAGACAAAACCATACATCACAACAGACCAGACATCACACTTGTTGATAAGGTCAACAAACAGACCTATCTAATTGATATTGCAGTGCCTATCAGCAAGAACATGCAGAAAACTCACGCAGACAAGATCAGTAAATACACTGATCTAGCACACGAGCTCCAGAAGCAGTGGAGGCAGGATCGAGTACGTGTTGTACCCATCGTTCTGTCTGCCACTGGTCTGGTGCCTCACACATTGCACCACAGTCTCAGCACACTAGGACTTCACAAAATCACTTATGCACAACTGCAGAAGGCTGTGGTACTCAACACTACACGCATAGTTAGGAAATTTATGGACACAAGCACACATCCCTAATCATTCTTGCACACATCTTTACACTTAGCAATATGTGCTTTGGTCCTTGACCCGCCATATTGTTTTTGCTGGGGAAACCCAAGGTTCGAAACATACAATTATAATAATAAAAATGACAGCGATTTAACTTGGGAATGGTTAAAGTCGGGTACTATCAAGAAAGAAACTGAAGGATTAATTTTTGCTGCACAAGAACAAGCATTACAGACAAATGTAATGAAAGCAAAAATCCAGAAAACCAGTGATAACCCAAACTGCCGACTATGCCAAGAAAAACCTGCAACTGTTCCGCATTTAATCTGTGAATGCTGCAAAATCGCACAAACGGACTATAAAAACAGACATGATAGGGTCTCCAGATTAATACACTGGGCATTATGCAAAAAATATGACTTGCCAGCATCTAAAAATTCATGGGAACATCAAGTTGAAAAAGTTAATTATTACTAAATTATTTAGAAAATGAGGACGTCAAAATCTTGTGGGATTTTAGAATTCAAACTGATAGTTACCTGGATCATAATATGCCAGATATAACAGTATTAACAAATAGAACTATTTTCATAATTGATATTGCAATCCCTGGAGATGCAAGAATTTTAGATAAAGAACAGGAAAAAATTATAAAATACAGGGATTTGGCAATAGAAACAATACGGCTTTGGATGAAACACACGACAGTGATCCCCATCATCATAGGAACACTTGGAATAATCTCAAAAAATTTTACCAAGTATTTGAACCAATTGCAGTTGTCTGAAATAACAACATCAGAACTACAGAAAACAGCGCTGCTTGGAACATCATATATATTGCGCAGATACCTGGTGGATACTTAGGTTTCTGGCTGAAACTTGTATCTACTAAAGGCTCCAGTCAGCGAATTTTTGACTGTGTTTCAAAATGTGTATAATAATAATAATAATAATTTAATCTGCATTAGGCTTACTTACTTTTAAATTGTTCTAAAGCCGACTAATTTTAGTAGTAATAAATCGCGCGCAAATCTATTCACTGAGCAAGCGGATTAATATTCATCATTATTTCATTCCTCATGCTTTTCTATGGGAATTTTTGTCACTTATTTCTCGAACAAAGAATCCTTCAGAAAAGATATCAAATATAAAAGTTATATCGTCTCTACCCAGAAGATCCGTACAGTGGTTCAACAGTTATTAAAGGAAACAAAATGTCATCCACACAAGGACACACAGGCTAAGAGCTAAAAGCGAAGTTTTAGAGGTACATGGTGATTCAAAATTCCCTCTACAACCGTTAAAGGTCAATACAAAACAAACATACAAAAACAAACCGTATTCATAGTGGAATGTACGTCCGCAAACGCCATCCAAATGTGTTAGAAGATACATTAAGGTTTAGAAACAACAACGAAGATAAATAATATGTTTATTAGCCCTATGTTTACAATATGACAGTGAGGCTAACAAAACTTACAATATGACAGTGAGGCTAACTTAGGTACACAGTAGGTGCTCAAAGTTCCTTCCACCAACACAATCTCTGGTGCAAACGCTCAAACGTTTGATGATTATGAAACGTCTGTTGGGGAATCGTTCATGATACATTCGTACAGCTGCTCGTACGTTTCCGTTCGCTGCCCCATAGGCTAGGTGCATATCTGACCTCTCAGCATTAGTGAAGCGATACATCCTACTCGTACGAAGTCAACGCCTCAAATAGCGATGGCTCACACTGCCCAACTAATGTGCTGCCAAACAGCGCCCTCTAGCACATTCGCGTGGTGTTTGCAGACATACGTCCCACTATGATGCGGTTTGTTTTTGTATTTCTGTCCTACCTTTAAAGTTTGTGCAGAGAATTTTGAATTTATATTTACTGCCATTTTAAAACATGATGATATAGTCATTCATTTCATAAGCCACAGTGAATTGCGGACCGCAACTAGACAAAACAAATACAGCGAAGAAATAACAGCTAAGTAATATAATATTAGTACTAATGATTTTTGTTTAAATAATAAAGCATTCAGTATAAAATACCGATTATAAAATTCTTCAAATGACTTTCTGAAATTATTAAGTTACTAGACGGGTACCGTCGCTTCGCTCCGGAACCCTTGCATGTGTAGCATTAAAAAAAAAAAAAAACCTTTATTTATTTAGCAAATTAATATGGAGATCGGATAATACACGACTTCCCAGCTCGTCGTGGGCTTCTCCGCTTAACTCAGTTATATTGCGCGTTGGCACTCACACGGGGCGGTTGTCGCAAAAACACTTCATTTTTGCATGTATCTTCCAAACGCAGAAACGTTTGTTAACGACTGATATACCGTTCGATAGAACTTTCAAATACCAACATTTTCTCAATATAATGTTCTCTTCCAACTTTTTATACTTTTCGTTTAAATTGAGAAAAAGTCAAAATTTTACCCTTTAAAAGGCGCCATCTTGGAAACCTAAAACTTTTTTTCGAAAGATTTTTATAGCATTTTGTTTGTCTTAAAAAGCTCTATATTTTATCCATTTACATGACCAATCTATCTCTTATAGTTTGGTCACAAAATTGGAAAAACGTAAAGTCTTATGTCAATGACAGACAGAATAACGTTTTTATATTTATTAAGTTATGGTGTCCACTGCATCGAATCTTGCACCAAACCACTGCACTAAATGTTCGTATGAACAAAATAACTGCTGAATTTTTTAAACTTGTCTGAAAGTAATTTGCTTATCATTTAAACAAATCATTATCATCTAAGGGAAAAGGATACAATATTATCCCCTTTTATTAAAATCAGTAGATTAATAAAAATTAGAAAATTATTTTGAAAAATAACATAAAACTTAAACACTGTGTATTAATATATTTTAACATCAGAATTATGAAATATTTAGTCGTGAAGGAACGAAGATAGGAAGATAGGTCCTAAATTATTAGTTTAATATTAATGAGTATAAAAACTGCATGAGTGATTATAAAATATTCACAACTTATAAAACAACTAACTATAACACGACATTAATTAAATTCCTGCCCTCAATTTGTTTTACAGCAAGCACTGAAAGCTTCGACTGGACATTTACAATTTGCTATATTGGCAAAGTGGACTAGATATACAAAGCTATTTATATACTACTTATATTTTGTTGAAAAGACCTTTTTGTGTACACATTAATATTCCATATGATAAATTTTTACCCAATTTTGGTGAAATTAAAATTAAGATTATATGCATGTAAATACGGTAACTTTTTTTGTTAGATGTCAAGAAAAACAAAAAAAAAAAACCAAAAAAACCTCAATCATTTTAAATTATTTTTTCTAGATTTTTGTAGATATAAACACGCATACACACACACATACATGCGTGTGAGTGTGTGTGTTTATTTTATGTTGTATACATATATATAGAAAATGTATAACAAGTCTATCACCATTTTTATGTCTAAGGCCATTATTGCAATAAATTTACAAGAACTCATGAAATATCAAGAAAACAAATATTTTCTAATATCTTCCCCCAATCTCAATCCACGAACGTCGAAGACAGAGAATCAGAATAATGTAGCATTTTCCGGAGCACAGGAGTTGCTGGAAACAAGATTCCCGGATAACAGGTTATCATCAAAAACCAAAAGCCTAAATCTTATAGAAAATGTCTAAAGATTGCAATGTCTTTATTTTTGCACCTGTTACCCTAGTTCAAGGTAAGCAAGAAAAAAATGCTCACCTTTGGCTGTGCTGGGGAAGGTTTACAAGGTAATTAACATTTGTATGGAGGAGTTCCAGAGAGAGTGTAATTTATTTCGCTCTGTTATTAAAGAAATTCAGAAACTAATAAATATCAAGCAATCTGTAACTGTGAATATTAAAATAATCGATCTTTTTATTATATTCTGGAAAACCCTGAATACAGGAATTAAATTTGGAAGTTGTAACAAATCCCGAAAATAAGACAATGTGGTTTAATTATATTTCTCTTAGGATATTAGAATTAATCCTTAGATGTAGTAGCATTTTTATACATTATAATAAACTATATATTTCGTACATTTGCTGTACATATTAATAGGTTTTTATATATAAATTTTCTTAAAATAATGGAACATATCACTTCGAATCCATGATGTTAACGATAAATTTCATATACATCAAATATAACAATGAATTATATATATCTAATACAAATTGTTAAATCATAATAAAGAAATGAGTTTCGGAATTTCTTGTTTAAATTCAAAACCTTGTGGTTTTCTATTTAAAATGTTGTTAATTTTTTTAATAAATACAGCTTCGTTTGTTTTTAGAATCTTTACCTAATATTTTTTATATTTTTCCAATTATATATATGACTAAGATTATTGACAAGATGTTCAGCCACAACTGAATCTTTTAAACTCTAACAAATGCTGTTTAATTCTTTTAAATAGCAACTGCTAAGTCATACCATTTTTTATTCTTATTTTAATGCTTTTATTATTTTAAGATATTCCGTTATTTAAAGAAAATTTGAATAAAAAAAATTTATGATGTTATACAGCAAATGTACAAAATATGTATGATATTATGATTGTATAAAAGTATTATTAAACCTATGAATTAAATCTAATATTCTGAAATTAGAAACCTGGGTTTCTTCAAATATTTAATCAATAATTCTTTTAGTAAATGAGAAACTAACTTCGTCAAGGGGAAAAAAAAAAAATCGAAATTTTGAATTTTGGTAAACTTCGATTAAAAAACAAGTACATATAATTTAGGGGTAACCCATAATAATAAAAAAAGGAAGTACATTAATGTAAGGAAAAATAAAAAAAAATAAAAAATCTACGCGGACATTAAGAAAAAAAGATTGAGAGAAAAAAAATCAAAAATAAATAAATAAGTAAATAAATAAATAAATAAATAAATAAATAAATAAATAAATAAATAAATAAATAAATAAAATCCAGTAGATATGCGGATTCGAATGGACAACCTACAGTATGTGAGGCCGAAACGTCAAGCATTAAGCCAAAGCTGACAATGACATGGCTGCATTTCTAACATTTAAGCTAATAGCGAAAATCCAATGAAAACAATGCCAAATATCTCGAACAAGAAGGGCATTGACCCCTGAAAATATCCCATTCCTACAGTGTTTGGGTCTCTGAACACGATGATGAAATGCGTTTGTCGATCCGATCTTCCGTTCGGGAGTTGTTAGGGGTGGAGACACACGGCCGGACAGTACAAACGCAATAGCTACCGATTTTAGTTGCTATCACAATAGCTCCCAAATGGGTTCCTAAAAATCGAATACATACTTTTTAGTCTTTTTCCATTGTATTTCACTCAGACTGATGAAAAGCCATTTTTATATGGTTTGAATCCGGCTCGATGTATGTACTTTTAATATAACCTTTTTATAATTTTAAATGTGTGTTTGTTGTTTTATATTTTATCATTAATTTAGTGACACACGTAAAAATGTCAAAATTTTCTAATGATAATAATTTCTGGGATGAAGGTAATTGATGCAACCAAGCAGATTTAGTGGAATCATTTTTTGGGTATAGGGCAATATATCGTATCAGTCTATGAGTTTGCTCAAAACAGGTATCTTGGCAGGTATTATATTTTAAAGAGTAGATACCCCCATTTCTGTTGATTGTTTCGTTTGTTTTTGTTTTTGAAGAGATTTTATATTTGTGTTTCTTTGATATTGTATTTATTGCATATATCTCTCAAAACAGAAGTTATATTAGTACAGAAGTATTGAGGAAAACATTTCTTCATAATTTGCTTGATTTTGTTTTAGTGACTCCATAGGAGGATTTATTAGGATTCTCGTGCATTTGTGTGTGTGTGTGTGTGTAAAATGCCTCCTCAACCCAAATCGGAAGTCATATCTTGTTAAACTCCCCATGGCCTGGAGGTTTGAGTAAAATCCGACTTCCTTCCCAGCCCACATCCAGTTTCAGGCGGCCACTAATAGGAAAATAATGGTAATTGGAGTCTATGTACATTGACTCGACTAGAACGAACATGATACCCTTGACCCAATGTATCCACTTCCTGCGAGTCGCCCGAATGGTTAGGAGTCTAGACATGTTAAATAAATTCCAAGTGGGCATCGCTTGAAATTGTACGAATCTTGAATTACAACTGCTTAAATAAATGAGTTTGCACTTCAATCAATAGTTGGGATCACTTTTAGCAAAGCAAATTGTACGGGCTCACTTTATTTTGTGTTTACCACAAAACTGTAAATTGACCTAGACTTATGGCTGGTTAGATTTATCCGTAATTCGAAGCAATGTTTTTGTATTTCACCTATCAATGTATGTAACGCACTGCAATTGTTTTACGCGTACGCAACTGCATTGGGTCGTCGAGAATAAAGGGCTAAACGCACTTCTCCGTCTTCCGTTATGTTTCCATAACGTAATTGCTTTAGTGAAGTAGTTACGTATTCAGGGTCACCAGAATTGAGCCTCGTAAGACGTAACGTAGATCTTCAAAGTAACGAACATATGTTTAATAAATATAACGGCTATGTTCGTCGATTTGAAGATCTCCGTTACGTCTTATGAGAATCAATTCTGCTGACACTGAATACATAACTACGTCACTAAAGCAATTACGTTATGGAAACATAACGGAAGACGGAGGAGTGAGTTTAGCCCTTTACTCATCAGATGACAATGTACGTAACAGCCTTGCTGCTTCTAAATCCTATATGCTATCATTAAATATCCTATATCCTAAATGCTATTGGGTCAATCAACTATTCTTTGTACCTAAGTTTGTCCCGAACACAAATTTAATAAATATTGTTTTTGGAAATAATTATTGGACTTTATTTTTACCCCAAAGTATTATTAGGTCATTAATCAAAAGCTTTAGAGTGACCGATGTTAGTTTAATTACAAATATTTTATTATTTTTACTGTAACTTAGGAGACAATTTTCCCCGCGAGTGTTTGATTTCCCTGTTACTTCAGAGACTTCGCAAACTCCTAAAGCGAATGTTTTAATACAGATTGGTATTAAATATACAAAATGTATGTTAAATAGTAGTAACTGATAGTAAGGATATGCGACAATGACAGGGAAAAGTAGGCTGCTTGTTTTGTTTTGTCCCGCAGGACAGTAACGCAAGGGACAAATTACCGCCGTAATCTCACTAAATAAAGCAAAATATTGCTCTTCAAATTAAAAAAAGTGCTCTGCCCGTTATCTTAACTAAAATGTCATTCACTAATCGTTAAAATGTGCTCCATAGGAAGTTAGATTTTAGATTTTTGTTTGTTAGAAAATCATTTTGTTGTCACTCGCGTTTAGTATAAAGAATAGTTGATTGACCCTATTATTAACTTAATTGCTATTTTGTCACAAGAAAACACTAAAATAAAAATTGAAACTTTTATTTTATTATTTTAATCACAAAATGAAACAGTCAAACACAAAGAGATGTGAAGAGAATCGTCCTTGAAAACAATCTGATGAAACGTATGTAAGTAGCAACAATGCGATGGCGAGCGGTAGAGTACAAAGCATACACAAAGATATGTACCTCGGAAGCAAAACCGTAACTTCGGGGTATGATTATAATATTGGAAAGTGTAGGTAAGTTGAGGATACGTAAGTAAGGGATATGACTTTACTAAATTGAGTTAATTTGGTGAATGTGTTTAAACACATGTAATAATTGTTTAAAATCTCTTATAATATCTTTTATAATATAGTAAACTTTCTTCCACTGGAACTACTGTATTCATAGAGATTATAACCAGGAAATATAAATACAAAGCTTTGTTTCGTTTCTGAGGTGAGATAATTATTTAGAAGTTGAGATAAATTATAAATTATAACAACATATGGTTCAAAATATGAAAATTGAGATGTGATGATTTGAGTAGGTAAACCAAAAGAATTAATCAGAAGTTTTAAGGGAATGTCTGGTTTATATGATTTGTTTCTACTTCCAAAAGTAGAAGTCCGACTAGAATTTGAAATAAGTCTTATATTGGTAATTGATTATGTTCTTGGTTTTTCGATATAACAGTTCACTTTTAAACTTTGTGTACATCTTCAGTTTTGTTTTAACAATCTCTGTATAGTTAGGATTACGTAATATAAACGTGATTGTTTATCGTAGACAACGATAATCCGTGCGATTACTAATGATTACCTTTATTAGAGTGAAGTGTAATTATGTTCACAATCACTTATAAATTCCGTACAGTTTATATTCAAAATGAGGTAGACTAATGGATTGTTATTTTTAAATAATTGAAGATATCGTAACATTAATATTAAATACGAAGATGATTTAAATGTAGTAGAAATTTAATAATAATTCTCTACACATTTCGGATGTTATATATATATGTATCCATTCTCACACAGACTACAAAATTATAAAAAGGAAATAAATATTTAAAAGATTCCTTTATTAGGCTTCTATAAAGAGTGTAGCTAATAGCAGGAGAAGCCTTATATCCCCTCTCTGTCTGTCCGATATCGCGAGAAATTCATGATTGGTCAATGGACGGCTGAAGTTGTGTCGTCACAACCTACGTCACACACAGCAGGCGTTCGATTCTGCGAGAATCGAAATAAGCATTTTTTATTTTAAGATTATTATAATTTATTGTTATTATTTTTAATTTTTTTTTAAAATTTAATTTAGGTTTTTTTCCTTTTTGTTTTTCCTGATAAATAAATAAATATTACCTTTCTGTTTCCCTTTATGTGACTCATACAGTCGCTCTGTGTAGAAGCCGCGGGGCGTTATGCGATCGCTACTGGGATTGCTGCCCCTACCTTGTTTTTAAAACTGCTTAATATTTTTTTAAAATTGTTAATTACAAATAAAAGAAAAGAAACTAAGAAGAATGTAGTTGATTATTTAATAAACTATGATTAAGAAAGAAGCTAAAATGATTTAACATAAAAAGATTTATTAATAAAATTTCAGTTGTTTGAAGATTGAAATATCACATCGGTATTCTCAAACGAGACCATTCCGGTCTCCCACGAAGCAGATGGGTCGGAATCTGGGTTCGAATCCCGGCGTCGGCATAGACGTTTAGTTCTTTCCTGTGTTGTCTGCTTCTTCAACTTTCCCTTCAGATCTGACTCATTCCATAATAGCTGCCTGAGGAAGGCAAACTGGAAACCATCTCAGTATCTATTTAATGGTGTAGATCAGTGTTTCCCAACCTTTTTTGTGCTACGCCCCACCTAAAGTATCTCAAGTATGCTATGCCCCACCACATTAGATATAATTTTCACAACCAAAAAAAAAAACGACTTTTTAAGCTTTATAACCAAAAAAAAAAAAACAATTTTCTATTTTCCAATTGCCCCCCTTAACAATCAAATTGCCCCCCTGTGGGGCGTGCGCCCCACGTTGGGAAATAGGGGTGTAGATTCTCAAACGAGAGTGAATAACAAAAGAGGTAGAGGTTTCAACGATCCCTAAGCCATGTGAAATGTAGGTCCTAACATGGACCAGTTAAATGCTCTGCACATCAGAAATTTTATATGCGACGTTTATTTTGAAAGTGACCTAAGTCCATTTTTCAACTTTTTGTTAACTGTAATAACGTGTGCAAATTCCACGTTACTACAGTTAACAAAAAAAAAATTGAAAAATGGACTTCGGTCAAAATAAACGGCTCATCTACATAATTATGTAATTAATTTTAATATCCATTTCCATCAATTACTATTTAAAACTATAAAAATTTAGATGTAATTTTATAGTAGGGATCAAAAAAGATCCTTACAATTTCGTTACTTCATTATAATTTATTTAATATGAAAGATTATTTTCTAAAAAAAACCAAACTTATATACGGAGAAAGAAGATAGACTTCCAAAAGCACAAAGATGTTCATTTCAAAGAAAGAGTTAGTTTTAAATATAGGATGAGGAAACAAGATGGAAAGAACGATGTTCCATAGTGATAAAATTAAGCAGATGAAGATCACCGAGAATTTAATCTTCCACGAACAAAGAAATCTGGTATCATGAATTAAGTGCTAAGATGCTGATGGAGAAAGTGTTGGATAATAGAAGCAAAAACATCCCAGATCTAAATACAGTTAGGATGAAATACATGAGACCAATACGTAGAAAGGAACATAACTTTAACAGGCCATGAAGGCCCACGGGAGCGCGGGAGGTAAGGCTCCCAGCGTTTCGAGACCAACGGGACTAGATTGAGGTCGGGAGGTCAACCCGACGCCCGCCCGCCTTAACTCTCGGGAAAGAAACCCAGTACCCATTCTACAGAGGGCTGGGTAGACCCTAGGGCTTTGGAGGAGAAAGAAGCGTGCAAAAATTCCCGCCCTCCGGCCTTATTATTATTATTATTATGTTTGTATGTTTCAAACCTTGGGTTTCCCCAGCAAAAACAATATGGCGGGTCAAGGACCAAAGCACATACTGCCAAGTGTAAAGATTTGTGCAAGAATGATTAGGGATGTGTGCTTGTGTCCATAAATTTCCTAACTATGCGTGTAGTGTTAAGTACCACAGCCTTCTGCAGTTGTGCATAAGTGTTTTTGTGAAGTCCTAGTGTGCTGAGACTGTGTTGCAATGTGTGAGGCACCAGACCAGTGGCAGACAGAACGATGGGTACAACACGTACTCCATCCTGCCTCCACTGCTTCTGGAGCTCGTGTGCTAGATCAGTGTATTTACTGATCTTGTCTGCGTGAGTTTTCTGCATGTTCTTGCTGATAGGCACTGCAATATCAATTAGATAGGTCTGTTTGTTGACCTTATCAACAAGTGTGATGTCTGGTCTGTTGTGATGTATGGTTTTGTCTGTGTGAATGGGACGGTCCCAGTATAGTTTATATGAGGGTGACTCTAATACGCTTTGTGGTATGTACTTGTAGTACGGGACCGTGCTCTTAATAAGTGAATGTTTGTGTGCTAGTTGTTGATGAATGATCGACGCTACCTGATTGTGTCGGTGGAGGTAGTCTGTTTGAGAGAGAAGGGGACAGCCTGATATTACGTGGTCGATCGTCTCATGCGTAGTGTGGCATTTCCTGCATTTGTCGTCATATGTGTTTGCATCGTGTAGAATGTGTTTCTTGTAGTTGCGTGTGGAGA
>JAFIDM010001028.1:13756113-13783309 GCA_023159025.1 Thereuonema tuberculata | reverse complement strand
ACATATTTTGAGATATTCGTAGATCGTTTAAATGCTTTATTAACGTACTTATAGGAAAATGGTCACACTGTGTGTGCGTGTGTAAAAACTTCTGAACCGGTGAAAGAAACTTCTTACAACTTGGTGTGCTTATTTATGGATTGAGGGCTTTTACGTTTGAAATATTTTCCGTATATTTCCTATCGAGAAATTAGTTTGAGAAGATGACAAAACTTTCATAGCAAAAGTATTGTAAACTAAACAATGATTTATAACAAACGAAGTGTTTCCTGTAATTAAAATTAATCGGCAGAATTAATTAACTTTTTCTGAAAATTGAAAATTTATAGTGTTTGTATAAAACAGATGATATAATCTAAAAATAAATAACGACTGTTATATCTTTATAAAAAAAAATACCCGCTTTAATTGAAAGTAGGCCTTAAGTTCTTATTTGTACGAGGATGTTCTTATGTTGTTGTTGGAATATTTTTTTTTTTTAAATTATAAACTCTTAAGTGTTTAATCATAAATATGAAATAATTATTATTGAAAAATTCTTATCCTTGAAGAAAAGTGTTTTATTGTTTGTTATTTTTGTTCGTATTGTAAAGAAGTATCCATAGTTCCATAAAAAGAAGGATTAAAAATAAGATTTCGCAGGAGTTTCGCACTCAAGAGAGGTCCCCAAAATTTTAATCCTGTACATAAAAAAGTATGATTTGAAAGCCACGGGAAAACTTAAACAAAAGTTACTTATAGAAAGTATCATTCCAAATGTTTGGAATGAGGATACTCCCAGCCCTCTATCAAATAGAGGCCGGGTTTCTTTTCCGCGGGATAATTCCCGACTCCATGTTCATTCCTATGGTCGAGAATCGTTGGGGCGAATATCTAGAGCTCCTAAGGAACCTGTAAGGCCTCTAAAGTGGATTCCATAACTCAAAATGTAATGATAAAATAATACGGTTTATGATTGTTTGTTATTTAGAATAGCAATTAATTTGTATATGTCTGATTTGGTTGAAAGAAAATTGAATTTTCAAGGAAAGAGTTAATAAGTCTACAAAATCTGAAAATATAAAGACTTTAAGAAAAGAAATTTATTTTTAAAGAAGATGGTTTTGAAATTTCTACGATTGGATTTAAGAAAAGAAATTATTCATCGATTGGACTTTAAGAAAACGATTGGACATTTATATATTGACAAAATTATTAAGACTTTAAGAAAAGAAATTTATTATTATTCATCGATTGGACTTTAAAAACAATGGGACAGATGTTATCATTATCATCATTTTTTTTATGCGTATGATTCACGTTTCTGTTTATTATTTGTTTTGATCCACGCTTTTATCTGTTAATTTAGAATTCTTGTTCTGTAATTTTGATTTTGAGAAGGAGGAAAAGGGCTCCCCCCTCCCGTGATGTTAAAGAAAAAAAGGCTTGAAAAAGTACGGCCGATTAGGCATACGAAATATTGTCGTTTGGAATTTATGAGTTAATAGATGTTAATAAAGTGGTTATTAAAATGTTAATTTAGAAGAATTTGTTATTTATCGAATAGAAGGTGGTTACATTTAAAGTTGGCCTACTTAGAGCATCCTGCAGCTGCAACCAATTATCGGGGAGACACCAAAAGTTGTACATATACTATTCAAAGGATGCGCTCAACTATTCTGCAAAAAAAAGAAAAGAAATTAGTTACAAAATCGTCCGCAAGAGGGTGCTTATACAGCTATACGAACGGAAAACGAAAACAGAATGTTCAAAACCACATTTATTTCACACAAACAGCATCAGACGTTTGAACGAATCATGTGATATTACTCAATATGTTCCCCTACAAATGTCTGTCATTTGTAGACGATGAACCGTAGGTGATCACCCGTGTGCAGCATGATACTGTCTTTTAGTTCTGCTAATGCTGCAATTCCTCCACAGCCTTTAGGTATCCCCACAACCAAAAATCGTATGGAATTAGGACAGGAGAACGTGGTGGCCAGGCAGTAGGGAACATGCGATTAATTATTCGATCATTGGCAAAGTGTTGATGCAAGAAAGTTTGTACGAACCTTCCAATATGAGGATCTGCACTATTTTGCATAAAAGAGGTTGAATCTAAACACTGTCTTTTCTGCAGCTGGGAAATCACAACGTTCTGGAGGATGTCACGAAAGCTAGCCGCAGTCACGGAACATGTCTGGGGACCATTAATTTCTTCAAAAAAGTAAGGACCCAGGATAAAGTTGGAAGTGAGCCCACAGCAGACGTGTAAGCTTGGGCGAATGCAGAGGCATTTCCTGAAAACATGGGGATTTCGCTTGGCGCACAAATGCCAATTTTGGGTGTTCAAATAAAAAGTGTGCTTCGTCGCTCCATAGGATGTTCTTTGGCCGTGACGTATCAACTTCCATCCTTGCAAGAAAGATCAATGCTAAAGGGAGTCGTTTCTCCTTGTCACCTGGAAGCAGTTCTTATCTGTGACTAATCTTGTATGGAAAAATGATTCCTAAGTTTGTGAGGATCTTTCTAACAGTGCTCCAGGGTAGATCTAATTGTCGTGATGCGGCTGGAGCACTACCTGAACCTGCAGCATTCTCCAACGACTGATGAGCGATTGATGTGGCAACGTCTTCAATCACATGATCACCGACGCACTTTGCACACTTAAAAGATTCGGTTTTTTCAAATTTAGTTCACTGATTGTATTAATATTTTTTTTCTAAAAAGCAAGAACATTCTATGATGATAGGTCGCGGGATCTATTTCCCTTTGGGGCAGGAGTGTCCCTAAAATTTAGTTTTCGTTTAATTTCATTCTGATGGTCGTTTAACGAGAAATTATCTGTGTTTTTATTTATTTTTCTAAAAAAAAAAACAACATACTGGAACCTAAGCAGACTTCTTATTATAGATCCAACGGATAGTATGCTACAAGTTTTCAAAAGTAATGTGTGATTCCCGTTGATTTCACTGATATTTCCATTACCAGGCGTGGCTTCTATCATGAAGCGAAGCATAGTAACATTTTCCCCAGGGAAAACGATCCTGTGAGTGCTATTCAGCTCACTCTCTGTGGAAAACTGTAGAATTTTGTGTTTTCTCTAATAAGCTCGCATAACTTTCAACAATAGATTAATATCATACATTTATTTTATCATGTCTTCAAACACCACAGTAACTCCTGCGACTCCTATTATAGTCGTGGCTTATTTGATGTCCAGTCAATATCATGGTCGTGTACAAGTACTGTTTGCTTTTGTTTACGAGAACCTTCAGCGCTTTTGTGCATGCGTCAGGTTCCTTCGATTTCATCAAATGGGGGTGAGGAGAAATAAAGAGGGGATGGTAACTTTTTTAGCAGTGTTAGTTTACTAGTAGCTGCGTTCTATTTGCGCTTTTCGGGAAAGAATTATGGAAAATTATTATGGAAAATACACGTGCGTGCTACTAAAAACAGGTCTTAGGAAAGTGCCCATCTCAGCGTATCACCCCTCTGCGGAGTAGAATCGTCCGCGAGTGGCGGGTCTGATTTTCGAAAACGAACAGTAGTGAACCGGGTTCCGTTATGACAGCTTAGAGATAAGTCGAAAATGTACAAAAAACAAAAGAACAAAAACTAGGTATATATAAATATGTAACATACAACTCATAAGATAAACAAGCAAATATAATTTTTTGTTTTTTGGAATAAACAGGTAGAGTTTTACAGTTTTACATCTCATCGCTTCGCTCTGAAAGCCTCTCATAAATACGTAACGGAAACAAACATGCTATTTATTCAAAAACACAAATTTATATTATGTAAACTAAAAATTAAAACTAAAAACATAAATTAAAGTTGAAATTCTAAAGAATACATACAATGTTATATTCAAATCCATTTGTAACAGTCAGAAATATGCGCAGTTAAGTTGACTGTTCCTGTTGTCTGGCAACGCGCGTGCCAACTGCAATTGTTGCACAATTCAATTCAATTGTTGCGGATGTTTGCACATTCGCCGTATTTTTAATAATATAGATTTTGTAAGTAAAAACGTAAAATAAATTGGGTAAATATTTTTTAAACGAACACACTTGCTACGGCTGTTTGTTACGACTGTTGCCAAGAGAACAGAGAGCGGGAAATCCCTTCTAGGAATTGGCCTCCACCATCTCGTTCTAGTTATAATGGATGTTGAACTAACATTGGCGCTGTAACAAAAGTCTATGAAAATATGTGTACACAGCAAGTTTATAAACGTTTTATACATGTTCTAGATACGTCCAAGTTTCTTTTTTTGTATGAAAAAAAAAATATTCAATATTTTTGAAAATGTTTATTTTTTTGTTTTTTGATACTTTGAAAATCGTGATCGTAAGTGCGAATGTTCGTAAATCGATCAGTCGTAAGTCGAGGATTAGGTAAAATTTTCGAGAACAGTATTTCCAGTACGTATTGTTCATTGTATTGTTCTTAGATATTTTCTGCTTCAATAAAAATTACCATTTCGCTTTTTGGGTTTTTGCTTTGTTTCCTTTATTTTATAATTTTAGCTAATTTTACTTGTTCTTACGTCATCCTTTCAAATGCGTTTCTTTTCATTTTTTGTTTTTTACTAAACGCTTCTAATTAGTTGATTTATTTAATGAATTGTTGATAGATTTAATAGCAAGCAGCTGCCAGAACTTCTTAATTACCATGACAGATCTTCAACTTAAGACAAAACAAAAAAAACTAATAAACTATTTGATACAAGAGTTCCTCAAAGAACTTGAATCTACTTTCTTAAAATCTTCGTGTTTTATTTGTGTTTTGTTTTTTTTTCTTTTGAAGTCGTGAAAATTAAAAGTCTGTTATTTCATTCATCACAATGTCCAGTGAATTCCGAAAGTAATTTTTTGTTTGTTTTTTTTTCCCCCGGTTTATTTTATTTCAAAAAAAAAAAAAGAATTAAATTCGCCATGCAAACATAAGTTGCCTGAATCCGATTAATTTTAATCATATTTAAGATCGCGCAGACATTAAGAGTATTAATAAGCGGATTACTATTCTTTGAAAATTCACTGTTTCGGTGAATTTGATTCTAAATGCTTTTCTACAGATTTTTATTTTTTATAATCTTTCCACTCTAATTTCTCGACAAGCAACATTCGGAATATACAGTAGACTCTCGATATCTCGAACTTCGATATCTCGAAAACCTTGATATGTCGAAAAATTATTTTTCCCCTTGATATTACATATTCATCTAATGTTAATTTTAATTCTTTTGTCGAAGAGTTTTCACTCAAAACCTTGTTATGTCGAATATTTTTCGAAGTAAAAAATGAATTTTCCGGAAAAATCGCCGTTCAGTTGTGTCGAAGCAAATAGAGGTTTTTTTTTTAAGAAATTCTAGCAATGTAAGTTCATTGTATTTTACTAATTCTTTTCAATTTAATGAAATTATTTTCGACTACTTTTAAAAATTAAAATTATCATTGCTATATTTAGACTTAGTGTTAACTATCATTACATATTTATACTTATTCTCATCTATCAAGACTCTAATTTTAAGAATATTATTCCGTATCTTGTGTTTTTACGTGAATTTTTATATTTTGGTTATGACCTTGTTATCTCGAAAACTGGCTATCTCGAATTTTTTTTAGCGTCCCTTCGACTTCGAGATATCGAGAGTATACTGTATATTAGATCCTTTTTGTTATTAAAGTTTCAAGAAGAGTTATCCAGTGGTTCGAAATTTATTAGAAAAACACATTCACACACCTACAGACAGACTAGCTAATTTGGTGAGCCTCATTTTCCGAGGAAAATATCTAAAAAATTGGAAATATTCGTGATTGCAATACTAATTAAGGATTTCGTTTTCATTTCTATTACGATGGAGTACAGTAAATATAAGGAAGAACTTGTTTTCATTGGTTTTATCCGTAGAACCCTGCAAGAACGTTAGCCATTTATAGATGTTCTTCTTTTACCTATTTATGTCTCATTTGTCTCGTGTTTTTTAATGAGACTCTGCGTGGCCTTGTCCTATAACCGCAACGGATGGGACAGCAGCCATCGGGGAGGCAAACCCTTTACTTACCCAAGATTTACGACCGTTTCTTTCTTTTTTCTTTTTCTTTAATTTACGCGGGAAAAAAGGGAGAGGGAGGAAATTATTTATGGTGAATTATGCCTTGCGTTAATTGAAGAATTCCTTGAACATAGCTTTTACAACCAAGTTACAGCGCTAAAATAAAGGAATAAAAAAATAAACAGCTCTAGCGAACAATTTCCTGCAACGAAGCATTACGTGTTTGCCATTTAGGCTTAAAAATAAAAAGCTAAGAAACGGTGAAACTGAACCAGATATTTTTTGTTAAATATTACAAAAATGGCGTCTATTTAGTTGTCCAGTTGAGGCCAAGCGCAGACTTTCGAATAATGGTGTGTAAATGTTTGTTAATTCAAGGATGAATCTTTCGATCGTATGAACAGATAAGGCACTCCCTGAATCACGGAAGGAACTCTTTTCTTCTGTGGTGATGTTGCAGCGTCCGTACAAGCTGTCGTAGCTACTGACTTAAAATAGTACTTTGTAACAAAAATAAATTATATGTTTTTAGCGATCCTGTAGGATTCCCGTGTCTGTGTGTGTGTGTGTACATCCTCACAGCCCAAACGGGGTCGGAACCCCAAATCTTGTTGACTCTCAATGGCCTAGAGCACTGTTTCCCAAAGTGGGCGATACTGCTCCCTGTTGGGGCGCTGAAGTGATCCAGGCGGGCGTTAATAGCCTCGGTTGAAATTGGGGGTATAAAAATAAAAATAAGGGGATGGTGGAAGCATAAAGAAAGAAGAGAAGATAAGAAAATTTTGAAAAACCGTTCGAATATATTTTATCTGTTGTGTTAAGCTAGGCGAACACGATTTTATGGCAATATGATTGGGACAAGTTGGCCCAATTTGATTGCGGACAACTTTATCAAGCGCGAACACAGAGTTTTTCCTGAATCAATATTGCCGTGAATTTTTATGGTTACGGCGCTTCTCACTAGGGAGAGCTAAAGAGAGAGCGTGTTTTCGTACAGAATTGCTATAGTATTAATCGCCGTCCCTCTGTAGAAATCAATTACGATTCTTTCATTATCAATTGACAAAATGTTGTTGTTGGAATTATCTGTTTTGGGCCGACCCATTTTGCTGATTTTAAGCCTTGTTTCTCAAAGAAAATGGCCGGCGTGGGTGACTGAATTTCCGATGTTCAAAGTCCCGCCTCCTTCGACATCAGCAGTGTCACGTGATTTCATCCGTTCATTTGATTCGCTTTCGTACCAGCAATATTTTGCGACAACTAATATTGGGGCAATATTGTTCAGTTTGGAGCAATCAAATTGGGGCAAACGGTTGCCAGCAATCAAATTCGGCCAGATTGTCCCAAAATATCGCCTCGTGTTCGCCCAGTATAACATAGTGTTAAAGTTAATTGTTATTCGTAATTTTTATTTTAATATTATCCTTCATTATCTTAATTTTCTGTGTGTAATGCGAATATTACTATGTTGATTTTAATAAATAATTTTATAATTTCAAGCTTCAAGGTGTCTTATTTACAACAATATCTTTATTTACTACGTTGTAGAACGCAGGTAGAAATATAGATACATAATAGAAAGCAAAGGAGAATGGCTAGATCTACCCGACCACTGTATAGCGATAAGATATATACGTAGGAAAGATCTCCATCAATAGAACTTTTTTTATCATTACGACTTGTCTCCATTATTAGTCCGTTCGGAGTTATATAATTCTAGATATGACTTATCTAGTTGACATCTTACTTCCCGGATCTATAATTATCATTTAATAATTATTTTCAGTAACAGTAAATATTATTTTCATTTATTACATGTAAATAATTATTATTTACTTGAAATAAATGATAATATTAATTATTAATTACGTATAATAATTATTAAAAGTTTGATTGAATGATTGTGGTGAATGTGGGTGGCAGGGAAGCCAAAACACCTACAGGTCGTGGTGCTTGGCTTCCCTAATTAAACTCTATGCAGTCATCGCTTGAATTACAACGGCTTAAATAATAATCAATAGTAGTGGCACGTTTAAGAACGCAAGCGTCTTATAGATTGCAAATTGTACAGGGATCGCTTCGTTTGGTTTCCGTTAGTTACATTTTTGGAACGATTCTGAAATACGGAGTTGTTACGTAATCGATGGAAAGCTCTGGTTTTTTTTTTTTTTTTTTTTTTTTTTTAAGTTTTTAAGAAAATTCGAGATTTACATGGAACTCTTTCGCGGGCTGTGGATATAGACATTTTGAAGACATGAACGTGTAGCATCGTTAGGAAGCGAGCAAAACCATCTGGCGGTAAATTCGTAAGTTCCCTTCCATTTCGAAATAAAACCGAAAAAAAACAAAAAAAACATTATCCTTTTAATTAACAGTAGATTAGGCTAATTGAAGTATGATCGTTTTCAAGATGTTTCGTTTGAAAATATAATTGAAAAAAAAAAAAACATTTCATTTGAAATGAGCATCAATATTGCAACTCCTCTGCCATCTTAAACAGTCCAAAGACCGCTATTCTTCTTATTTTATAGTGCCACCTATTTCTAATTTTCTTAAAAACTATAAATAAAAACCAGAGTTTTCCATCGGTTTCATATTAAGTAAGTATTTCGTAATCATTTCATTCCAAAATTCCTCTTAGGTTCTGTGTGCTACACAATTACCTTGTTTCCTACAAAACTGTAATTGACATGTTTCTAGTTGAATGGTCGTAAATTACAAAGAGTATTTAATCATTATATTTCGTCAACTCTATGCGAGATGACTTCTTCATCTTAAAATAGTTGTCAAGGAGTATTTGTTGTCATTTTTATAATTTAAAATGAAGTTTCTCGGAATATGGGGAAATCGTCCTAAGCAAGTTCGCGTTAGTTTTATTACGATCACGTCTCGTGTAATATGCGAACCGTTTTCTAGTAAAATCTAAAGTAAGAATGAAATCTACCCAAAAAAAGATTCATGACCTCAATGTTGTCTGAAAACCGTACCGAACATTAAGAGATATTATCATACATACAGCTTCATTTGCTTTCTTATATCAATATTTCGAGACTACACACTTCTTCCTAAGGCTTCGAATTTATTCCTCATCTTACAAGTTGTGTTGCTAGTCAACAGTCTATAGATTACAAATATTGAACAACTCAAGAATCACATACTTTTAACAAAGTTCAGACGTTACACTATTTACAACAATTTTAATAATTGAATATTGTTAATGAAACAAGGATTTATTAGTGAAAATTTAAAATGAGGACTGAGAATTGTATAAAAATTAATGAAAGGTATTTTTCTAACATTCTTACCTTTTCTGAATCAATAATTGCTCTAAGTAAGTAAGTGAAGATTGCTCTAAGAAATGCAGTAGAGCCCCGATTATCCGCGAGTACCGCGAAATTTTTTTTTAATTACGAACCTCAAAAAAAAAACAATTTTAATCCAAGCCAACAACAGGGAAAGTACAACAGGCCCTACAGTACGAAGGTCGAAAATTACTGACAGGTTTTTGTGCATCGTGATCCTATAGGCCTTCTCGGAATTTGTGGATGAGTGGCAGGGCTCTTGCTCTGCAGAAAGGTTGAAGAAAGGTTATTCAATTAAAATACTATACATATTTTAAAAGTTTTGCATATTATGTTTTTTGTATAATAAAACGTAGTTTTTATGCTGAAATAGTTTTTTTCGTGTTTACACCTCATTTTTAGTCTTTTTTAGGTTTATCCGCGATTTTTACTATCCGCGGTGCCCTTGCCACCCAATTCCGCATATAATCGGGGCTCTACTATATGTATATTTACAACTTAAAATTGAGTCTTTACAACACGTTTTTAACCCTTTGTTTAACACGATTTCTATTTCTAGTGCTGATAAGTTCTACATTTACGCTTTCATTCGAAATCATCTCATTCCTGTGAAATTTACATTAATAAAAGCCCAAATCACGTTGACTTACAGTTTGTATCAGAAAAAGTAAGTCTGAAGGATTTTCTTGCTTCGAATGATTTGCGTGTTACACAGGTTCTCCGTAGATTTAAAATGTCTTTAAATCTGCGTAGATGAAATTACAGCGTAGGACGCCATTTTTGTTGCCACTTCAATTGAACCGAGGACTGTTAGAGGAAGGCGACTATATTTCGGATACCATTTTGTTTTTAATCTAAAGAATTTAAAATATTGAAGTTTCGGTTAAGAATTTTACTTTGTTTTCTTCTTTAAATAACATAATTTTAGATCCCGAACTGGTAAATATCCATTATAAAAAATAGATAGTTTAATTATTTTTTTTGCAAAACATTGCTGTTTTTGTTGTGATGCAAATGGGGTCTTAATTTCGGATACCTAAGAATTTCAGGGTAACAATTATGATAATATAATTAAATGAAACATACAATGCAAATACAGTAAGTTATTTATTTGAGTAATGACTTTATGACATTCTAATAAAATTAACGACATTATACATTAAAAATAATGAAACTGTTTCTGTAGGTCTACTGGGTTGGTTGAATGTTGTGAGCTAGAGATAACACTTTCGGATACAAGAGGTTCTATGTTGCTATCTACCGTTATTTCTTCTACACGAACTTCAGCATTTGGGGGTGCTTTCTATAGCAAACGGATATCCGAAATTAGGCACCATTGACTATCCGAAATTAGGACGTTATGACAAATATTTTTGAATCAAAATTTGAAACTAACCTTAAAATCATACACAACGATGCGACTTGCCACTTAAACTACATTTTATGAACTTCATTATACTCTTTAAAACAAATTATTAGAACTTACCACTTGCGCTCCAGCTGTGTTCGAAGTTGACATCTTTAATAATTCACTTTTTGGAATATTTTTAAATTATGTATTGTTGCGTACATGCAGATCGAAGGCTCACAACGACAAGACAGATTACATATGGCGGCCAGAGCTTCCGCTCATGGTAGACACTAATGCAATCTGCTGACCGGTATGCGATTTATCACGCTATCCGAAATTAAGGCACCATCCGAAATATGGTCACCTTCCTCTATATTCTAACTGCCACAACTGTTGTATTATAACTACTACAGTAGGGAAATTATTTTTCGAAAATATTATAATAATAATAATAATAATAATAATAATAATAATAATAATAATAATAATAAGATGGAATAAATAATATGTAGAACGTAATAATATTGTAGAATGTATTAAATAAAAGATTAAAAAGGCTTTTTTTTTAAAAAAGGATCTTCACTATTTTTCAAAAAATAAACGTGGTTCAAAAAAAAAGATTGTGAAATTCTTCTACTTAAATGTTAGATTTTCATGCGGAATGTCATTCGTAAGGTTGATGAGGTCAATTTATATCCTGTGAAAATTGCACAGCATAAAGGCTACATAAGTAGCAACAAACCGGAAGTTGAGCGTTGTAAATCTATCTATGATTGGTTCAAAACTGTAATAATTGCACCAATCACACCAAGCTTTTCTTCCATTTCTGAAAAGAGAAATACGAAAGTACAATGAGAGAAATGAAATAACGAAATCGAATATGTTTATCAGATAAATATGAAACTAAGTTTCACGGCGTTACCCTGATAAGATATCTTACGTGAAAGATTATTTTTTTAAATTTAATAATTAAACTAATTAAAAAAATTAATAAAACTTTAAAATATCTGAATAGTAATACTAAAACTAGATGATCTAATAAAGGTGTCAAGTGTAAATTAGCATTTCCAATTTGATGTGAAGGTGCCTGTGAGACTATGGATGAAATTGTGCATTAACTGTTTTATTTATTTATTGATGGACAGTGAGACTCTCTCGTTTTTTTTTGGTTGGATAATAAGATTCCTCTGGGTGTTTTCTTTTTCTTTCTTTCTTTTTTTTTTTTTGGGGGGGGGGGGGGGGGAGGATTGGAATGGAAAGAGAACATATGAGTCAAAAAAATCTGGAACCAGTATTGCTAATCTACCATTAGTTTAAGATTTTACATATAATTAGTTGTTTATTAAACGAGATAGCAGCGCTTTTATTTGTCAGGATAATTTTTTTTTTTTTTTTTTTTTTTATTTTTATTCAAAATTTTTTTTTAACTTTTTTTTTTGTTTTTTATTAAATCTTTTCATTTTTTTTTTTTTTTTTTTTTGTTAATCTAACTTTTACAAGTTTCAGTGACAAGTTCTTGAATCGTGCATTGTAATTATGTAGTATCCTTACGAATATTATATATATCATCGGCATAGTGAAAATGGCTTAAGTAGTCTCCATTAATTAATATTGATGCCTCTTTTTTCTCAATCTAATTTCCTTAACTCTTCATAAAATACTTCTATAAAAAAACTTTAGGAGATAGGGTATCAATAATATTCATCTTAACTTGATTTTTTTTTTTTTTTTTTTTGATTTTTTTATCTTTCTACAAAATGGATAAGTGCCTTCAGTCCGATACTTGTTTTTGATAGCTATATGCAATTCTCCAAAACACTGGAGGAATTACTCATTGATTACCCTTGTTTTTCGGAATTTCTATAAACCCAGCTATATTAAAAATCGAGATCTTAAAAATAGGGGGGGGGGCGTATTATCTGAATCAAAAGCTTCTTCATAAATCCATAACAAAAGATTTAGACTCATTAGTGTCATTCGTTATAGCCCTTTCTGTGCTGTACTCTAGATAACTGCCGCATTCACTTCTCCCCTGACAGACACGAACCCAAACCTGAGCTTATTCATTTCATCTTAATTTTATTATTTACAAATCATGAAGTATAATAATTATAGATTGAACAGCAATTGCTTCCGGTTCAGAGCGGTAAGAACTGATTTGGCAAATTCGCCAGATTGTTGTCATTACTCCCACATACACACAAAACTCCATCAAAGAGTATGGGGATGTAAATTTTCTAAAGGTTGTAGGGCAGCACTTCTGCCCCTCCCAGAAAATAAGAAAATTGCTGGATCATGTGTCTCGTTAAGTGTCGAAGCTCCCTCTTCTAGCGCAACAGGTGGCCATTTCTTATGTAAATTATTTCGTTTGATAAAGACTAAAGATGAATCGAAATCAGATTTTTTTTTAATCTTTAACAAATACTGCAATTGCAGTTTTGATTTCCGTGAGTCTGTAATTGGAAAACATTCGGGTTTGAATCTTATTAGAAGGTGAACCGATTAGCAAGATCTGATTTCGATCGAATGCCGCGCATTGGATACCTCGGGCGACCAACAACTATCACGTTTTCCATATCTCCCATTCCGAGCACATCTCCTCTTAGCGATAACCCATCGGTTTCCCTTGAACTGTGGCGAGCGGACGTTCGTTTTTATTATCAGATCCTCTTTTTACTTCAGCTCGAAAAGAGACGGAATTACATTTTCTGCTTTTATGATTCATAATTTCGGTGTCAACTGTCTTGTGTCTCTTTTGTTTGTCCCAAGACAGGTGAATTTATTAAAATACCTGTTAAGTGAGGGACTGTATGACCACCTTTCGCCCGGAGCAGGGACGATTGGACATCCGCGTTGGTCCATTAGCATTTCTAATCGAGCCGATCTCAAGGAGATGAGATTGAGGCGAAACTTAACGCTGATCAAAAGGACGCTGTAGCGTTCGTCGGACAAAAAGCGCAACACAAAATGGCCTTGGTTTCGACAAAATGGAGCGACAATAATTTTATATTCTTAATATTTTAACACTGCCTGCATTCCAAGTGACAGTTTCCATGCAGGGATTTTTTACAATTTGAACGTTAGGGTAAAGTTAAACGTCACTTTACAAGGAGCATGATAGCAATAGGTGGATTTTTTTTTTATTTTTAGGGTCCTAATCCACATTAAATTTGACTAATTGATTGAGCATGCGTAATATAACCAATTTAAGCATATTTCTTCTTTGTATTCGCATCAGGCTAGAATTGCTGCACTGACTTTTTTAAAACTTGGCGTATTTATGATCCAATATTTCCGCCCCCCTGTTTCTCAAAATTGACCCTCCTAGCATCGCTGCGTGTTCAGTCTTCAGTATCGATGGACACCTAAACGTATTTCTAATTTATTACTTAAAATATACATTTCACTGACAATGAGTGAATAATTTGGACATGTGAATTAGTAGTTTTTACGAACTGTACGATAACCAGTCATTTTAATGTGACGAACATCCTGCTATGCCCGTTTTCACTTCTAACTGAAAAATCATGGAAACTTGATGTCTAAGGTTGTTAGGCGCTGATCAGGTCTTAGAAGCAATTATCTTGGTTAATTCTGTTTCTTACCACTCAGGTGTGACCTACACGCGGTAATTCTATTAGTTCTATTTTGAATTACTGTGAGGGGCAATAAAAAACATTCACTCGGGGCAGGATAAAAAGCGTCTAACAAAGAATTAATTTAAATCAAAGCCAAAACACAGGCAAAATTAACAATAAAAAAAACAAGGCTTTATTTAACAAAAGAAATATACTATTACAAAAGTATAAATATTAAATAAGAGAGGGAGTTTTGGACGACAGACCAACAAAGGAAAATATTCTTAATTTACAAAAAAATTTACTAGATCCCATCAAGGAAGTCTTAGGAAAAAGGGCAAAATAAAAATTTACACAAGTGGTTCTCTCTGAAACCAAAGTAAGGAAGGAATACTCATTTTTCTGGGCAACCGCATAAACACAATGCTAAGTTCTGAATAATTTGGCGAAAATACTATTCAACTAGAAAGTTCCTAGTCCAAATACGATGATAAAAAAAAATTATGTATCTTTAAAAGGCTCTGCCTGCCTGTGATCCATAGCTTTCAGCTTTACTTACACCAAACAAAAAAAACGGTTACCTCAATTAGAATGCCTCTACACGAGGTGGCTAACTAACAAAGGACTCATCATGGGAGTTCTCCAACTGCACATTAGTCCTAAAAAGCTTACCATCCAAATTCCACTTCCAACTCGTTCGCTGCCAAGGTCCAGAGAGAGAGAACCCCAAAACCACCCAAAAAATACCCCAAAATTAATCCTACTGACTGACCTCCTTGATTGGTTAAGGGGACCCAAACAACCAATAAGAAACAAAAGGAAAAACCCAGGAAGGGGGAAAAAAAGAACAAAGGATTAAATAACTCAACCCCCACCACCTCCCGTCCAAATAATCCCTGAAAGATTTCACAACAAGATGGCAAGAAAAAAAATTTTTTTTTTTTTCTTTTTTTATACAATTAAATAAAAATATATAAAATTCATTCAAGTTCACAATTTAAATGAAAGTTTAATTTTCGAAGGTGATTCTCTCAACTTTTCATTCTATTGCACCATAATATTCATTAACTACAATATACTTTGATTTACTTGTCTTTAGAATAATGTTAATTGAAAATAAAAAATCATACAAGTTCACACAGGATTAGATTTTCGATCATGATTAGACTTTTGGAAACATTCTATTACAGTCAGAAGACTCAATAGTTTTGAAGATACTGATACGTGGTTAAAATTAACGTTGACAGAGACAGGCTAACAAGTAACCACTAACTTACCGACTGACTAACTAACTAATTATAACAGCATAGATATACATATATACAATAGCTTCGGATTCGTAGCACCGAAAATCCTATTTCTCCTCGGTCCTCCTGTGCTGAGAACCAATCAGATAAGACCTCGATTTTAGGAACAGTCTTAATCCCCATGATGCTAGATAATCCCTTGACCTTGGGAACCACGTGTCAATATTATGTTTCTCGATTATTCTTTGTTTTTCTTTTTAAATTTGCAGGAAGGGAATGACACTTTTTTTTTCGGATGGGTTGTTGGTTACAAAACAAAACGTTTGTTGTTCAACGAAAAGAAAAAAAAAAGATGAAGAATGGTAGATTTCTTTCTTTTTCGGATGTAATAGACCTGTTATGTGGTGTCGTCGCAGTTCAAACAACCGGTTACTATGAAAGCTTTAGAATGGCTGAGTACTATAGCATGCGCTTGTTTTTTTGTTGTTTTTCTTTGAGAAAAAGAAAAAATAAGAAAAACAGAATTTAAGCGAACCTCTGCAACATTTTGCAGCTTTGGGACGTCTTTAATCATGGTCACCTTGGACCGGAAGTGGACATTTTGATCGAGGGATCATATTCGTTCTCATCATAGACCCAATTTTGTGCAATTACCACTATTTCTCACCTGGTCAGTAACAAACTTAAACTGGATGTGGCCGGACCGGAACTCGGGTTTTTTTCCCCAAACCTCCAGACCATGGATAATCTAAAGAGATACTACTCAAGGGCTCCGACTTCCGATTTAAGCTTGAGGGCGTTATACGCAGACACAGACATGTGAATTCTACTGACTTTTCCCTAACGGTTCGCTAAAAAAAGGTGCAAAAGCAATTTTAAAAGAGTCCAAGAAAGCTCAACGTAGAGGGGTTTTGCCCCCTCCCCCTCTTATTTTTGAAATTTTCTAGGAAGAACATCAATACCAAACATGCTGCATTTCAGCATATTTTTTAAGTTTATACTACTATACAATATTGTCATGATAGCCGATGATTTGTAAATTAGCGAATAAAACAATACACTTCAACCTCTGCAGTCCTACATAAAAAATGAGTTTCAGTTTGTGGAATTAAAAATGAAATAACTTCAGTGCACAAATTAAGAGCTTTCGTGATATGATGTAATGTGGTTTGACAGTATAAAGCTAAAAATTGTGCAGAAATGCAGCTTTCTTCGTATCGATTGCTGCCTGAAAATTCTCAAATATTAGAGAAAAAAAACCCACTAAGGTGGGCATTCTAACTTAATTCCGATTTTTTTTTTCCTCAAAAAAAATTCAAAAAAAAACCACACACACTAAACAAACAAGCGCTTTCTGTAGTATTCGTCTATTCTAAAACGTCCATAGCAGTCGGTTGCACAAACGACGACGTCTTATCTTTTTTGACGTGCCGATTTTCGACTACCCGCACTATTAAAAAAAAAAGAAGTTTCTTTATTGTGAAATAAGAAACCGAAGACTGAGAAGAAAGAAAAACAAACATTTCAGAAAGAAAGTAGAAGAAGAAACGTATGCAGGCACGCGAAATCGTAATTTTTTATGCTGATATCGTATTGGAATCGAATCTGTTTGAGGCCCGTACCTCTTTACCTATTGGTCCGATATACACCAAAGTCAGTAGATATTTTCCTTAGAAAAACTTTAACTTTCTATTGAAATTTCATCTTTTTAGGATAATTAATTTTTGTCCTAAAAAATACAATCGCAGACGGACTTGAGATTTTGACAGAAACTTTATTCTAAAGCCCATTGCACATGGATCCGAAAATCGGACGGTCGGATCCACGAATCGGACGTATTCTCCTTCACATGGCCACGAAACGTCACCTACACGAACGATTTGAATGTTACATGTCGTATAGATGACGTCGGAGAGAGTTTCGTGGTCATGTGAAAGAGAATACGTCTGATTCGTGGATCCGACCGTCCGATTTTCGGATCCATGTGCAATGGGCTTAAAACTTTTCCTTAAAGATTAACATAAAAATTGTCTTCGACTTGAAGTTACATTTTTATTAAATTAACATTAAAAACACTTAATTTACTTTTTTAGCAAATTTTCGAAGACTATCATTTATTTTTCTTTCTCTTTTTAAACCTTTCATTTACAGCTACTGAAAAAACAAGATAAATTAATACTAATAAACTTTACTTCATAAAAATCTATCTCCATTTACAATATTTCGAATGGCCTCAACGGCCCATTCTTCTTAGGTAATTTACATAAACGGGAGAAGAAAATTTACCATAACTTCTTCCCAAAAACTCTACTACAAACAATCGTGAATTAATAATTCTATTACAACAAACATAAAAAGCGTGATATGTTTGTTGTAATGGAATTATTAATTCACGATTGTTTGTAGTAGAGTTTTTGGGAAGAAGTTATGGTAAATTTTCTTCTCCCGTTTATGTAAATTACCTGAAGAAGAATGGGCCGTTGAGGCCATTCGAAATATTGTAAATGGAGATAGATTTTTATGAAGTTAAGTAAAGTTTATTAGTATAATATTACTTGTTTGTGATGATTTGAAGATAAATTAATGCTTTTAGACAGTGTCAAAAGCAAAGCGGCCCCATAATATGAACAATTTTATAAACAAATTGTGTTCAGAAGGTCGATACTGGGGGGACGTCTATCGCCGTTTTCCTCTTTATCGGAAGTGACCACTTTTGACCCCCAACATCCGGTCAGTGGTCTTAGCGGTTTGATTTTTTGAACGTGGTCACTTACTTTTTCATGCTGAACACAATGGTGGAGGTTTCATTCTAATATCTCTAACCGTTTGGCTACTACAGTGTGTGACATCCAGCAAGCATAAAAGCAATAGCGGTCCCCTACGTTTTAAAGGCAAGCTGTACCTAGGGGCCGCTAAAAATGAAAAAAATTAATTTCTTCTTTTGTAATGTTTGCTCGACCATAAATGTATTAGTTTTTACAGTTGGTATTATAATAAATAAAAACAACTGTTATTAAATTAAAAATTATAGGTCTACTATGCTTTATGGTATATTGTAAAAAGTAAATAATATTATAGAAAAAAAGCAACCTAAATTTCAATTTTTTGTAATTTTTTTTTTTTTTTTTTGATAGCTGTAAATGTTTAAGCTTAACATAAATGATTTATAGCATCTTCCAAAACTTACTATAAATAGAGATTAATTCTAAAACTTTATTATAACTTTTAGGCTTCGGTACAGAAGGTAGCTTAAAGCAGGAGAAGCCTTATATCCCTACTCTGTCTGTCATGAGAAATTCCTATCTCACAAACGACAGATGCTAGAGACATGATCTATATCTCGTTAAGAAGCTCTTGCCAAGACTAGCTCATAGCCGTTGAGAATTCGTTTCTAGCTTATGTGATTTTCAAGTTATAGGTCTCCTTTAAAATTTAATCTAATTTAAGTTTTATTAAAATGCGGTACATTACAAAAACTTATTTCATGATTTTTTACATGATTTCAACTAGAGTTATTATATGAATTAGTTACATGAAGCCAATTTTGCTTTCCTCCTCTTGAAATAAATCATACAATGATTGGTCTATTTTTGTTATAATGGGATCTCCCAAATCTTTGGAGAGCTTCTACTATTTTCTGTGGGGTTTTGAAATTATAATTTTGTGTTGATTTATGTTCATTTATATATAATTTTTGTTTGTTGTCTTTTTTAAAAATACCCTTATTGATTAAATATTTTCTTTGTTTGAAAGCTAAAAGGCAATTTTCTATTTCTCTTCTTGCAATGATTGTTATTTTTATTACAATGTAACCTCCCAAATCTATGGAGAGCTATTTTTTTTTTTGGGGGGGGGGGGGTTGAAGTTGTACAGTTCCGAGATTTTAACATTCGCTCTGTGTACAAGCCATGGGGCATTACGCGATCGCTATTGGGATTACTGCTCCAATCTTTTTTTTCTTCCCTTTCCGACACATATGAAACGTCATTAAACCAATAATATCTCGTTGTATTAAAAGCTAGTAGTCTTCAGCATTAATATACTATTTTCTCATTATTACAGTTATATAAAGAACATCTTATAGATTAGCACTTTGTGTTTTGAAACACTTCTTACTACATCGAAATTATTGACCAAGAGATTTTTAATATATTTCTAGGTTTCTCATATTTATTTATATTACTACTATTGTAATAATAACATTGGTTGTTTATACATTTTATATATTATACATTTCTATACATGGCAAATCTTTAGGATACTTTCCACTAAGTTCTTCACATAATCCTGCATCATCAGACTGCTTTTGGCGCATCGGAAGAATGACTGAAATGCTTTCCAACCAAAAAAAAAAAGTCGTAGCTTCCTGTCGTTCTAAAAAAAAAAATGAAGACTTACTTTGCCTTTCAAATACTGTCCGGGGGTTTCTGCCTCAGTCGTCGCATTTTCCCCATTTGAATTAGACTGCTGCGACCAAGACTTGGACTGCACACTTATAGGTCCTGCAAATGATTGACTTTTGTTTTTGGTTTTTCTTTTATGAAACATCTACATTTGAGATTGAATACACACAGCTCTGAATGCATCTCAATTGCAAAGTTCTTATAGATTAGGAATGGCGTTTTGTCTTTGATTACTTTACTTTCACGCTTCCAATAAACAGATGGGATTATTCTTATTTAAAGTTAAATTAATTTCTTATTGCGAGATTTTCTTACTTAATTTTAGTGATATGATATTTTATTGTTTAAATTAAAGACGATGTTCCGCCATTTGAGGAAGTACTTGTTGTTGTTTCTCTGTAATGTGTTTTCATGTTTTAACTCCGTGATTAAAAAGCCGACCGTTTCTAAAACGAAGACCTGTCCAATGCGGAAGTTCTCTTGTTTCTCACGATCATCCGGTTTTTCACTGCTTTTCATTCGATACATGATCTGATGGGAAACATAAGAAAAGTGAAGGTTCCTTTGAGGAAACATCGGAAACGAGAAATTCCTTTAGGAATCATTTACTGTATTTTCTTTTTTTTTTTTTTTTTTGCATTTCTAGAGTTTTCTAGAGCTGCAACCCCTTGACTAATTAATTTGTGCTAAAGCTTACAGTAAATAATGTTTCTACTGTTTACTGTCATATCATTGGAGCATATTGTATCACGTGATACAGATAATACTTCAATACTTCAGAGAATCAATAATTTAAATCTCAATTTTATTATACTTTTTAATATATGAAAAATTCCAGATCATTTTTTATTGTTATTGCAATATAAAAACAACTTATTCAATCATCCCTAAAACATACTAATCTTACACTGTTCTACAAGGGTCATTTTTCTGATATGGAAATGTGTGTTTCCAAAGAGTTTTCAGGTGAGAAATTCAAATTTGAAATCAGAAATTCGCTATCAGGCATAGTTTTTTAGTTATACGAGGATATATGTCCAATTTAAGTGATATTTTAACTATTTACATTGATATTTTAACTATATTACATTGATATTTTAACTAATTATTTTAACTATATTACATTGATATTTTAACTAATTATTTTAACTATATTACATATCTATCTGTAGTGTATAAAAATATAAAACTGCCACCTCTTCGCATCAAGCTAGGCCTTATTAAACAGCTTGTAAAGGCTATGAATCAATCTGGAAAAGGGTTTATGTACCTTTCAAAAAAGTTTCCTCATCTTTCTTCAGCAAAGATAAAGGAAGGCGTGTTTGTGGGCCCCCAAATTAGAGAACTTCAAAAAGACTCAGATTTTGAAGAATATCTTGAACCAAAAGAAAAAAAGCATGGGTCTGTTTCAAGAATGTAACCCAAAACTTTCTGGGAAGAAAAAGAGCTAACAACTCCGAAGAATTGGTGCCAGAAATGATAAATGCATATAGGAATTTAGGGTGCAACATGTCTTTAAAAGTGCATTTTCTAGATTCACTTCTACAGTATTTTCCTGACAGCTGTAGTGATGTTTCCGACGAACATGGTGAAAGGTTCCATCAAGACATAATATTCTTGGAAAAACGTTATGAAGGGAAATGGATGCCTGCAATGCTAGCCGACCACTGCTGGAACACTATTCGAGAGTGCAAAATTGTTCACAGGAGAAAAAAAATGATCGTCAAAATTCTTAGAGAAAATATGATTTTGTTTGTTTTTTTATTTCAAATATTTAATTTCACACACTAGATAATAATGTATAGGTCAGTATTTGTTTTTCTTTTTTTACTGTATAAATGGTTTGTAAATAATTATGAAAGTGGCTAGAATAGTAATGCTTACTTGTTTTGTCTATATAAATACACAGCGTAGAAATAAAAATAGAAGAAAAAATGAAATTGCCTATAACGTGAAAACTATGCCTGACACAGAAAAACTAATGACAGATTTGAATTTAGGAGGTATATTTCCATAAGAATCAACAATGAAACCCCAAGAAAAACAAATTTCATCTTTTTTTGTAGAACAGTGTTATTAGTATTTTATTGAGATTGTTTTTCATTTTGGATGCCACTGAACTTCGGAATTACTTTTTTTTTTGTATACTCCACAATAGAGATGGGCAAAGTCGTTCTTTTTACTGAACTAGTTCTTTTGAGATAGTTCTTTTTACTGAACTAGTTCTTTTGAGATAGTTCTTTTTATTGAACTAGTTCTTTTGAGATAGTTCTTTTTATTGAACTAGTTCTTTTGAGATAGTTCTTTTTACTGAACTAGTTCTTTTGAGATAGTTCTTTTTACTGAACTAGTTCTTTTGAGATAGTTCTTTTTATTGAACTAGTTCTTTTGAGATAGTTCTTTTGAGATAGTTCTTTTTATTGAACTAGTTCTTTTGAGATAGTTCTTTTTACTGAACTAGTTCTTTTGAGATAGTTCTTTTTATTGAACTAGTTAAATGAACTAGTTCAAATGAAGTAGTCGTTCTTTTTACCTTAGTAACCAAAAAAAAAAAAAAAAAAGGTTCTCAAATACTTAATGTAATATGAAATAAACCAATTCCAATAGCCAATCTGTGGAGTGGTAAAAGAACGAACTATAGTTCTTTTCATGAACTAGTTCATTTGAACTAGTTCTTTTATACGAACTAGTTCAATGAACTAGTTCGTTCACGAACTACCCATCCCTACTCCACAACAAGCGTATAAACCATATAACCTTGGTCTAATGATATGCATCGAAAAGAAACAAAGATCAGAAGGGGGAAAAAAATAAAATGAAGCGTTTAAGTCTATAACAGGCGCACTGACAATTCTCAGTTGCAAAACTGCAGAGTCAATGAAAGGGTAGAACCCTTTTTAAGCCGCAGGGTCTTGCAGAAGAAGGGGAAACGTCAGGCTTTAAGCAGGGTAAAAAGGGGACGATTAGTGCTCTATTGTTGTGCGGTATCGCCCCGGGTTCTTAGTCAGTCCCAGAGAATGGGACCGTCTTCCATTTGGGAGTTGATTTTATTGCCTCAGCGGTTTTGCAACTGAGAATTGACAGTGCGCCTGAGCCCTAATGAGGATAACTGCTTAACTTAGGAAGCTGAAAATTTTATGGTAAATTTAGGTATTTAAAAGAAGAGCCCTTTTGATTTTATAGAAATCGGTGCTATAAAATCTCCTTTCCTTAAATTGGTGCATTTATTGTTATTTGCCTGTGCATCTAAAAAAGCCTAAAAATACGCTGACACTTATCAGGGCGGTCCGGGGGGGGAGGGGAGAATCCAGACGGTTCCTTGGGGTTGGAGGGAGCCCAAGGGCTGGTTGAGGATTTTTTTTCATTAAGATTTGCTATAATATTATCAAACTTCCATTCGATCAGCCCATGTAAATTTTAGGGTTATTTTCTTTGTTTAAATTCTGCTCTCTCCAACTAAGGCTAACGAGATATAGATAATCAAAAAATAAGTAGTTTAGAAAGTGTCTATAGAGAGGTTTGAGGGAAGTTGGGCCGGCGGAGAGAGGGTTACGACATTATCATTGAAGAAAGGGGCCCTGGTACTTCTAGCTCGCCTGGGCCCCCTCACATCCCAGGGCTGGGCCTGCACTTAAATTTATTAAATGCGCAGAAAATCCTGTCACTGGAAATACGCTTAGCGGAATTGGAATTAATAATCACACAAGGGAAAGGTAGAAAAATTTTGAAAATTGTCAGAATATGATCGTGAGACCATGAGCGCCTACAGGATTTTCTTCAGGATGGAGGGGGGGGGGGATATATTGGGAGTGTAATAAAAAAACCTGTAAAAATTGTACTTTATGTAAAATCTGTCAGCTTTTTATCTTTTAGTCCTCTTGAAAGAAAAAAAAAAATTCTATGACTTTTATTTAAATTGAAAATTCAGGGTAGGGTAAATTCCCTTCCCCTCGCCCTTATGTGCGGACGCCTGTGACACGAAGTGTACATTTGCTGTAAATAGACTGCGCACGGATAACAAAACGGCACCAGTCGCTTGATGACACCTGATGAAGTAAGGCAGGCGCTGAAAATAATAAACTTGAATACAATTATTGTGAAGCGCCGTATTAGCAAAACAATCTAAAACGAAGCGCCTTAAATCGAGATACGCTCGTATCTCAAAAATCATGAGGTCTATTGTATTAAAGACTATGAATGTCGGTGGCAGAGAAGCCAAGCACTGCGACCGGAGGTCTATTGTAGTATCCCACGGAAACAAGGACAGATGGAGAAAAAGACAGTGAAAGTATGGTGGGAGAAGTGCGGGGGAAATGGGAGAACCCCGACAAAACCTGCCCAGCGCGAATCGTCCACCATCACCATCTGAATAAATGTTTGTTTCCAGAGGCTAAAATTTTTCCGGAGCAGCACCCCACACTAATTTTAGCTCCGTCCACAATGCAGCCATCAAAGTTAATTGAGCGTTCGTGCACTCGGGCATAAGTCTCTCTGACTTAAGAACTTTATTGATCAGCTAAATAATTGCAGACACTGGCACATTTCATCCATTTTGGAATTGGAAATCATCCATTTTGAAATTGGATTTTATTGCACTGTTAGAAAATTCATTGTTTATTTTCATATGAGTCGTAACTGTTTCTGTAATAATTTTTGTCTGTTCACACACAAATCTCTTTTCACTGCTTCACAAGGGGAAATTTTCAAAATAGATAGTCTGTAATCCATTAATAGGCATGCCAAATTTCAGGGAGCTCCCATTATCCGATTGAAAAGGTAATCTACATATTTTATGGGCAATGCACAAGCTAAGGAACGGCGGGAGAACGGGAAGGGAATATTCGGTTTTCGGCGGCCATGAAAATTAGCGAAATAATATTTGAAATACAATATTAAATTTATAAGCGGTCTGACATTAAAATAATAAATAATTAAGTAAATAAATCAATCGAAAAAAAACGAACTTTTGAAAGATAATCCAACCTTTCAACCGCTTCTAACCAGGTGACGTCACAGCGCTAGCCAATAGAAATCGTTTGCGCGGCGGAGACAACGTTCTATCTTGAGTAACCTTGCTGTCTCTCAGACGATAGACATCGTACTGCGTGCTAGTAAGCTAGTTAAACACACTTGTCATTTCAATTTTGCGTTCTACGAAAATTTTTGTTGCTCCATGTAGACCAAATTTTTATTCAAGAGCCCCCCCCCCCGGTCAATGGTGTCCCGCTTTACCAATGTTAAAATCTGGTACTTATTATAATACGCTCAGAGAAAGAAGAATTACCTTAAAAGGAAATAAACGGTTCACTTAGTTAATCCTTGAATTCATTGCTGCAGAAAGTAATATGGCGGCATTACAAGAACGTAAGGCCTGCATAGCCAAGCGAGAGGTATAATTCCGTTTTCCACTAGTGTAAGAGTTAGGGTGATGGAATATGTATTTCTGAATTACTAGGAAGATCGGCTGTAGTTACAAATTTATCCCATTTGACGGTGAAGAGAATTGTCAACGAGCGAAAACGGACGGAACCGCAATCGACGGGATCCGGTCATTTTTCTTGACCGGAAGAATTTTCCAATGTCCGAAGCCTTTTGGATATGGATGATATTTTTAAAATACAGTAAAACCCCGTTATTACGCTCCCGCTTATAGCACTATCCCGTTCTTTACGCTCCTTTTGTACAGTCCCTGGAATTTTCTATATATCTCTGTATACTTTTACCCTCTTATAACGCTTCAAATCCCGCTTGTAGCGCTTTTTTATATCGGAAATTTTGTAACGAAAAGAAATGTAACCCTGTAAAGATTCTTTTTTTTTTTCCCTGGTAGGAGGGAATCTTTGAACTCTGTGAAATGCGGGTCTGTGATACAGTAGTGCAAAATGTCGAAGCGGAAATCCCTTTCAGTAAGTGAAAAATTGCAAATTCTCCGTAAGTACGACGAGAATTCTACAGAAGTCAGAAGGATTTTGCAGAATCTCTAGGAATTCCCTCGTCCAGTGTGCGAACAATAATGAAAAACAGGGATACAATTACCGATGCAGCGAAGGGTTGTTGCAAACGTAAAAAAGTAAAGTGTGCACTAAATTTGCTCCGAAAATATATTAGTATTGCTCCTAGTGGTGTATCAATTGACGTTAATAGTTATCTGAACCGCATTGAAAATGTCATAATTCTTAACAGTAGCACACAAACTCAGGCAAACCACAATCAAAGATTTTTTTTTCAATAGGAAATAAGCTCATATTTGCGCTATATCTACTGCAGAATCAAGTATGACACTTGTAAAATGGTGTCCAATCTTTCTCTATCACGTAAATCATTTCCCGTCTATTGCGCTATCCCGCTTATTACGCTTGTAGGTCATGGTCCCTTGACGAGCGTAATAACGGGATTTTACTGTATGTGAATAATAAAAAAATAATAATAGCAATAGGTACGTTAAAGATGCAAAGAATAAAAAAAAAACAAAAAACGAAAATCTTGTTTATAGTTCGTCCACCAAGACTTGAGACTTAGCCACGCCTCTTCAAACGAAGAAAACATTTCACAATAGGGGTGAGGGTTGTAAAAGAAAAATTTGGGAAAAAAAAAACAAGATTAGGAAAATTTTTTAAAATATTTACTATTAAAGATATGGAATGTCGTATTTTATATCATCAATTCCTCTGTTATAACCAAGAAACAAAATCTGTGCATTTCCCCTGAAAATGGAAAACTAACACATTGACCCCTCAAATGACTTCTTCGACTCGTCGCCTACCACGTGACATAGGCGTGGCTAAGTCTCAAGTCTCGGTGGACAAACTGTATTTTACTCTGATTTAGAGAAATATAGGAATTAGGTAGATGCTTTGCGATAGATGTCACTGAGAATGCATGGAAGTAGTAATCGATAATCCTACGATTTTCATCTTTTTTAAACCGTCGTATAGACAATTATTTGAGCTTAATTTGCCTATACCAAACTAGGTTGGAATATGAAGTTATAGAAGGGAATTTTTAATCAAAATAAGTTTTGAGTATTTATAACAACTTAAAAGCTGTTTAACAAAAATAATGGAAATCTTAGATCCTGTTATTTATTTATAAAAACTAACATATTAATTTATAGTTGCCGTTGCAATATAAGGAAATCACCATAAGATTTAGTCAATTCTAGAAGTCTGACAACAAAATATATATTAAAAAATAAATTAATAAATAAAATTGATTAACATATTGTAACGGTACCACGCGATAATTTTAGTCCTTCAGGGGTTGTTCGGG
>JAFIDM010001028.1:13717801-13747008 GCA_023159025.1 Thereuonema tuberculata | reverse complement strand
CAGACATCTTACCCATTAGGCCATGGGAACTACAACTCTCTTCATATGGTTTTTTGACTTATATCTCCTTTCCTTTCCCCCATCAATAAGGAATGTATTCAATCTTTTTTTTTGAATCTCAAGATTGTTTATTTATTTCACATCAGTCAGTTTATTTGTAATTCGAAACTGACAATTAGAACGATAATTGCCGAAACGTTGCAATATTTTAAATATTCTTACTTAACCAAATCCTATGTGATATTGAAAAATATGTGGGTGTACACGCCAGATGTTGGAGTAAAGAAAACAGAGTCAAAAAAGAGAGAAGCACTCTTTTTTTGAGGTGGAATACCGAAAAAAATCACTATTTGCAACTCAAAAACCATCAATAAATGTAACTCAAACGTCACTGAAAAGTGACAATTATAATTAAAATGAGAGTCAAAAAAGAATGAAGCGACACTTCTGTTAGATAGAATACTGAAAAATCACTATCTGTAACTCAGAAACCATCAATATTTGGAACACAAAAGCCACTGAAAAGTGCCACTTAGAATAAAAAAAGAGACTCAAAAAAGAAAGAAGCAGTATTTCTATTAGATAGAATACTGAACACTATTGTAACTCAGAAACCACTGAAAAGTATCATTTGGAATAAAAAAAAAAAAAAGAGTCAAGAAATAAGAAGCAGTATTTCATTAGGTAGAATACTGAAAAATCACTATTTGTAACTCAAAAACCATCACTATTTCTAACTCGAAAACCACTGAAAAGTATCAATAGGAATAAAAAAAAAGATAGTCAAGAAAGAAAGATGCACTATTTCTATTAGGTAGAATACTGCTCAGAAGTTAGACGTCTTAGCCATTAGACCACTAGGCCTACATTCTAATCTCTGTAAAAAATAAAAATATATGATAGATATATGATTTACAAGGTGGTTCTAAAAGCAGTCGTAGATTGAGAGAATATAGACATCAAAAATTAAATTAAAAAAAAGCTTTTTAAAAATTTTAGTTTTAGTTTCCTTGATGTAATTTGTGTGTGTTTGTGTGTGTGTGTGTTTTTTTTAATAAATAAAAAATTGTTTTCCGTTACATAAGGGAGGCTTCCGGAGCGAAGCGACGGGTAGCCGACTAGTTGCTATAAAAAAAATATGATAACTCAGGGATCCGGAAATGTTGTTAGTAACCGGAACGACCGGATGGACTTTGAGGTTAGAACCTTATCGGATACTGGAGACGCCTGTTGGGAAAAATAGACAACAATGGAAAGTAATTTCGTGGAACTTAAACTTAATTTTTTCAGTAATCTTCTAATTTTAATTTGGCAAGGAAAACGACTTCAAAAAATAGATTCTTTTCACAAAAATAGTTTCAGCATTATTAACCTTTCTTTAACGTGCGGAGTGAACTATCTAGGAATACAATTGACACGCACAATTTACGCAAAGGATTCGCACCCCGAGCTGTCATCGTGAAGAGACTGGGACTTTGGCTGGCTGATGAGCACATAACAAGTGCGAAACGGTCCATCCCAGTCTCTTCACGATGACAGCTCGGGGTGCGAATCCTTTGCGTAAATTGTGCGTGTCAATTGTATTCCTAGATAGTTCACTCCGCACGTTAAAGAAAGGTTAATAATTTCTATTTACAGCGTAGTTCTTATTTAATGCTGCTATTAAATTCCTTTTGTGCTTTGCGAGTTGCAAGCCAAGGAAGTATTGTATTTTCTCTTTTTATTAATTTTTGTTTTGTATTTCTTTGGGGAGAGGTCCCGCTCTTGGGAGCAAGAGCCGGAATACCTAGAGTTTCGCACCGCCTGAGCATGTTATCGGTGGAGTTTGGCTGGCTGATGAGCACTAATAAGTGCGAAACGGTCCGTCCCAGTCTCTTCACGATGACAGCTCGGGGTGAGAATCCTTTGCGTAAATTGTGCGTGTCAATAGATAGTTTCAGCATTAAGATAAAATCTTAAAATTTTACTTAACCTTTAGTAGCAAAATCACTAGAAAAATTTTAATATCTTTGTAAAATGTTTACGTAAAAATATCATCAACTGTCCAAGTCAGGACAAGTTTCAAAATTATGAATTACAGTGTTACCTCCTTTAACGGACACCCCGAATAGCGGACACCTCTAATTAGCGGACATTATTGCGAGTCGCAGTCCCTTACAATAGGACATTCCATGTTATCCACTCTGAATAGGGGAATTTTTTCCGATTAACATTTCGACAAACACATCGTGGCTGTATTTACATCGGTGTCCCATACATTGATACATTGTATCGTTGTCCCATGATTCAATGCACGAATCTGAGGCCGTTTTTTTTCACTGAAGTTGCTTTGTAATATCAATACCTCGTAAAGCTATCCTACAAACGTGTTGATTAAATTTAGTGCGAATTAAAATGGCGTTAAAAAGGAAGAGATTGGCACTGAAAGAAAAAAATTGATGTTCTTGAAATTGCTGAAAAACAGAAGCTGAGTGTGCGTTGTCTTGCTGAACGTTTTAAAGTTAGAAAAACTCAGATAAGTGAACTTTTGAAGGACAAAGATGAAATTAGAAAAATGTGGATAGTGAATTCAAACGAAAATTCAAAGAATTTGAAGTTTCGTAAAACTGAAACAAGCAAAATCGACGAAGTGGTGATAAAATGGTTCCGCTCTGCTCATGCAAACAACATTTCTATAAGCGGTGTTTTTCTTCAAGAAAAAGCCAGAGAATTCGGTCAAACTTTCTATATACTGTAATTAATTTTGTCATTATTTTAAGCAAGACAAACGGATTAGCACTCATTTAAAAAGGAATACAGTAAATAGTTTACAATTGTTCATATTTTCTCATAGCGCAATGATAATTGTAGAAATTTAATTAAGATTGTACGTAATTTTTCATTAAATGGCATGCTATAAGCCAAAAAAATTAAAAAAAGATAGTCCTCCCCAATAGCGGACACCTCCCAATAACGGACAAAACTTCCGGTCCCGTGACTATCCGCTATTCGGAGGTAACACTGTATTTTAATAATGACTGCTCAATTTAGCCGCCTAAAATTAGTTCATACAGTTAATGTGAAGTTATATTATTTTGTTAACGTGCGGCGATCCTTCCATATTGCCTTGAACTCCGTAGTTTCGCACTTACGTCGTTTCCCTGCATTATATCGAACCATGCCCGAAAAAAATCAACTCCCAGTTAAAGATATCACAATGGCAATGATGGGCCTTACGTTGACAAATTAAAAATTGTTATAAGATTCCTAAATCCTATAATTTCTCCTTGTTCTAGGCATTTTTCAATAAAAATGAATGGGAAAGCTGAAAAATATTCTATAAGTTGAAAATTATTAAATTTGAAATAGATATTTAAAAAAAAACATAATGACAAAATAAGAAAAATGTCGCGGTCTTGGAAAACAAAATTATATTCTGAATTATATTTAAATTTTAATATGAAAAATTAATACGAACAGAGAACAAATACCTCTCACGCGTATTCTCATTAGTAGGCATCACTTCTCCGTGTATTGTGATTTTTATTGCACTTATATTTAATCCAATGAATATACCAGAAACAACTTTGAAGAGAAAAGGTTATTTCTAGCATTCATCGTTAGACCGGAAGTCCAATATTACGACTTCAACGTTACTTTAGCGTAATTTACTTAGGAGATAGAAAGAAAAAAAAAAGGTGTGAATATTATCGACAAAAGAAAAAATATCCAAGTTAGGAGAGTATATTTAGACTACTAATCTCACTTAATCCCCTCAAATTAATAGTTTAATCCGCGCGTAAATATAGCTTTCGGATGGCTTTCAAGTGATCTGTCCGTTCCCGCGTGTAAATGACTAGCGGGAGAAGAGAGCCTGTTCCCGATTCCTCAATGGAATAATCACTTCGCATCACCAGGGATTAACAACGTTGCTCGGAAGCAACTACGAAGAAATAAAGACAGAAGAGTTAATTGTTTAGGCCTAAATAAACTAAAATAAAAGTGTAATTGAAATAGTTACAGAATTAGACATCAATGTTTAATTTAAGAATTGGTTTGTATGTGGCTTTAATTGTTAAACTGAATTTATTTTACCGAAAAGTAAATAATTAGCCGAGTTGATGCTAACAAGCAACAGAATAATCCAGTACAATATACTCTCGATATTTCGAACTTCGATATCTCGAAAACCTTGATATGTCAAAAGATTATTTTTCCCCTTGATATTACATGTTCATCTAATGTTAATTTTAATTCTTATGTCTAAGAGTTTTCACTCAAAACCTTGTTATGTACAATATTTTTCTAAGTAAAAAATGAATTTTTCCGGAAAAAATCGCCATTTAGTTGTTTTGAAGCAAATAGAGATATTTTTTAAGAAATTCTAGCAATGTAAGTTCATTGTATTTCACTAATTCTTTTCAATTTAATGTAATTATTTTCAATTACTTTTAAAAATTAAAATTATCATTGCTATATTTAGACTTATTTTTAACTATCATTAGGCCTACATATTTATTCTTATTCTCCTCTATCAAGATTCTAATTTTAAGAATATCTTGTGTTATTATTCCGTATCTTGTGTTTTTACGTGAATTTTTATGTTTTGGTTATGACCTTGTTATCTCGAAAACTCGCTATCTCGAATTTTTTTTACCGTCCTTTGGACTTCGAGATATCGAGAGTCTACTGTATTATGAAAATAAACAAATTAATTTTCAGTTCTTTCGAAGTTACTCTCAGTACGAGTGTGTCTGTGTATTTATGTCTCCTCATATAACTTTTGAACCTTTGGCTGAATCTTTTTGAAACTTGGTAGCAGAACTAGTCTACTTATTACTCTCTACTAGTTACTCTCTACTACCCTGCGGAAAATACGCTACCTTGGAACCCAATTAACCAACCCTAAGGGGCGAAATCTTTGAAATAGCGCCACATATGGTGGCGACAATGGGAACTATACAAATATTGTTCTGTAACAATTGGAACAATTGGGGAAGGTTTGATGTGATAGGGTTGTGAAGAAGGGAGAACCAGGACTTCCCACCCACATCCCCTCCCCGGGCAACACCGGTACTTTAAGCTAGTTTGAAATAATTTCTGATTGGACGCTTGTCAAGAAATTAGCGCGAGGTGGTGACAAAAATTTCCATGAAAAAAAGCACTGAAACGAAACAATGACGTCTAACAATGAGTATTAATCCGTTTAATCAGCAAGCAGATTTGCGCGTGATTTGTTATTGTTAAAATTAATCGGCTTCAGAATAATTTAAGTCAGTAACGCGCATTGAATTAATTTTTTTTTTTCAGAGAAAAAAAACTGAAAATTTTAATTGTTTGCGAATCAGCAGATATTGGAATCTGAAAATAAAGGTTTTACAATTTTGTCCTTTTCACGAGTTTTAATAAGAAAGAAACTACAGAGAAATTTAAAGGATTAGCATTTGAAGGAATGTAGGTTTTAAATTATAAATATGCAAAGTGAATTTAAAGTTTACACACCGCGTTGTTCGGTTGAATGTTGGCGATGAAGTATGTCACGTGATCTCAAGTGTTTCTCATGCATTGAAATGCCCAACAATTCTCTTAACAATGAGGCGAAAGTAAGTTTTTCACACTTATTCAAGTAAGTGAAACATATTCTATGAGAAAATTAATTCATTCAAACATAATCTGTGAAAAGTTCTTTTACCAAGGGAATGAAGCCAAGTGAATAATAACAACTAACAATTACTGTTTCAGGAATAAAATTATTAATTATTCTTACGAGTAATTAGGACAATCTGTTTTCTGAGAAATTCCTTGATGCGAGTCAAGGGTGCATCTATTAACAGAGCAGCTTTTCAAACATTCTAATGACTTAAGAATTCCAGAACAGCGCATTTGATTTCTGGGATATGGGTTATTTTAGTGATTGCATTTAATCACACTGTGATATGTAGTGAAAAACGTATATTTAACGTTTTTGAATTTTCCTGAAAATTGACGATCAGCAGCATTGGAAATATTAAATATCGGAGTCCAGTTATTACACATCACTGAACTTACAACCTTTTCCTTCCACTTGAAGCAATTAAGAATTCTGGACTTTTTTTGTTTGTTTGTTTGGAGAGCCATCGTTTTTTTTTTTTGTTTTTTGGGAAAACCCCTAACTTGGAAAAATAAATTTTTGTTTTATTTATTTATTTATTTATTTATTTTTTTAGTTGAAGAACAAAAACTATCTTAACTCTCTCACCAGTCCATTTTCCTGCTCACCCAACATAGATTCATGAAAATATGTATTTTAAATCAGCACTTGTATTTTGACAACATTTTAATGATTCGGTGAAATTATTATTATTATTATTAAAAAATCGAATAACGAATAATCGCACACACATTTTAAAAATTATAAAAAAAACATTACCATAAGTTGTTTGGTGGTATTTGTTTAGCAGTTTTTCAGCTGAAGAAGATCTTGCTGTTGTCCGCAGAAAGAAACGTTCTGGTTTATGATTGTAAGTTTTTTGTTATTTTTAAAATGTGTGAGATATTTTTAATTTATATTTGATTCTATAAATACTCATTCCACACTTTAAAGTTGAATTTATTCTTATTATTAAGTTCTTATTATTATAAATTATTTTATACCTTCGTGGATTAGAAGGGAACAAATACAAATTCTGTATAAAAAAGAAAATAGAAAATAAAAAAATAAAATTTCAGGATGACTAGAAATCTATTGGGGTTTCTGAATAATGAGTATAACGTTACTGGATACCTTATAACAACATCTGTTGAAACAGGTGCGTGGTAGTAATTGAGAACAGGTGAAAGCGTCATTGTCAATACCAAAGACAAATTGACAAAGATTAATAAATAAACCAGGTATACACTCAGCTATCATCTCATAATGGGGACTGAGAATTCAGCGCTGAGAATGCTGAGAATTTAGTGGGGGTGGATAGGGACCAAAGTAATCCTGCTTATACTTAAATCGAATCACAAATAAGCTCCCTATCAAATTTGATGGAAAACAGTGCAGCTGTTTTAAAGTGATGCTCATATAAACAGAAGACAAAAATGTCGACTTGCAATAGTGAGACTGCGCATGCTCAGTAATTACTTGTTTACTTCCGTCTCTGAATTTTGAAATTTATTCTTTTAAAATTTGGTTTTTTGAGTCATTAACGTCTGGATCTGATTCCATACGACCCTCAGAACACCATCAAAAACTTGGAAGAAACTATTCTTGGGAACAGAAGCTTTTTTAAATGTTGACAAATTCATCATAAGGTTTAAAACGTTAAACGCACGACAATTGAGAGAAGTTTATTTTGAAAACCAAGATCTGAATTTTATATTATGAGATAATGGTAATATAGTTAATTAAATATTGTTGAGTATTATATAAAAGTGAATTCCATTGCTCTAATAAATTTTTTCTTCATTCATTTTTTATAAGCATCTGTTTGTTATTCCATGATACATCTTTTACATTAAATTTTAATTTTTACAAAATAAAAGTAATTTATTTGTTTATTTCTTTAAGTATTAAGTAAATAAAGGAGAAATGATATCCTTTGTATATGTGGGTTGTTTTTTTTTCATTAGTGTTTGCCACACGTTCCATAGAACAGTCCGTGCACTTCAGTAATGCCATTGTCAGAATATTACAAATACATTCTGTTGTATATTGATAGAATCATAATCTCACAGAAATTATTCAAAATCTGAAGCTTACTACATGTTATCCAAAGAAATCAAGCACACGTAAAATATTAGTACAGTAAACTCCCGATTATCCGCGAGCGGCTTATCCGCTTTATGGATTATTCGTGGATCTCCTGTTTCCATTTTTTTTTACTGTACAATAAAATAAGAATTAAAACAAAATTTTAAATCTAGAATAAGGTAAACAATAAAAGAGGCTAACAAATTTAAGTGAAGACAATTGTAGACTGAAAATAAAAACCGGGCTAAGTGCCACAACAATCGATTTCCATTTTATTGCTGAAATATGGCTATGTACCTGTGCCAGTGCGGTAAAAACCGGGCTGTATGATATTCAGACTGCAAGTAGTTCAAACTTTAGCCAATTGTTAGACTTTCACTGTAGCCAGTGTTAGTTTTCACAAAGGTTTTTCCTGTTTTTCTCAGAACTTAGATTTTGGCACTTAGCACGGTTTTTGTTTTCAATCTATAATTATAGACAAACAATTTAAAGATCGACCTTGTGGGCGGAGCTTAGACCGGCAGGTTACACTAAATTACGGGAGAGCCTTCCTGTAATCATAAAATTCCAAAATAAATAAATAATTTAAAATTAAATAATTGTTTATAATGTATGTACTGTAAGTATATGTATTGCCCTTTTAATGTAAATAAAACATGTTTTTGTGTGATTTTCGTCCTATTTCGGATTATCCGCGAAATCCGCTTATCCGTGGTTGCCGCGACACCCAATTCCGCGGATAATCGGGAGTTTACTATGTAATAATTTTGGTCTCCACTAAAAAAAAAATCACTAAAAATTTAAAATGTGTAACTTTGATAATAAAGTGATAACAATGAAAATTATAGAAATTACTTCTATCGAAACAATACGCATCCAATTGAGCTTCCAAACTAAAATCAGTTGTAAAAATAATAAATTTGTAAACAGATTAGAAGAAAAAATGCGATAAGGTTAAAAAAAATCCTTTATATATGTGAGTACTGATCGGCCGAATTCAGTTTAATCAAGTGAGTAATTAACTACTGTAACATACTTCAGCGGTTTGCTGAATTTGTTGGGATGTTTCAGATTTTGAGAATGAAATAAGAATATTTTTTTTTTCTTTCAACTTACTTATAATATTCTTTCCAACGACAACTAAGTTAATTAGGACATAATTAATTGTTAAGGTCTTTGGACCTAACTACTTAACAAATGGAATTGTTGTTATTTAGTTTGGTCTAGTTAGTTTAGGGAACATTTCAAGCTTAATAGTTAGTAGTTAGAGTTGCTGTAGTTTCTCTACGTTATTCGGGAGATTTCGTAATTCCATTTATTACGAAGAATTATTTTCATGAGTATAGATTTAGGGTTTTTAAGTTGTCAGACTCAATCTTTAAGCAATTTCCTCCTTGATTCTCTACATTCTGTTGACATTTTTGTTGTCTATTTCAAAGCCTTCTTCGTATTGTTACATGATTTCCCTATCACTACCCGTTAATAGGTGACAGGCCAGAAGGAAGTGTGATTTTTCAATGGATGACTCAGCCTCTGGTCGATAAACGACTTAAAATTAATCATTTCATTTGATGCACATCCTCACCATGACATCATCTGCCACCAAATGTCAGCAGAATAATTCTGTTAAAATAAATTGAAACTGAGGGCAGACACTTCTCAATCTCAGAAGAGAAGCTGTTTATACTTACTTCGTTTTATTAGTAATTAATCTCACTAAGCCATCGTCCGTCGACGCTTTTAAGTATTTTGACATTTCTCAAGTACACACGAGATATAAAACAGACGTGGGCGTTTCTGGTGCGTGCTTTTAGCCAAACATACACAGCTCAGTTCTTCACCAAAATATAAACATAGCCTAAGTAGGTTGACCATTCACTCAACTGCTTTCATTGAGTCCTGTAGAAGTATTTCAAACATCACAGATGAACGGCTGTAGGAACACACAGCGTATTTTTAGAAAAGAAGAAAAGGATAATAAGGGATGCTTTCTTCCTATTGTCTGCCTTTGGTCATATCCCGGACTTACGTACAGTTTTGCATTGCAACTATTCCCCGAATTCACTTCAGAGATACAAACACTTTGCTTTACTCTGTGTACGTTTCAACAGATTGTTTTCAAAGACGTCTCGTTTCACTTGTTTTGTGTCTGACTGTTTCTCTTTATGTGTTTGTTGCTTTTATTTTTGTGTTTTCTTGTGAATATAATAGTAAATATAATAGTAGTAGTAAATATAATAACATTTAGAATTTAAGATAAAATAGTACTGTACGTACATTGACACTTTTCTGTGTTATTCTTAGCTATTTTAATGTGTTAGTTGGGTTTTTTTGTGATAAATTAGAAACTAAGTATAGTTTTGTCCCTCATAGAATTTAAGGAAGAAGAAGTAAGATTAAGAATGCCTTTTTGAGTCGAGCTGATACTCTGGGACGGCCGTTTTGAGCTTGTTGGGCTCTCCTCAGCCAGAGCTAATCAGCCAGTGCAAGACTCAAAAGGCGTAAGAGGGGAGGTTTTGAGAATACAAGATGGAAACAGTGACTCCTCAATGACTAAAAGTAAGAAAATAAAAAACAAGAATCAAGTGTGGAATTCAAATCCTTGGATAGCACTCAGGCTACCACAAAAAGGTATTTGACCACAAAGAAAAGAAAAGAAGTAAGATTGTTACATACTTTGCCATCTCCTTGTGTCATTCTCGATATAGTTTGAATTTGATGACCCACTGAAGCTACGTACATTAATAGGTGAGAAAAATACAAGCTTCGACTTAGGACACGGTTCCAGAATCTGATTCACCGTATGACTGTATACAGATTTTAACACATTACTTATCTGTGGGGATTTTTTATTGCTCTAACTTTCACTGTAATTAACGTCTGCAAATTAAAATATAAGCAATAGATTCATGGATTTTTTTAAAAATAACTGCCAAAATAAACTGCAAATTACCTTCCGATTCAACGAAATTTCTTTTAAAAATATTATCAAGAAGCAGTCGTATTGAATGTAGGGTGAATTTCCATCTTCCATACAGTTAGACACCTACAAAATACAAATCCGTCAGGCCTCCAATACTACTCTACGAAAGGAAACAACTTAGAGTTAATTCTCTTTGTCGAGTACAGTATTCAATTCCTGACCACATCAAGGTTATATCAATAAAACTGATTTAACTAATCCTGAAATATTTAAAACATTTTACTTCTAGCCCATAAGGGAAGTAATTTATACTGAAAGAAAATAGATTTTGGCACCATCAATAGAGAAAACAACGAACTAAAAAATTTCAGAACCTGAAATATTATTAGTAGCCTGGAAGAGGAATTTCGGGTTTACTTCTACTAATTTCACTGAATTAATAATAATAATATATAATACTAATAATGAAAATAATAATAATCTCAAAAAATTTTACCAAGTATTTGAACCAATTGCAGTTGTCTGAAATAACAACATCAGAACTTCAGAAAACAGCGCTGCTTGGAACATCATATATATTGTGCAGATACCTGGTGGATACTTAGGTTTCTGGCTGAAACTTGTAAGAACTGAAGGCTCCAGTCAGCGAATTTTTGACTGTGTTTCAAAATGTGTATCATAATAATAATAATAATAATAACAGTCTCTTACGTATGTATAGAAGCTATACTCAAGTAAAAAATACAGTTATTTATTTAAAATTTGTATTAAAAATATATTTACATGTCCATGTAAATAAAACTAAACCGGACAGCTTTCTGAAGCATAAAATCCCAATAATTTCAAAAAACTGTTTCTATGAATGTATCGGCTTCGAATTACATTCACTTCGACAGCGGCATCTGGTGATAAATTTTGAAACTAAAATAAAATTTGGAAGTCACAAAAGCGCATTATTTAGAGAAATTTGCTCTTTCTTATTGTAAATATTCTTTTTTAAGTTTTCTTTTTTAATTCTTTTTTTAATTTCTTTTGTATAATATTTTTTACTTTTTTTAATGTTTTTTTTTACACCAGATGCCGCTGACGAAGTGAATGTAATTCGAAGCCGATACATTCACAGAAACAGTTTTTTGAAATTATTGGGATTTTATGTTTCAGAAAGCTGTCCGGCTTAGCTATATGTTTAGTAATATAAGTTAATTTTATTCTTATATTCTTTACGCTCTAAATTTCTAAATTGCAAATGATTAATTGAAATCTTTGCATCGCTAAACTCGAAATTATGCATCCTTCGAGTTTGGCCATTCGATAAATAAAACTAAATATATTTTAATTTAAGAATTTTAAAGAAGTAACTGCGTATTTTTTTTTTTACTTGATTTGTAATAGAATATTTTTATTTTGTATTAAAAATCTACATTGAAGTTGTTTTCATTATTTTTGTAATTGAAGGAAAAAAAAAACCCAAGGGAATGCACAAATTCGTAAAATTGTTTGCTTTCACGCATTGAGCCATCATCGACAACAATCTGGGACAGCTGTTTCGTCCTTATTAGGACTCATCAGCCAGATTTAGCTTCGAAGGTCAAGCTCAGAAAGCGTGAATACCTATGGTTCCTTCTCCCGCTCTAGGAAGTGGGATTCGGCAGAAAGCAAACAACAATAGAAAAATCGCTGTAACAAGTACAGAAAAATTACCTTGGCCCGCTGAGCGCTAGGCACAAAAGGCATTTAATAAAAGGATAAGCCAAACGCAAAGGCGAAAAATAAATAAGTAAGAAGATTTAACGTGCATTACATATAATATGAAAACAGAAAAAACAAGGGAATGCACAAATTCGTAAATTTGTTTGCTTTCACGCATTGAGCCATCATCAACAGCAATCTGGGACAGCTGTTACGTCCTTATTAGGACTCATCAGTCAGATTTAGCTTCGATGATCAAGCTAGAACGCGTGTAATTGAAGTAAAAATAATTTAGTAAAGAAATATCCATTTTCCCTGGGTTTCTGTAGACGATTAAAGTTTGGAACTTTATCGTGGTTCGGTGTCCAGTCTATGACCTGCATCACTCAGGGAAATAACACAGAAATAATTCTCTATAACAAATTTAGCAAAAACTCACTGCCATAGTCCGTTTTGGTGATAGAAGACTAGTAGAAAAATTGATTCAAGGTGATTGTGAAATATCTTTATTGAATTGACACCATGTTACTTGTATCGAGAGATAAGTTATTTCGACGATGGTAGGTAGGTGATGACAACCTATTCCAAATTCTGTTCAAAGTATATTTTGTACAGCAAATTATTTACGTTGAAACAAAATGCACAAATCACAAATTCCATTTTTTATTAGTGTATGCTATGAACATAGTAACAAATTAAATTGTCTATGAAGAGGATACATATCATTTTTCTTTTGTTAGGTTATCTATTAGGAAAAGCATTAAACAGATAGGCTTTCATCGATTTGCTGCTTTACAGCGATGTTCTCATAATAAACGCACCTGGAATCGTCTAAAGGCTAAATTTCATTATCCGAAAACATAAACTTGCGATGCTGGCTTGGTTTAAGTGTAACCGATACATACAATGGAGTATGGAGTACATGCAAAAATTTTACAAACAGCAATAGGTACATCCGAGTCCCGATTATCCGAGTTAATGTGGACCAAGACTAACTCGGATAACTGAAAAACTCGATTAAAGCGAAAATTATAAATAAAATAAATCGTATAGGTTTAAATGTATATTTTAACAAATACAAAAGTTGTATAGATACACCATATGCAATTCATATTATTACGATAATTAAAGAGTTCTTTTAAATAAAAAAAGTCCTTAATTGTTTTTTTGTTTTACGTTACTTTGGCGTTTTTCTGCAGCAATGTTTCGCCATTATTTTAAGGATAACAGGATTGCTGGTGTCGCTTCTTCTTGTTGTTCTGTATATTCAATAGCACTTTCGATAGCTTTTAGTCCATTTGTATAGGAGATTTTCATATGTCGATTTTCATCGTCACTGTCTTCATCATCATCGCTAGATTCATTTTCCTTATTGACGATCATTTCATCTGTAATGTCTTGTTTATTATCCAGTCACGTATATCCTCTTCGTTGATTGGTGAGATCAAATTTTTTTCGGTAGTTTTTAAAAATGGAAAATGTAGAACCAAAAAAAAAAATCCTAGAAATATTTGATAGCTCGGTTAAAGCGGAAACTCGGATAATCGGGATTTTACTGTAATTGGTAAATCAGGATATAATTGGTTTAGTATTTTGATTTTTTTGCCGATATTTTATTTAGATCTTTCATTTACATTATTGAAATCAATAATGTTTGTTTGGATTTAAGTAATTCAAAGACAGAAGTATTAACTACGTCACTACTCCCACATTTTTCCATAATTGTTAATGGCCGACGTTATGGTACAATCAACCGCTGAAAATGACCAAATTTGAGAAGTTATTACAAGAAAGAAAAAAAACCCCAAGGTGTAGTTAGTGGGATGTGGGCGAGTATACGTGACCTTTTAGCGTCTTATTTAGAAGTTATTAATAAATACTTCCTGGGAATGTTTGTATCATTTAAATTAATTTGTTTTCAGCTTATAAATCTGTTTGATAGTTTTAACTTATATTAAAAATAAAAACTGGAAATCTTCAGAGGTTTTCCAGGTTAGGGTTAATGTCCTGTAATTTTAGTTCTTGGATCGTGATCTAACCCCTGAGGCTATACTTTGTTATAATTAAAATTTACTGTTTTTCTCATTGTTTGACCGAGAACCGGACAAGTACATTGGATTTCGTAATTTTTTTTTTTACTGGTAACTATGGGACAATTGAAATTCAAAGCTGAATGAAGAATTCGCAATGAATTGTCAGTAAATGTATTCCGATTTAAATTCATGTTTAATCTTCATGTTAATTATTTTGCTTTGAAAACAAAAGGCTCCTGAATGAACTTAAAACATGCTTTGCTGAATTAGACTTAAAAATTGTTATTTTTGTTTTCTTTTTTTTTTTTTTAAATAGTGAAAACGTTTTCAAATATAATATCCACGGAATATAAACAGTAAAAAAAAAATCATTTTCTAAAGAAAACGTTATTTAAGGTCAAACAATTCAGGCGACTGCAAACCTTTTATTTCTTTTATATATTTCTTTACCAATGCACCTAAATTTCTCAAAATTTAAATATGAACTTGTGAAAATAAATTTGTTTTGAAGCATTCTTTTTATAGAAATAGATTTTTGTTAATTCTGTTAATATCTATTTCTGTAATAAATTGCTTCAAATCACATTTATTTTGGAAACGAACAGCATCAAATGAATTTGCATGATATTTAGAAAGTCTTTAATGAAAACGTTTTGATTATTTGATAGCATGTAAAAAAAAAAAAAAAAAATTCAGATTAAACAATTTAAAAAAAAAAATGGTTTTTATTTTTTTTTTTAAATTAACAATTACACTAATAATAAATATTTTAAACACAAGTCATTATTTTACAAATTTTTTATCATTCAGGTTTTTGTTAAGTTTTTTTAGTTGAAAATACCAAGTAACACCTGGAAAATACCCAAAAAATTGACGTTTTTGAATTTTAATTTAATTATGGAATAATTTAAAATTTAAATAACAGAATATATAAATCCCACGTGCTTCACAAGTTCATATTTAAATTTTCAGAATTTTTAGATGTTTTGGTAAAAGAAATATATAAAAGAAATAAAATGTTTGCAGTCGCCTGAATTGCTTGAGTCAGGGAGCATAGAACACGAATTTATTAAGAATAAAATAAAACGAAAATAAAGTAAGATCAATGTAGACAATAACCTGGTACCCATGTCAATCATTTACCCCTAAATGAGTTTTCCCAAAATCGAGACCTAGCTAAATCGCTTTCTCGCATCCGAAAAGGGCAGATTCACACCATTTCATTAAATCCTTAGGCCCGTTTTCAAGACAAAATTTACAAGAATTGCTCGCTTTATAGATGTATTTGATTTGATTTCATTATTAGTCATGGAAAGCCAGTGAATCAATCAGTCTGTTTTCAATCCCCATGGAATTATAGAACTGTGGAGTGAATCTTCTTGACATGTCTAGACATGTCGTATTGTTTAAGGACTAGAGATGATCTAATTTTTATATTTGAGATGTTTTCGTTAAGGGGTCCTTGTTAAGAAAGTAGCGCGTGAAGTTAACAAACAATTTCCCATGAAAAGCATTAGAATGTAAACACTGTATTTCTATCCATGTTTTAAAACACTGAATATTAATCATTTTAATAATTCATTAATTTGCACGTGATTTGTTATGATTATTATTTTTTTAAAGAAAATTTATACCGTTTGTATTTATCAGAGATGTGAAAAATTGTTTGTGATTAACTTTTAATACGTTTACTTCTCGACAGGGAAGTATCTTTACTTGTAGCAGTTTAAGAATTGAAGTAGATAAAAGAATAAATTTCAATTGACATAAATTAATATGAACGCATTTTCTATAATCATTAAAACTTAATACCTTACATTTACAATTTAATATTGACTGAATAGTCTTAATTTCTTAATCTCTTTTAAGAATAAATAAATAGCTTTGGAAAAAAAAATGTAAGTTCTTGATTAAGTTAAGATTAAAAGAAATAAAGTATTTATTAGAAAACATTATTTATATATACTAAAAACTCGTTTATCCGAATCGCGTTTATCCGAAAATCTAGTTAATCCGAAACAATTTTTAGAATATTTTTAAAATAAACAAAAACTTTTTTCCATCGCTACAATCAATACAATCAAACCCGCTTTTACATTCCCAAAAACATTTTTACGTTAATTTACAATATTTTTTCTCGATTCCTTCAATTTTTCTATTATTATAATATATGTATTCCCCTATATTTCCCCTGTTGTAATATCAAACTTCCCGCAATTTACGTTGTTTCCGCCAAACGGAATTAAAAAAAAAGATGGCGTCCATGCGATATATCGATTGTTTCGATACTCGATGTCTTCGTTCGGTTTCGGCTTCATTCTTGTTAGCATTTGGCACTAACTTTCACCGTGTGATATAGTATTGCAGAATAATGTTGCGAATATAAAAAATTCTGTGACCACGTGTTTTTCTCATGAATATTACGCTTAAGTTCAGATGTAGTTGTAGCATTAGAGACTGTAAGGATACGATTCAATTTTTGATAAACTATATGAACTGAGGAAGCAAATAGAAAAATTGAGACATAAAAGATGCAAACAGTCAAAAATATCAGACTTCTTTTGTAAAAAGAACTAGTGTCTTGTTTCTTGTGTTTGTAGGTCTTATGTTTTGAGATTATAAAGTGATTAAAATAATGTGTATGGTAATTTTTCTTTACTAAATTAACTATTTAATAATTGTAATATTTAATCTAGTCCTGTGTGTTATAACAGTCCCAAGCATTGATTACATATCATTCAATGTATTGAAGGTTGTATCCTTAATGTTGTTGGTATGAGGAAACTATTTCCCATAATTGACACTTTCCCTCAATTTACACTATTTTTTCATCTCCTGGAAAAGTATAAAAGAAGGGTTCGACTGTATTTAATAGCGCACATAAGCGATTATACAACCGTAACTCTATTAATAACATTAATGTACAGTAATTAATGACATGTACAGTATATGTTTAACGTAATGTATTCCGGATTATTCGAAATTTCGTTTATCCAAACGGGCGTGGTTCCATCAAATTCGGATAAGCGAGTTTTTACTCGCTGTATGATCGATCTAAATGATGTAATGAGTTCGATCTAAAAACACTATGAAACAAATACAGAATTTCTGCTGTTAAAGGGATATAAGAAATTGGATTGTAGAATCTATGAAAATTTAAAGAATAAATAAAAAAAAGAAAGCGAAATAAGATTTATTTTAGCTTTTTTAAGTAATCGTATGTTTCTTTCTTTTCTCATTTGATTTTTGGACTCAAATAAGCCATTTTAAAACAATATACATATTGTAGTTTTCTTTAGTTATACCTATCTAGAATAAACGGATTTTATGTAAAAATAACTGTAAAGGCATCAGAATATCTTTATAGGATTTATGTTTAATTTTTTTTTTATGTTTATCTCATTTTTATATGTCCATGCGATATATCGATTGTCTCGACACTCGATGTCTTCATTCGGTTTCGGCTTCATTCTTGTTACCATTTGGCACTAACTTTCACCGAGTGATGTAGCATTGCAGAAAATTGTACAGTCGGACCTCTATTTAACGAAGTCGCTAAATCCCGAAAAAAAATTCGTTATAAGGAAAATTCGTTAAATAGAGATTCACCTTTTAAAATTACTTTAAACTACATAAAACAGATTTAAACTACATAAAACAGATTTAAAATACATAAACAATAAATATTATTAAAAAAGTAATACTTTAAATAATATAAAGCATACATTATCACTGCGTACTTAAATTTTACTAAGAGAGTCTGTTAATTTTGTCTGAGGTGTTTTTTTTGGAAAAACTTTTTCGCTCATAGTACGTCTCGCATCTTTGCAATGCACTAAAAACCTCTTCAGTATTTTCTTCAAATTGTAATCCGCGTCGGATTGTTTCAAATGATTTTAGCATTTCATCATACGAAGGTTTTTTTGTTTTTTTTAATTCTGCATCATGATCATTTCCATTTTGATCATCTTCATCGTAATTCATAGCTGTATTGTTTTTATTTTTTTACATTGTTCAAAATATCCTATTCAGTTAGTGTTTCCGAGGTCTCAACTTAAAATCAAGTGAAAGATAATCATCAATCAGCACATCATCGTTAATTTCTTCTTTTTCCCTCAGCTGTATCCAAATTTCTTTCATTTCCTCTAAGGCAATATTGATAATAAAAACATTTCAATAAGAAAAAAAAAAATAGATACTACGAAAAAGTTCGTTAAATAGAAAATGCACTTCGCTATTTGGAGGTTATTTTACGAAGAAATTAGCAAAATGCTCTTGGTTCCAAAGAAAAGTTCGCAAAATAGAGAAATTCGCAAAATAGAGGTTCGTTAAATAGAGGTCCGACTGTAATTTATAGCTTTGTGTATTTGATTTACAATATTTTGTAAATTGATTTCAAACCAGTTAATTAAGTGTGGAGCTAACCCTGCCCGAACTCCTATTAGGATGTTCGAAACTGTTACTAATATTTATTAATCTTAATATTACAAAAGTGTACTAACATGTTTTATAGTATACTTCTCCTTTAACGTTATAGATAAAAACAGTTCTAAGAATATCTTCTTTTAATCTTTTAATCGTCAGAATTGATTCCCCAAAAGAAATATTTAGTATTTCTTTTACCTGAGCATTTCGTAATCAGTTGTAGATTTCTTCGATAACTTTGGTGCTTTACTTAGATTTTCTTGATTCTCTCAAATCCGTTTTTCGGCTAAATAAACGTCCTTTTGCCGATATGGAACCCGTCATGTTTCATTGCCTGGAAACTAAGTTCATTGAAAGGAAAAAAACTCCTAGAACGAATCATTGGACTTTTTTACTGGATTAGAGATATCTTCAAACGGCTGCATTACTTCAACCGTTTGCTTCAAGCATTTATTTCTCTATAATTTTAGAGTAATAAATGAGCCTTATCTTCTGTACATTAGGCTTCAAACAGAATTCGGATTTCAACTCAATTCTTCTTTTTTGAGAGCAACAATACTATACTTTCATGTTACTTGTTTATTGTTACAATAATATCGTGCTATTTGTTATAACATCTGACACTTTTAACAATGACGTATCATTTGTTAACTGTTTGCTTTTCCTTTAGGCACTAAATTGATGTATTCATTTCACTTGTAAACATTTCTATTTATTTTCGTCTCACAATAATTGATTGCAGGGAATATTTTAAAGTCAGGTATACTTTTTTTTTATTTCAAATATTCACAAGAGATAAAATGAATTATATTTGACAAATGTTGAAGATACTGAATGCCCATTCGTACTTGATTCATGTTGCCAATCAATTGGGAATCGGTGATTATGTTGCGATACTTGAGTATTGTGTACAGTCCTTGCCTTGCAATAAAGCATTTTTTGAAGTGACCGTCGATTCATTTCCAGTGTTAAGGCGGTCCTCCGTTGACTTCGCCCTGGTGTTTGCATAATTTGATTGAAAGCACGTTCCTGATTGCCGTGTTTTCGGACGTTCGGCACGACGCTTCTCTTGGTGCAACACCTTTCCGGTGTTTCGGAACTTAGCTACAACGCAACGTCCAGTGTAACAGAATTACTGGGTGTCCGTCTATCAAAGCGTTCTCAGACATAAAACGTAAACTTGGACCATGTTGCCTTCCTCCTCCGTATGAGTGGAAATAAAAAGACCTATTTCTTAGTGTACAACATTACTAATACTGTTTATAGCAGCGCAACGCATATGGAATGTAAAAATACGTCAGCACCTGCTTTGGGGTGTTCATATATATAAACATAACGTGGCCTGCATTTTCAGTAAATTGGAAATTAATAGCCATACTGTATAATTATCTTCTATGTTAACAATAGAATAGATTCTTGTTGCTATAATAAAAGATAATTAAAAATTGTAAATACAGTAAACTCCTGATTATCCGCGGAATTGGGTGGCGCGGCAACCACGGATAGGCGAATTCCTCGGATAATCCGAAATAGGACGAAAAAGGACAAAAATCAACACAAAAATGCTTTTAACATGTTTTATTTACAATAAAATAACAGTACACACATTATAAACAATTATTTTATTTTATTTAACTTTATTTTCTTACTTTTTCACACAAAAAAAATCGGTTATTGTTTTTGTTTTTTCGTGTCCAAACACGAAATCCCCCTACTTGGAAGTCGCTAAACCTGCCTCTTTTATTATTTACCTTATTCTAGATTTAAAAAATGTTTGTTGATTCCGTAATTTATTGTACGGTAAAAAAAATGGAAATAGGAGAGGTCCGCGGATAAATATAAATATATATAATCGGGAGTTTACTGTATATATATATTTATAGTTACAATTTTTGTCTGTGAGTTTGAAAAATTGGACCTGCGGGAATCGGGGTTCACTTCCCCGCGGAGGTCTGGGAATTTTTCCTGAATGGTTCTCTTGCAATCTGGTTCTAGAGTCCACTCAGCCTTTATTAAAATAGGGACCAAGATTAAAGGCGGGGAGGGCGTCAGGACTGACCATCGGAATCCAACTTAATTCCATTAATCTCCTACAACGCTCCAAACGAACACTGAGCGGTTGACGTTGATGATGATGGGTTCGTTTTAGCTAATCCATTAATTTGCGCTTGGTTTGGTATGATTAAAATTTAATCCGATTTAAACAAATAAATAATGCGAAGTTTAGTCATTTTTTTTTTACAAAATGGAAAAACTGCATGAATTCAGCAAACATTATAATTTGATTTAAAAAAAAATGGAGGAAAAAAAAAAAAGAAATAATAATAAAATTGTGGGAATAACATTTTTTGGAAAGTATACTTTTAGGAACTTATCATTTTGTTCAGTAAATTTTCACATTACAAATGTTTCTTTAAGGAAAGTGTAGAAAAAAACCAACCCTTGGTCTTGATTGAGAAAATTTCTTCGCCTATTAGATTAAATTATTCATCTTCATAAATAAACCATAATGGGTTTTTTTTTTTTTAGTCCATTTCCGGTCTTCGATATATTCGCCGTGTACGACTCGCCTCAATTTGAAAGCGTTGAATCGTTATCTGTCTGACCTACGAGTCCTTATCTTTCATCTGTAGAATTGATCTGCTTTCTTACTTATATTCTTTTTTTTCTTTGCCTCTTAAGCATAAGAATGGACTAAAACGCTCTTACATAAGGTTCTCAATTGCAAAAATGGCGGCCACGAATTAAAAAGCCATATTCAGATCTTACAAAAAAATACCACTAGAAAGGAGTGTATTTTCTCAGCAATGTTATCTGAAAAATAAAAAAATTGATGAAAATGCCACTTAAAAAGCGATTTGTTGTTCTACATTACTTAACTACATAATCCTGTATGAAATTGACAATCAGAATCTAAATGTATTTCTGAGTTATTCTGTCCTGATTAGAATCACGGAATAATCTTTAAAAATAACACTTTTTTTCCCTCAAATAATAACTTTTTGTTTCTAGGACTGGTTTCATTTTGACCTCGGATAGATAATAACAACCGAAAAATTCTCGTTATCTGCTTCGGGATCTAGTTGAGAAGGAACGGCAGTAGTTTGGAAGTTGGCCACGGAGGGCGCTTTATACTTAAATCGCCGCACAGCCAATAATTAGAGAATGATAAAAAATATTATTGGTTGCATTAGCACCGTGCTAAAAAACGCCCGAACTGTCAACTAGGATAATGAAAGGAGGAGTTAAAGGCTACTGCGATCATCAACTGAATGTGACGCAGTAGAAAGCAGAAGCCCAGTCCGACTCTCGCTGCCTCCATCTTGTGATGGGATGAGAAAGAGCTGCAGGACTTAGCTTCAGTTATCTTCATCGTTTTCAGTTGTTATCTCTAATTGCAGTAGGAAGGTCTCTCCAAGGTTAAAGAGAGTCTTAAAGCTGTCCTTTTCCAGAAAAAGCCATAAAGATTTTTAATTTCCTTAGTCTCGTTACTTAAAAATCTTGTCTTCACTTTCCTAAGAATTCAATTTAATTTCTGTTATCCATTTGGAATCATTTCTTCTAGCTTCTTTCCTGCCCAATTCCTTTCAGTTGACGAAACCTAAGCCAATTATCCTGTCTGCTTTTTGATTCCCTACCCTGCAGTTTTTATAATTCCTAATAAATCTCGAAATATACTTTATAGATCTCGTAGGTAATTTCTTGATAATGTTATGTATTCCCCCCCCCCCCCAAAAAAAAAAGAACTGATTAAATAACTTTCTTCAGTATTTTATTATTGGTAACAAATACGCTGCATGATGAATTTTTCTCTCGATATTAATTATTGACAATAATTTTTTAGCAAAGATAAATACAGCTGTAGCTTTTTCTAATTTTAAATTAAGCTATTTTGTATCTTATTTTAAATAATTTGTATAAAAATTAAACATATTTTTTGTGTATTTACTGAATCATTCAACATAATGTAGTCTACTTTCTCTATACGGTTACTATAGAAATATGATTGTCACACTTCTCCTCCTAAATGACACGTCAGATTTCGATGTTATTGGCGCAAGTAGCGAGCAGAGGAGAGTAAAAACAAAACATAACTAAAAACAAAAAAAAAAGCAGAAAGTCAGATATTTCGTATAAAATCTTAGGGTTTTTTTTTCCTCTTGCATTCGGACCCGGCTTTTCATTCAAAATTGTCTTGAATTGCAACACAACTTATTTTTAGTTCATCTTTTTTATTTTATAATTCCCTAAGGTGTGTTGGAACTTTAATCTTATTTGAACTTCATCAAATCTAATTGGACCGGGGTGATCGGGACGTAACGCTAACTTTGTAATAAAAATGTTCTTTCCCATTTGATTGCTGAGTAAATTAGATACATATATCAGTCATGGAAAAATTGATCTACATAAAAGATTCTGTATCGTCGACCAACAGCGTTTCTTGGTACCCATCTACACCCGCTATGTTGACGACCTTCTTCTCTATACTGATAGTAACATTACAATGCATCTACTTAATACATTCAATAGTATTGATCCTGCTATCAAATTTGAAATGGAGGAAGAGCAGTATAACTCCATTCCGTTTTTGGATGTTCACATCTCTACCTCTACATGTCAATTCACTATAGCGGTCTATTGCAAGTCCACGCATTCCGGTATTACCCTCAATTTTAAATCATTTTGTCCAATAACTTTTAAAATTAATGTAGTTACCATGGCGGTCCGCAGGGCATTCCGTATATCAAGTTCCAACGATTTATTTAATCATGAACTAGGCACCATTTGAAGTTCCTTACTCGCCAATGGATACCCCATCCAATTTAAAAACACCCACATACGATTCACGCTTCTTAAGATCTACAATAACTCTCATCCAGGTTGTACCAACAGCCAATCAAACAATTTATCTCTATTGATTTACATCCCTACATCATCCCAATTGTGTCAGAAGTACTGTGACAACAGGGCATCAGGGTCACCTCTTCATGCCGGTACACGACCAAGCGTTTCTTCAATCAATTACATATCGTCACCCCAAGAAAGGTGTGAAGGATTCTATAATGCTGTGAAGCAGACTGCCTCTACATCGGAGAGTCGAGACGCACCCTTACGACAGGTTCAACGAGCATCGAAAGGCCTGTGCTAGAAGGGTGCCAATCATGCCACAGCGATCACATCGTTAATGCTTGAAAATCCATTTATCGTGGCTATTGCTCCTGTAGTCTGTACTCATAGCTTCTTCAAAATGCTACAATGATTGTATTCCCGTAAACAGTATTTATCAGTATGGATTTTCACGCCGGCCCAATAATGTCACTTAAATTTTAATAAGTACTTCATTTTACTGCATTGTTTTCATTTGTATACCTTTTACTTTGTTTATACACATCTCCATGCGCTTTCTCGGCACTTTTCACCTCCTTTTCCTGATCGTCACCAGATGTCACCTATGTTTCCCTTAACCACGCCTCCTTCCCTTCTATTGGTCCGCAGTGCTACGGGGTTTCGTTACTCCCTATGCTTTATTGGTCTAACCATCCTTTATATTCTGATGTTTTCTCGTAAGACATCATTCCTCTCCGATGTCCAATTTAATTAATGCAATTCGTAGGGAAAATATTTAATTTTTAACTTTTAAATTTTAAACATTTTTTCATTTTTTAATCAAGTGGGGATGCTAATATAATTTTTATCTAAAAAAAAAAATCTGAAACAAATTCATGCATGTTAAATGTTACGCTGCTATCGAAAAAATGGTTGTAAAAAGTTGGATTTTCCTCAATTCCAATAATGAATCGAAGCAGGGACACCATTCAAAAGCTTTCACCTGTTCCATTCATCAACAATCACGTGATACTTAATTAAGAAACTCGTAGCAACTATCTTTCTGTGATCTATTTACGAAACAAAACCTTTAGCTCTCCAAAATCAGGAATTTCAGGTTCACTGCTGATAATTCTTTGTAGTGCATTTATAGTTTTATTCTTTTGTTTTCATTACTGGAATCACAAAATCTATCAGCATTTGATACAAGTTATTTAATGACTTATTCAAATAAACAATGTACAAATTGCAATTTTTTTAAGAGGCAGTGTTATTGGACATCCTGCAGATATCAGATCATTATTGTCCACTGCAATTACATCTCTTGTGATCAGTAATTATTCATTGCAGATTCAATGATTGAATAAAAGAAACACAACTGTTGATTTGGAGTCAAATATTAAATTCAAATATGTTTTGGTAACGAAAAAATTAATTTTATATTATGGAATCTCATAGATATTAGAGATTTTAGATGTATCGCTATTTCTCGATAGTCCAACTTCGGTGTTATCTTATATGCTCGGAATTATTTTCAAAATATTATTAGCATAATATATTAGGGTGCTTAAATACTATCGGCACCCATTTTTTATTATAGATTTCTGGTGATTTCTTTTCATTTATTTTCTTAAAAAAATAAAAAAACAAACATTACTTATAGTTGTCGTTATTTATATGCCACTGGTCATTTCGAAATGCGAAGTATATTTTTTTCCATCGTATTTCCAAACGAAACATCCTGGAAAGGATCACACCTCAAATTCATCTAACCTAGTGTTAATTAAAAAGGATTTTTTTTTTTTCCAGACGATATCGAGTAATACGTAAGTGTCTATTTTTATTATACATTTGGAGGGGCTAATGATTTAAAATAGATAACAGAAATCGATTAAAAAAAATGGGTCCCGTTGATAAGTAAGTATCTAAATTAGTTTTTTATGAAAGTACTAATTTACGAATACTAAGAAGGTATACACTCAGCTACCCATTGCATAGTGAGAACTGAGCATGCCGTGTTGGGGTGAGAATGAATTTTCAGGATTGGTGGAGGGGAAACCCAAATAAATGTGTCTATATTTTACGTTGGATTATAAATAAACTACTTCCCAAATGTTGTGGAAATCCGTTCACTCAATATAACGTGATTAACAAACAAACAAACAAACGGAAAGAGACAAACAAAGAAGAAAACCGTAGAAGTAAGATTTCGTATTTCATATAGTTTTTGTAGCATCTAATACAACAGATAATAGGTTGATAGGCAGATCAAGTGGATTCCTTGCTGCCAACTTTGTTTGAGAGACGTGTTGTGACTTGCGCACAAACTTCTTCGGAAAAAAAAATTGTTGTGGTTTTTGGCTTCTCTGTAAAATTAACAGAGAAAATTATCTAAATGAGAATGTATGTCCTAAAAAATCATGAGTTCGCCCCCCCCCCTCCCTTCTCCACCATCACCTTTATAAAATTTCATTTGGAAAAGAGGATGAAACCAAGGTCCCATTAATCGGCCATCCAATCAAAAATAAAAAAAAAAAAATCAATAGGATCTGTATTTCAGTGAAGGATAGGATCTCTTTGATCCTCTTTCTATGTAGCTAATCATCACAATCATACTAAAAAATGAATTAAAGTTAGAAAATATTAAAATTTTAAAATTTCAGAAACTGCTTTTTGTGAAATTTCTGATTTCTTAGTCATCTTTATAAGGCTATTGGTAAACAGAAAATAAATGAATTAAAAAAATAACATATAAGAAATTCTAAAGCCAAACTTCAACCACCATCGCATCCTTGGCTGTTATTCGTCTCCTTTTTTAAGAAGCTGTAGAAACCCTCTCAATATTCCTCCTGCGCCACAATAGCTTTATATATCGGAAACCCTCCTCAAAATATATATTAAATATACATTAAAAAAATTTTCCTAATTCTACATCATTTCTTTTTGAAGCTTTTTCATTAGCAAAGTCTAAATTAAAAATGGAAAAATACATGGAAATAACATATCACCAATTCTAACAAATAACTCTACAGCTTAATAATGATACATGATTTAACGATATTATCTCAAGTACTTCTTCATAATTAAAAATAATCATTATATTTAAACAATCTTCAAATTAAAATGCCAATTAATAAACTAATTCTTTGAACTCAATTGGTTGAGCGGAATGCAAACAAAGTTCAGTCAAATTATTAGAAAACACTTTGGACACTATCCCATCATATCTATTTTAAATGTTTGGACTTTATTAACAAGCTTCCATATTCTTTCTTTTTTTGCTATCTGTTTAATATCATCACTATCTTATCTTAGTCGTCTATTAAATTTCGTTTATTTATGCAATATTCTGCTATTTCTGACTTGTATATATTATTCCTAATATAAAGAGAATGTTCTTTAATCGTTCTTTTCGTGTCTCCTAAATATGATGTATCACAATTTGAACAATCAATTTTGTATATTAGTTCCATTTCATTGCTTAAATCACTTCTATTAACTTTAGAACATAATATATTCTTGAACTTGTTATTATATTCACAGGTTATCTTAATTCCATATTTACTGCAAGTTTTTCTTATAATTATGCAAGTATGGTAACGCAATTCCATTTATTTTCATCTTTTAATTCTTCGATTTTAAATGTATAATATCTCTTTTTAAATTTATCTCCAAAACCTAAGTTGTAATTACTTTTCTTTACCAATTCTCTTAAAATCCTTTAATTCTTTTAGAACATCTTCTTCCTTACTTGCGCTTCTTTCTAAACTTCTTATATAATTTTCGATTATGTTTCGCTTTATATTTAACGAATGTCTTGAATGGAAATTCAAAATCAGTTTACTTTGAAACTGTTTCTTGTAATTCTGTACAATTAAAGTGCTGCCATCTATCTTTAAAAAAAGGTTGAGGAATTACAATTTATTATCCTTTTCCTTCTCCATTTGGTATTAATAATATGCATATTATTAATATTTAAAAAAAAAAATTCCAATTGAACCATACCAAATTACAGGATTTAAGAGGATTCTTAAAAAAAAATAATTATAACTTTTGTTCTGGCATAGCCTTGTGGTCAAGACAGCGGCTTCCCACGAGGCAGATGTGTCGGAACCTGAGTTCGAATCCCGCCGCCGGCATGGATGTTTATTTCCGTTCGTGTGCTTAGTCTGGTTCTTGATCTTTCCCTTAACATTTGAAGCCATTCCATAATGACTTCCTGAGGAAGGCAAAGTGAAACCACCTCAGTATCTATTCCCCAGGATTCTACAGATTCTTCTAGGGTTTTGCCATGATGGGAGTCAAGAGATCCATAGGACACGGACCTGCTTGATCGGAGATCTCAGTTAGAGGAGGAAATGAAGCCTAGCTTTCGAATGATACTAAATTTCAAGATCAGTGTTTCAAAGTCAGGGAAAGGAAAATACACAGACAGAGAGACACACACACACACACAAAGACGGACTCATTTTTTGAGCATGAAAATACTTATGTGTTTGAATTTAGACAAAATTTCTGTTTTCTGCTTCTGTTTTTACTGTAACAAAACTGCCCAGTAATATCAAGCGTTTAGTTCGTTGATTTTAAAAATTGAGATTACCTGAAGTAGGAAATAATTACTTACAGTATTTTTAAGAAACTAATAATTTGCTTCCACACGTTTCCAAAAAAAAAATCAAGTTCTTTAAAAGGTCAGTTTGTTTTGATACCATTGTAAAATGGCAAACCAGGGCGGATTATAGAATTTTTTAAGAATTAATAGTGTTGGTCACATAATTGTAATGAACGAAGAAATTCCTGTAAAATTTCTTTGGTTTTTACCAAAGAACAGAAGGGAGTTTCTTCCATGAAGTATCTGCCCACGACATTGCACTGGAGACAATTTATGTTCACACGGTGGGATGAAATAGGCTTAAAAGACAAAGCAATCACTTCCAAAGAAGCCATTTGCCAATATGTGCATCTCAACGCCCCAGTAACATCTGTTACATGTTAAGAATAAAATGTATAATAATTTTAGAACAGAAATAATTATATCACATAATTTGATATTGAAAAGATTAAGAAAAGTATGTATAATACATTGTAAAGCAATTTTTGTATGTATGAAATTGATGTTTGATCCACCTCAGTTTTCCTGCGACTCTCAATTGTCATAGACTTAATTGGAAATTCATGCAGGTCGAACCTATATTTAAAATTTCAGCTATCTAGGTTAACTAGATGTTAATTTATCATTATTATGGATTTTTTTTTGTTTAGGCTGCTTACAGGGCCGCCCTTACGACCAGGCGGTTGCACTATGCCCCTGGTCATTTATCTTTTGGGCCCTCTCGATACCTAAAAACAAATAAAAAAAAAAAAATAAAAAAAAAAAATTGGAAATATACATAATTATGTTTATCAATACAAGAATAATTTAAAAGGAAAAAGCAAAAACCCTGGATTTTAAAAAATTACGATCACAACATACTTTAAATGAGATTTACTTGCCCTGGGCCCTCGCTAATGCTTTGGACGGCCCTGAATTCAATAAAGTTGATTTCGATCATTTTAGTTTGCATTCCTGTAATGAGGTATTGTAATAATTATTTATGTTTAATTATTTAAATAA
>JAFIDM010001028.1:13698244-13712801 GCA_023159025.1 Thereuonema tuberculata | reverse complement strand
GCAGGATCGAGTACGTGTTGTACCCATCGTTCTGTCTGCCACTGGTCTGGTGCCTCACACATTGCACCACAGTCTCAGCACACTAGGACTTCACAAAAACACTTATGCACAACTGCAGAAGGCTGTGGTACTCAACACTACAAGCATAGTTAGGAAATTTATGGACACAAGCACACATCCCTAATCATTCTTGCACACATCTTTACACTTGACAGTATGTGCTTTGGTCCTTGACCCGCCATATTGTTTTTGCTGGGGAAACCCAAGGTTTGAAACATACAAACATAATAATAATATATTTTTCTTAATAGTTATTTTTTAAAATAAATAAAATTGATGCCAAAGGTTATTCTGTAGTTTTCAACTTTGAGAAATATTTTAAGACCTTTTCCTTAAGTAACAATAAAACTGCAAAAATCATGAATAAATAATGACCTCCCTGAATCAATTCAACATTTTCAAATTGCCAAAATTTTGTATAGTTTTCTAAAATTACAAAAGCAAAAACTGAAATTTTTGTCCATATTTGAGAATTATTATTATTAAAATTATCAGTTATTAATCAAAATGCATTTGATAACTTAAAACTACAATGATTTTTATTTGTGTTTTACAAAGTTACAGATTTTTAATCACAATAATATTTAAAATGTGATAGAATTTAAAAGCTTATAGAATTTCTCTAACAATGAGATTAAAAAAAAAAAAACACAGTGGATTTTAGCTCTACCTCTTAAATAACATTACGATAATATGTATTTCTTTATTTCAAAAGACTTCGGCAGTACATTATTAAAATTTTAGCCTGAAATTTTAACTTCAAACACACTTTTCACTAAAAACAATTGACTGATCTTATTTCTCGTGTATTTAAATTTGATTGTAAATCGTCCATTGTTTGGCCTTTGTCTTCTATATTGTATTGTTATTTAATGTATTCAGGAGTCTTATTGTTTGCACTTTTCAGTCAAAACCTTTCGTGACTTAAAAGAAGGCAAGTGAAAGAAAGAAGATGCTAATAAGGAATGTGAACTCCTGAGGGCCACAAACTCGCTTCACGTTGTCGGTTTTTGGGTAAATTAATTCACTGGCATCTTTACAAATTTTAGTTCAAACAGTTGCCGCTGCAGTGTTGCAACTAGAAAACCTGAAATCCCTCTACCGATCCTTCAAAAAAATCTGCGAAACCCACCTTTCAATCTCCAAATTTTACAGATTTTAACCAAAAAAAAAAGCCCTCACTACTTCTCGTCCGAACCACCAAAAATGATAAAAAAACAACGGTCTCACCAGTCAAAACACATCGGATTCCCGTATAATTCTCAAAGCCGTTTCACGTTTTCAGTAAGTTATCGTTTCACTTCAGCTTGAAAAACCTCGGAATACGACCTGAAAACCTTCAATTGCAACTCGTAAACCTCTAGATTTCCCTCTGCCCTTCCACTCGATCATTTAACCCTTCGTCAGCAACCAAAGTGCTCCAGAATTAGAGGGAGACTCAAATATTGGCAACACTGGCTGCTAGGGTAGCAGAAACTTCTAGATAACTCCATTTTACTAAAGCGTCATCATTTTTAAACCCGTTATTTAAATTTGATTCACTTCTCTAATACAATTAAAAAAATCAGAATAAAAAATTCTGAATGTTCTCGATATTATTATTATTATCGTGTCTTCTGTTAAACCATTTCCAAATTTAAATTTAGAAGGTTTACTAGGTGATTCAAAATAAAGTATTCCTGTGCAGAGAAACTCTTAAGAGAGAGAACTAATGGGCGAAATAACATCAGACTTGGATTGCATACATTCCAGTTCATGGGGAAAAGATTTCTTCAATAAAATAAACAAATATAAATATATAGTTCAATAAATGACCGACAGGGAGAAATATGGCGGTCCCTGAGGGTACTGATTATAACTGAATTGGATGCATGTGTGAACGGGAAAGGAACCATACCAAGTTTTATCGAGTGATTTTTATTCATTCATTCCATATGTAAATGTGATTAATGCTTGTCAAGGACAGTCAGAGGCAATGTTCAATGTGTTGAACCAACAGGTGATATCGAGTGACAGCATGTTCGACAAAAGAACACAATTGATCTGTAGAGATGGTTCGCGTGTGCAGTACGTTTCTATCCTTCAAATACTTGTAAAAAATCGTATTTTGGTATTACACAACATTTACTGTATAAAGGATTCTACAGCATCAAAACGAAACCAAGAAATCTGCTTTGATAGAATATGTACAAAATTTTCTTAGTATTTTGAGGTAGATTGGATCGGATCAAAATTTTGAATAAAAATAGAAATATTAAACAAATGAATATAATTTTGTACTAAAGCATAAATTTAAGGGCGACCTACATAAAAAAAATTAAAAATAATAATAAAAAAAGGAAGTACATTAACTTAAAGAAAAATAAAAAAAAGTTAGGAAAATAAGGAAACACAAAAACCAAAAAAAAAAAAAAAACCAAGCGGACACTGAGGAAAAAAGATTAAGAGAGAGAAAAATAAAAGAAGATATATGGATTCGAATTGACAGCCTTCAGCATATGAATCCGAGACCTTTTAAAAGCATCAAGCTATAGCTGACAACTGAAATGAGATGGCCGCATTTCTAATATTAAAGCTAATAGAGGAAATCCAATGAAAACAATGCCAAATATCTCGAACATGGGGGGGGGGGGAGGTCAACGCCAATGCCCCTGAAAATACCCTATTCCGACATTGTTTGGGCCTCTGAATACAACGTTCGGGAATTGTTAGGGAAGGAAAGACACGAACGGACGGACAGAACAAATATAATAGCTTCCAAATGGATCGCTAAAAATTACAAATTAAAGAAACGTTATATATTCAAAAACTTAATGATTCGAAATTCTTATGATAACTAATAATTTTACGGTTAAGTGATTGAGATTTGTTTTATCTTGTTGGTTGATTATTGTATTAATGTAATTTTATAGTTTATTGTTTAAATTTTCGGTATGCTATGGTGAAATCACGTTTTTGTTGATAGTGAAATGTTATATTTTTCCTTTATTACTTTCCAAATGACTTAAAATGCTCTTTAAGAATGAAACAAAACATGTAAGAGATTTATATTTATTAAACATTTTTCCCATTAAAATATCTATTCCATATTATATTAACGTGCGCTGATAGGTATATTGAAGTTCTGTACGCCGACGCACTTACTTAAAAGTAAAAATATTTACAATTTAAACATTAAAAACTACTAGTTTCGATTCGTAAAGAATCTTCTTCAAGTCAACCGTATTAAGAAAGGCGCATGGATTATAAAGCCTAAGTAATGGCGAATTTAAGAGAAGATATCACGTGGGTTGAGCTTTGGTTCGATTCCATTCGCTTGTCAAGGAGGGCGGGGGGATGACATTAGAAAGTGGCAGGGACAAAAGAAAAAAATATCTATTGTGTGTAATTTTCATTACGAGATTCTTTCAGTATTTAGTTTGACTCACGTAATGTTTTGTTGCTATTCAGTCGGCGTTACTTTAGAAATGGGATGTTTGGTTTTAGAAAATCCTTTGCTTCACAGCAATGCTTCCTCATCATTTAACTCTTTCTAAATAAAAAAAAAATGACTTCTTTAATCTCCTAACATTGATTGTCCACATCCTGAGAAGATATATCTTTTTTTTTTTTAAAAGATTGGTTTCGACGTGAATATATGTAGAAACATATGTTAAATATCCTTATTACAGATTTGCGTGTTACTGTATTCCGAAAGGAAAACTAATGTTAAAAAATTGCCTAATACATAGAACCAAAAGTAATGGGTAAAAGATTAGCTAAAAGGTTTTCGCCCACAGCTAATATAAAGGTTCACTGCTTAAAAGGTTCTACCGTTGAACAAAAGAGTGATATAACGATATTTATTTCATTGACACTGTTTACATTGAGTAGGTCATTAAATAACTGTGGTTAAGTTGTCTACATGTGTGTCTAGATATTACAAGGAAATAGTAATGAGAATTACTTGAAAATTTGTCACCTGTGACACAAATAAATGGCGGTAACGTGCAACCATAAGTAGCCCTTGGGATAGAGACGGAAAAGGAAGAATTTAATGCTGACATTTGAAGCTTTTAGACCTTATCCAAGAGATATCTTTAATCATCAAAGATTTGGAATGTTTGAGAATGCGAAGAAGTATTTATTTGTTCTCTATTTGACCAGGACAGAATTATTTGGGTACTCTATAGATATATATAGCCGGACAATGATGTGAAATTTGAAAAATGTCAATACTAAAATCATAACACTATGTTATTCTGTGACTTTATTCCAAACTTATTTCAAAATTACAGATTTGCATTGGTATCAACTAAGTTGTAAAATATGGTTTTTCAATAGGAAATGAATTTGGTTGGTTTTTTTGTTTTTTTTCATCTAATAATTAAAAATAAATTCATTGAAGTAACATCCACAAATTACAAATACAATTGGCCCCATCTATCGGCTACAAACTAAACAATTTATTTTTCGATGCAAACAAGGAGAAATAAACTTAATAATTATATTTAACATTTAGATTAAATAAGTTGTATCGATATACAGTTAAATTCCTTTTAGTTCAAAACTAATCAGTCAGGAATTTAATGCTGTATTCGACAGAGAGAATTAATTTTATGGTACTTTCTTTCGAGAGGCACCAATGGAGGAATGACGGACTTGCAGTTTATATTGCTGAATGATGCCTTTAATGTCTTATACTTTAACCAAATATTTAAACAAACAAAAAAAAATCCACTGTGAAATGAAATCTCAACATGAAAATATGTTGGCCTTATCTTTTATTATCATCATAAGGACCCTTAAACAATATCCTGTATCGGATGGCACTATCAAATGAAACAATAGGTTTAATTGCTAAATGTCTTCAGTTTGTTATGTATTTACTTTGTAATAATTGGATATATTAAAATTCCAGAAATCAAAAGATCAAATAATAATTCAATTATTGAAATTAATTCGAAAAAATTTATGGGAAAAGAATAGAGTTATTAATATTTTTTTTTCTTCACGTGACAAATTCCAGGATTTAAATATCCGCGGCTTATAATTATGGCTTTTAAATTAGTAAGAAAGAAATTGGGGATAAGTTAAGCCTGTAATAATATCAGGGTTTGCGATATTTATCAGTTATAAATCACTTTTCGTGAACTACAATTGGGTCTGTCCCCGGACGGCATTTACAAAGATAATGGAACGGTTGGCTTAGAATCTTTGGAGTATTTGGATTGCGAGGAATACAATTATTATAATTATGGATGGTCCTTAGTAATTTGCCATGTTAATTCCTAGCTGTCGTGTGTTGTTTCAGTTGCGTGAGAGATAGATACAGGCAGATAACGGCCGAGAATTTTCCCTGAATCATCACAAGAGAAACGGCCTCACTTTCTAGCGCTTCAACTGCGGCGCTGCGACAAATAAAAATTCATCAACAGAAAATAAAAAACGAAGTTCAAAATCTAGGTTAATGTGTTGACAACGATTTTTATGTTTTTGCTTCGACTGGCAGTGTGTTGTGAATACGGAATTGCAGCTTTGTTATTTGCAAAATGTGATGGAATTTATACGGAACCGCGCTTTATAGTCGGAGGCTTTGAGAATTCGTCTTTCCGCTAGGATCGCTAGCGTCGCTAGTTGATATCGTTAGTATCGTTAAAGCATTGTGGACTATTACAAAAATAATCTGCACGATCTCCCGTAAGTGTTTTTATCTTGAAATTAAAAATTAACTGTTCAACAAAATATACACTGTCCGGTCACTTTATTAGATACACTTACCAAGTAGCGTGTTGGGCCTCCTGTAGCCCTCAAAACAGCCTGAATTCGTCGAAGCATGGATTCCACAAGATGCTGAAAACGTTGTTGAGGTATTGTGTATCAGGCAGACATGAGTGTGTCACGCAGTTTCTGAAGATTTGATGGAGGTGTAGGCCTGAACACATTCCAGCTCCACAAATTTTCCATCGGGCTGAGATCCGAGACAGGGCGGGCCACTTCAGCAAGGAAAAGCCATCGTCATGTTCGTAAAACCATCCCGTAGTGATAGGGGCTTTGTGCACCGGCGCATTATCCTGCTGGAGGTAGCCATCTGCATGGGGATAAACTGTTAACATGTACGGTTGCACTTGGTCAGCTACGATGTTTATGGTACGGTCTAGCATCCTGATGTGCTTCCAGAGGTATCAATAGACCCAACGTGTGCCAGGAAAACATCCCCCACACCATGACACTGCCTCCACCGCCTTGAGTTGTTGTGAGACACGACGGGTCCAGACATTCATGCGCACATCAGGGGTATACCTAATAAAGTGGCCGGACAGTGTATATGTTGATTAATAAAAGTGATTACATAGTCTTAATCAAATTTATTATATCCAACGGAAGATAAAACTTCTTACTTGCATACCTACGTCTAGCAGTGTAGCTGCTGAAGTTACAGAGGTGTAATACGATTTCCATCTCGTATTAAGAAAGGAGTTTTCTGCAAAACGCATTCTGTTTTCTCCAGTCTATTGTCTCGTGTTAAATTTATTATTTCAGTGAATCTTTCTAAATTATCTGTAGAATTTACAATGCCGTGCTTTATTTTTTTAATTGTTATTGTTGTTGTAATTTTAGTATAAATCTACCATAATAAACAATATTTTCAAAAATAGTTGCATAGTTTCAGTACTTTGTGTGTTTTATATTATCTAAAAAAAGTTATTTTACATAAGTGTGATTAGTATTTACTGTTTATAAGTTCTCATATACTATAGCCGCGCTGGTGTGGTCGAGCGGTCTCAGGCGTCGGTCTGTCGTGAGATCAATGTGCCAGCGCCCGGGTTCAAATCCCGGTAGCGAGCATGGATGTTTCAAAAATTTCCTTTCCTGTGTTGTAGCCTCTTCTTCACTTTCTCTTCGGTCTGACGTCATTCCTTAATGGCGTCCTGGGGAAGGCCACGGGAAACCACCCCAGTATCTTTCCCTTGTAATTCTAGGGAGTCTGCTAGGGGTTCGCCGTCCTGGGAACACTAGCGCTCCCTGGAGCACGGATGCTTCGGCAACGAAGCTCGCCCTTCGGTGCGAACGACCACACACACACACACACATATACTATTGGTCGAATATAACCCTTGTGACTTCGGTATGTCATAGTATTATCATATTCATAATATAACCGTGCAAATTGCTTTTACTAAAATATCAGTTTAGATAATGTACGAAAATAATTCGAGTAGTGGTTTCGTATTCTCCTGCTCAGTCGTCCTGACAGAGATTTACTTTGTCAGTTAAACAGCGATCAAGAATTCTTAAAATATTTTATATTCGACGGAAGTGCATGAGTTTTATTTCAGAAATGAAATCTCTAATAGGCCTATTTAAATAAAGTTCTTCAATAACAAATGAGAAATTTGATCTGCCAAAATTTACTTTGAAATCAATGCAATGGTTTTTGAACATCTTACATTGATTGATCGGATAAACGTTTTGTTACTTTTTTTTTTTTTTATTTTACATCACTATTGAATATAGGATATTTAAAAATTAAAATCCAACTACTGTACTGTAAAATCCATTTATCCCTCGAGTTAAGTCCAGGTTCTGTTTCATTCGGCAGGACGGAAGTGGAACGAACATACATCGATACATAAAATCAGCAGAGTTATACGGTCCGCGACAACTGGGCGACATGACGCGTCGCGACGGTCGACCGAGCGATCCACAATATTGGCGATGGTCATCTGGGCGACAGAAAGTTAAAATTTTTTGCACGCATAGTAGGCATAAATGGTTGCGGATTTTTTTGTAAATAATAATTATGAATATTAAATATATTATGAATTAAATATAAGTATGAAAATTAAATATGAATTAATAAAGGTAAAATAAAACTTTTGTTTTGAATTTCGTATACAGTATATATGTTAATTACAAAAATAATATTAAATATGAATATAAATAGAAACCATTCGTTTCTATTGATCTAATACCAGATAAATTTAAATAATTTATTTTATTATTAAAATAAAAAATAATAATAGTTAAAAGAACGGTCTAAACATAAAATTTGAAAAATCTCGCTTATAATTAAGTTTATTTTCATTGTGTAGAATTACAAAATTATTATATTGAAATTTCCCATGAAAAAAAATGAGTAAGTTAGTTAATAAGTATTTTCGTTTACATCATATATCAAAATTTGTAGAATCATTTAAGAAAGAGATGCTTAAAAAGAAAGTCCGAAAAAGATTTAAAAACGAAAAGATATAATTACACAAGATTAATATAAACAAAATTCAGTTTTTTTAATTCATTTATTAATATTATTTTGTAATTAACAAACATATTTACACATGTTACATATATACATTAAAACAATTTTTTTTATTTTAAATTTATTAATTCTTATATAACATTCATGATATATATAATATTCATAGTTAATATTTATAAAAAAAAATCCGCAACATCGTATGCCTGCTAAGCGAGAAAAACTTCTTTAAGTTTCTATCGCCCAGTTATCCGTCATCTAAAGTCCTCCCAGCGAAAGAACGACCGTGGACACCAGATGGCGCAATAGTAGAATTTGAATCGATTGTATATGTCAGTGTTTATGGCGGGAAAGTGTTTGGCTTCTGATAGGTTTGCCTCGCTAGAGTCGCCGTTGTGAATAGTTTCTCTATACAAACTTCAGTCCTGGAATGATTAAGAGATCATGGGTGTAGTTCAAGGTCAGAGTCATTCTTTCGCTGGGCGGGGAATAGTTGACCATCGCCCAGTCGTCGTCGCCGTGTCCGGAATTATGGGGATTAGGAATTTAACCGTATTTAGGAACCTAACCGTTTGTCCCAAAAACTGTATATTTCACTGATTTTGGATTGTTAACAATTATTATTGATAAAATAAGAAGAATAGTAATAATGAAAGAGAGAAAAAGAGACCATATTCATCAAAACAATTGCTGAACTTTGTACGAGCTTTAGATTAGAAAAGGACCTTGTTGTTGCTTCGTCATCGATTTAATGAAAGCAGATCCTTCCATAGCTCTACGGTTTTATCCTTCTTTTTCAAAAAGAGACTGTAGAATGAGACCATCCGAAGTCATGTGCGATCACATTGACGGTATTACCAGCTTCATGTTGCTTTATAATTTACAACTTCATTTCAAGATCAATTGATCGCCTCTTTTTCTGTGATTTTTCACTAGGTTTATTGATTGGGCGTGTAGGGGCCATGTTGCACAAAACATCTCTAAATATTTAACGATAACTACACAAATAATCTACTTCTCAAGCACAAAATCAACAGAGGAACTGTTGAAGACACGCGACGACTGCAGAGGAAAGTTGCGCTGAATGCGCTGTTGTCACTGAGCAAGATACATTGTTGCTAAAAAGAAACCTTTATACTTTACGCTCGCTTGCGTCTTGTTCGAAAGTATGGTCGAAAATGTTATTTATTCCCTTATGGGATCACGACGTCAATGTCTCCGCTAACTATGATTACGAACCAGGTTAACATCGTGACCGTATCAGTGCGTTCGCTATGAGCTTCTCCACGTTGTGGCTTCTCTGTCGTTGTCGCTTTCGAGTAACTGCGTCGTGTCACTTATAGGTCAGTATTGTGTCTGTCTTCCACTGACTTCTGACTGACGATTCACTAGCATCTGACTTCTTACTTGTGACTTGTAACTTGTAACTTCCCACTTCGCTAACTTGTGACTGATTTCTGCGCTGCGCTACGGAATCGAGGCTGTGTCTAGAGATTTTATGCTCTTCTCTCGATAACGTCAATCATAATAAATATTCAAATTTATTTCAAATAAACTTTTAATTTTCGTTTGAAGCTTTTTAAAATAAAATATTAAATTATTTTAATTTTAATTCATAATTGGAATTTAAATTAAGCTTCAAATTCTTTCAAACTTGTTGTAGTTTTCCGGATTCTATTGAATTTATAACTTTATTAGTAGATTGTTTATAGTTTAAAAAAAAAAAATAGAACCAAGTCACAAATTTCGTTTTTTTACTTGAGAGCGTCATTGTTTTAAAATATGTAGTTTTTTTTTTAAATAAAGGAAGTTGTCGAAGAAGAAGATCCGCAATACCTTAGTATTTATATGTTTTGTATTATAATTAGGCTTAAAAGAGTCACAGATCTGGTCTTTTCTATGTATATTATTAAATTCTTCGATTTACGTAAATCTCAGAGTTCATCTTCTGAGAGAATACGGATTAAGAAAATGTATTCCAGTTGCTTGTGGAACTTATAATTGACCTTGAATCTGAAGTGAGAGAATGGGAATAACATTAGTGAAGGATCGGGGAGAGACAAAACCTCAAGTTAAATAGTTTCAACACAGAAACACTGTATTTCAATCCGCGACACATGATTTCTTGCAAACATTAAAACAATTCCTCACAATGTCAGATTATTCAAAATTATTGAAATCAAGATAAACAATAGATTTTATAAAACAATGTGAAAAACTTAGATCTGAATTTCACTGCTTTTACTATCACAGAAACAGTAAAAAAAACAACACTTTGGGATTTTGAAAGTTATTTAATTGTAATAGAATACAACATTTTCTTACATGTTTCAGATAGAAATTACATCCATTATCAAAAAACCATCATAGAATAACGAAATTTAATTACACCAAAGAATCATAAAGAATTGAAAAATATCAAAAAAGTATCAAAGCAGTATCCAATAATGGAAGTAAACCATAATATATTACAATTATTATAAATTATACCAACTCACTATTTAATAAGTCAGTAATTATAATTATAATTTAAATACAAGTTTAACGTGCGGAACTTAGGTTAACATCACAAATAAGGAACATATACGCACAAGAAAAAAATGGAATCACTGATCTGTTTTTTGAAATTTCGATACCGGGAACCCAGAACAGCTGTTTCAGGCTTCCTAGCCTTCTTCAGCTGGATTCGCCCAGTATCTGACAAACCAGCGATTCCAAGAAACACCTAAAGAAAAACAAAAGTCAACAAGAAAATGGCCCTTCATAATAAAAAACAACAATATATAAAATAAGAAAAAAAAAGGGCTAATAACCTACCCTATCTAAGCTTATGTAAAAATAGTTTTTAATACACCACACAGTAGAGCTCTGGTTTTCGGCGCTTTTCGGCCTGTCACTGTGATGCCATCATTAGCTCAGACCGATTTTCATTTCGCGCCATTCAGTCTGTTTACATCGTGCGCAGTTTGTCTCTTTGTATTCTGACATTTGTATGCAAGGCAGAGTGGTTCGCTTTCCAGTGGGGGTCTAATCCACCGTATTAGCAGATCCCTACTGTAATGTAATACAGAGACAATAGGATCCTAAAGTTTCGTCCGCAGTAAAGTTTGAATTAAAAATAAGAATGATGTGTTTACTCTTACATTATATAAATAATTTTTTTATTTTAGTTTTTAATTCAGGAAATGAAGATTTCAGGATGTAATGCAGTGGTTCTCAAATTTCACTTTTCATATTCGCCATCAATTCTTCAAGAAATTGTAGTTCGACCAAATTATAAAGAATAAGTGACGCAATGGCCCATTAATAACTGCTAGATATTTTTCAGATGTAAAATTTTAATAATTTCTTTTGTTTTGTTTAAATATGTGGACTTCAGTGGTCGATGTGGGTCCAATGGTTTGGCGCTGGGCCGTGGACTGGATAAACTGGTGGTGTCGGCGCAGGTCGGAAGTTTTCCTGTCTGTTTCTTCTCCGGGTGAATCCTAGCCCTTTGTAATACAGAGGCCGGGATTTTTTTCAGAGGGTTAAAAGCGGGAAGACGTCGGTCTGACTATCAGCCCAAACGTCGAGAATCGTTAAGACCTAAAGCTCCAGCGCCCTGAGATAGCCGGCATGGCCTGTAATCCTTGACTTTAAATGATGTCTATTAAAAAACAGTTGATGTTTATGTGTGGTGATGTTTATGTGTTGTGAGGAGTGTGAGTGGCAGGGAAGCCAAACACCCACTGAAATAAGATCAGACGGACAGAAAGACTGAGAAAGAATGGTGGGAGAAGTGCAGGGGAAACGGGAGAACCCCGAGAAAACCTGCCCAGCGCGGTTCGTCCACCATCACGAAACCCACAAGAGAACCGAACCTCAGAGGTGAGAGGCCAATATCTTAGCGACAACGACAACCACGTGGCCCAGTTATTACTATAACCGTACTATACCTAATCCTTACTATAAATACAACAAAATTTGACTATTCTTTAAAGATTGTTTAGCCTACTTTCCTATAATCTCCTGTCATCATAGTCATTCAGATGTTCCTCCATGACATCTTACTCCTTGCACGTATGTTCTTGAAATATGGCATGCATTTTAATGGACGAAATACAGTTTTTTTTTTCTCGTCGGTCCTTGCAGAGAAGCAGCGTGGGAGGGTAACAGAAAGCATTACTAACGAAACAGTAAATTTCAATGCATATTAATCTGTTTTAATAATCCTCGTACGCGTGCTTTGGATAATGCTTAAAATGAATTGGATTTGACCGACTTAATAACGGATTTAATTAACTTTATTCAGAAATCGACATATTTGTACTGTTTGTGTTTAGCCGATGTTATAATGGAGATTTTCCATGTATTACTTTCACTGTTTAAACAAAACAAAATAAGCAAAAGCAGGTTTCACTTTCTTTCAAGAACCTCTTTTTATTTTCTTCGTCTTCTCTAGAATCTCATCTTGTTTTCCAAAGAGATGAATCCATGACTTTTTATTTGTTTGTAAATATTTTGATTTTGAGGAAATTGGGCAGTATTTAGATAAGAACGTGCCTAATTAAACAATTAACTCTAGTCAACAACAATTAATTAATTAATTAATTAGAAATTTATTAAATTAGATGCAATTGATTAGTTGAAGTCATCCAAACAATAAAGTCCAAAGTAAAACATCAAATTAAATTAACTATAAAAAAGAAATTTTAAATTTAATTTAAGTTAGAACAAATAAAACTAAATTTGATATAAATACGAATTTAGAAATAGAAATATAAGAAAATCACAACATAATTTTAATGTAGAACTAAAAATCCCATCAATTAGTTACAATGGAATGCATATATTGTAACATTAAAATCCGAGCTTTCGGGCGCCTTTATCAGGTTCTTCTTCAATGTGAAAAGGACCTTACAAAGATACCCTAAAGTTAGGACTAATGTTAAGATGTAACTTTTTTTTTATAACTGACTTGTTTATACCAAATTTACTCGCGAATTTTTCGCAATTTTTTTTGGAGGAAAAAATCGTTTTGAAATAGGGGTGTGTCAATTATGCGAGAAATAAAAAAATCCTTCCGAAACAGCAAATTCTCCCAGCAGCTCGGTTCCCATGTTTCTCCGCATATAGCGTTGCACGAAGACCATGTAAACTTTAAAAAAATGACTATATAACTATTATATTTACAGGTAAGCTTCTGCTTTTCACTTATTTTCATTACAAATAGCAAACAAGTACACCGATCGCGAGATTTATCGCTACCCATAGCTGTAGCAAACCTCAGTTGGGGAGCGGGCTTGTTAGCGAGAGGCGACCTTCACGAAAGCAAACGTTTTATGATCGAATGGAAGGCATTTTTAAGACGAGCGTGATAAGGCTCTTTTACCATTATAACTGACCAGTCTTCTATTCGACACTGAGAAAATTATGCGAAAAAAAAATCCAAAAAATGCCCTTAAAATTTGGGGTGCGTGAATTACGCGAGGGCGAAAAATTCGCGAGTAAATACGTTAAGTTTTAGCAACCCATTTGGGAGCAATTGTGATGGCGAACAAAATCGGTAGCTATTGCGTTTAACCTGTCCGTCCGTATCTGTCCACCCCTAACAACTCCCGAACGGAAGGTTGGATCGACAAACGGATTTTACCATCGTGTTTAGAGGCCAAACAACACAGAAATAGGGTATATTTAGGGACCAACGTCCACCCATGTTCTAGATATATTCATTGCATTTCCGCTATTAGCTTCAATGTTAGAAATGCAACCATATAATTTCAGTTGTCAGCTGTAGCTTCATGGTTAAGGTTTTGAACTCATATACTGATGGTGATCGATTCTCGTACATCTGACTCTTATTTTTTTTCTCAGTGTTCGTGTAGATTTTTTTTTCTTTTTTTACTAACTTTTTTCTTTTTCCTAAGTTTTTTTTTATTTTTTGTCCTTAAACTTTAATGTATTTCCTTTTTTTAATATTCTTATTAATTTTTTTTATTGTTATGGGTCGCCCTTGAATTTATGCTTTAGCACAAAATTATATTTACTTGTTTCGTTTTATTTTCTGTTTTGTTGTAATTTTCTTACATTTATTTTAAATTTGTGTTTCAACGATATTATATTTTATTTATTTATTTTTTTTTGGTATTTTTTTTCTCGCATTTTATTCTAATTTAAAAAGGATTTTAACTTAATAATCATATTTTTAATCTGAATTCAATTATTCGGATGAACATAATTTAATTTAGTTTAATAAATATGTTTATTGAATTTATGTTATTT
>JAFIDM010001028.1:13676076-13691895 GCA_023159025.1 Thereuonema tuberculata | reverse complement strand
AAAAAAAAAAATTTATTTACCACTTTCGTAGTAGCGGTTTCTCATTATGAAATATAATGGCAGCCTATATTTGCCCTAAAAGAATAGGATCGTAGAAATTGAGGCAATATTAACGGAAGTAAAACAAATGCCACATTTTTGAAATATCCTGAAATTTTTGAAAAAAAAAAAGATTGAAAAAGATATTCTAAGCTCATTTTTTATGATTAGTTATTTCAAATTACAAATTTTTAAATTTGTAAAGATCGTACAACTTTTGCCTATTAATAGGATGATTGTTACGATGTTGAAGCAGGAAATACAAGCCAATTTACAGTTTTATATTAAACACAGAAACCATGAAGTTTCGTACAATGTATAATTTTTCAAATCCTGCATTGTTAAAAGCACCACTACTATTGATTGGTACGTAAAACTCATTTATTCAAACCATTGTACTTCAAAGGTCAAATACAGTTTGTATGAGGCTTTCTTGATGCAATATTGGCGTATAAATGGTCTTACTGGAGAGTTGTTGCCGTCCAGGCATTCCAATCGGAAGTGGCCATATTGGGTCAAGATACCATTTTGGTTCTCATTCAGTGATTCAGTTTCGATACATACCAATTTTGTCCGATTAGCACTATTTTCCTGATCCGGTGAGTGGCCTGGACCGGAAGTCCGGTTTTTATCCAAACCTCCAGGCCTTGGAGAATCCAACGAGGTGTGTGTAACCAGGGCCGCGCCAAGCGGGGATGCCAGGGGTGCATGGTACCTGGGCGGCATGTCTTGGGGGGGTGACGGACGGCAAATAATTTAGTGTAGAAATACTAATGGAAAGGAAATATATGCAAAATATGTAATTATATATATATATATATATATTTGTTTCATTATGAAAGATATTAAAATAATATTTACTTTATATATATCGTAAAAATAAATTTAGCTTATTAGGGGCGGCAACTTTTGCCTGGCACCCCGGCGCTAACATACCTTGGCGCAGCCCTGTGTGTTTGGAATCGTTACAGTTTCCGCCCGTACGGGGTCGCTAAAGAAAAGTATATATGGTACTTTAAAAATATATACAGTATCAATGCCATTGTTAGTTATTTAACAATATACAAAAATCTGCGACGAATGGATACATTACACAAAAGTTAGGAAAAGAGGTATCTTTGAAGTTTTTAAAATAAGGGGATAAGTTTTTTTTTCTTTTTCTTTCTTTGAGTTCTGGCTTTGATAGAGCCAGAGTTAGGACTCTGACTTTTTTTGAGTCCTAAGCTCATTATTATTCCGTTGCCCTATTCTAATAAAGAATTTAAAAAACATTACAGTAAAATGTTTTCATTCATTTATTTATTAATTACTTTAAATCGTGAGTTTTGTTAAACACGAACACGAATTGAGATATAATGAGAATAAGAACTTATGTTATAAAGGGCAAAAAAATAGTGTTGATTAGTGCAATATTTTTAAACTATTTACGGAGCTCATTATCGATCAGCAGTCCAGATTGAGAAAAACTGAGCAATACAAAAACTTTTTTTTCAAAATGAAGACGTTTTAATGTCAGTTATAAGTGGTTTCCAGGCTTCTCAACAAACACAGAAATGAAACTACAGTATTCCCCTATCTCGTCACATTTCTGCAAATAGCTTACAACGTGACCTAAGGAATCCTTTTGCTAGGATAACACATTGAATCATTGTATCTCACTGAAACTAATGTAACTCACAACAGAGACATTAATGATAAAAACCAAAATTAACTTAATATAACTAAACAAATGTTTATTTTAATAAAATATTGTTTCCCTATGAATTTAAAAAATCAAATATTCAATAAGGAATTTCAGTCCTTGTATTTTCGTCATTCAGTAAAAGTAAGTTTGAAATAAAATCTTTTTGATTTTAGGATTTTAGGATCTTTTTGATCCTGCTATGATCTACATATATAAAAAGAAAAGTCCTGACTCACTCACTGACTGACTCATCAACGCCCAGACCAAAGCTGAAATGTTGCACAGAGGCTCCCTTTATGATGTAGACAAGGAATAAGGCCGGATTGTTCGAAATTCCCACAGGATAGGGAATAAAGAGGATTTATATTTTCGCTTTAAAGTTGCCTTATCGATATATAGGTGTGTGGCGGCAACCCGCAATACATCCGAGTTATCCGGAGAAGGTCACAACGGACTGGGAACTTGAATATTTTATGATCTCGATATTAATTTGCTAAATAAATAAAGTTGTTTTTTTGTTGTTTTTTTTTGCTATGTATGCAAGGGTTGCGGAGCGAAGCGACGGTACCCGGTTAGTTAATTATATTTGACTTTATTCTTCATTTAATTTTTGTATAATTCTGGAAAATTGAATAACTTCGCAGAGAATAAGAATGTTAATCGTGATTTCGTTAGGCCTGACCATTTCAAAATCATTGTTTTTCCAGGATACTATCACTTTCTTTATCAGGATGGAAGTGTTGTATAAATATCCACTTAAATCTAAATTAGACAGTCCAAAGCTAGTTAGTTTTTCCTTGTGAATTGTAATAAATAAATTCTGAAGTCGTAACGGATTTTATTGTGCAGTTTGAATGAATTTCCTGGAGCTATGATTGTGACAAAACAAACTGTGTAATCTTTCTTTTATTGATAGAAAGCTTTTATCGAGTACTTTTTTTTTCACAAACATTTTTCTAATTCGCATTTAATAACTCTTTTTAATAATTCGCATTTATAAATCACGATGTTTGGATCTATTTCCTTGGGAGGCAGAATACAGAGCTGTGATCTTCTGCAGAATGAGGGTCTCAAAGCATCGACGAAGATAGGAAAAAGATACTATTTGTCTTTCAGCAAATCACTGGAAAGGAAATAGAAAGAAGGAAGAAAACTTCTCACTCGGAGATCGCAAGAATATTACCACTAGAGAGTTGGGATTGTTTCGAACACACGCATAAAAACCAAAAAAATAAAAACCCATTTCACTAAAGATGGTAGCAGAACTTACAGGGTTTACGAGAATTAACGAGACAGTGGAAGTAAAAGATTTTCGCTTCTTTCGTGATTCTTTTCCTGTTAGGGAAAACCGGAAATCACAACAGTATCGTAATGTAATAGTTAAACTCCGTTAATATCGTATTGATGCGTAGTTCACAAGATCAAGGGATTAAGGGATTATCTAGCATCATGGGTATTAAGAATGTTCCTGGAATCAAGGTCTGACCTGATCGGTCCTCATCACAGGAGGACCGAGGAGAGATTGGCTCGGCTTAGGGAATCCAAAGCTCTTATATATAAATCCTATGTTTTATCAGTAAAGTTAGTAGTTGCTTGTTAACCTGTCTCCGACTCACGTTATGACCACGTAACAATATCATATTACCGTCGAATCTATTCTGTTGAATATATTGAAGCACTACGTCAGACAAGTGCATTTACATTTCAGTTTAATTTTCTAAATCCGATGATTTGACTAGCTCACATATTATTTATTTATTTATTTGTTTGTTTGTTTGTGTTTGTTTGTTTTATTTAAAAATTAATGTTTTTACACTGAAGCCTTGTCTGGAGCATATCAACCAAACTTCATGATTCTTTAAGCAGTTTATTTCTTCCTTTCGAAATATATTTACAAATTTAACAGTCTAATCATTTTAGACCTTTTCTATTTAAAATTCAATTTTTTTTTTTTTAAATCACTTCCAGATTTAGTCACTTCCAGATGAAAATTGCAATGAAACTAGCAAACCCGCTACACTGGAGGACTTATTCTAACCTTATCATTTATTTCACGAATATTACAGAGTTTGTGAAATGTTATTAACTAAAATCAAAGGCTTAATTTAATTGACTTGAAGCTTAACAAGGATCTCACTTTACAGGCTATGTAAAATCCTTTAGGGCATTGGAGGTGTAGGTTCCAATGATCGGTGAAGTAAAGGTCAAATAGTCAGTCCGACGCTCTTCCGCCTTCAACTCTGAAAGGAACCCGATACAGATGGCCTGGAGGAGCCCCCGTCTGTAGAAAAAAAACACTTACGAAAAAAAATGCCGACTTCACCAGGAATTGAACCCGACTCCTGCACTTCAGTGCCTGTACCACCAAGATAAGTTCGTTCAGAAAGAACGACTGTGTTACAAAACTAAAAATGAACTTATTTTTGTTCTGAACTTAATAATCAGAAACACAATATAAGCTGTTACTTTTACTGTTCGAAATACATGTTACATTCAATAAAAAGTCATAAACTTAAGATAATCTTAAATTATTAAGATGTAATTAACGAATTTTTCATCAATTTCATCTTAGGCTTAGTTTTGGAATTGCTTTAAAAGGAATTAAATGTAGAACGAATTGACAGGGGCTCAGTAAAAAACGTTTGATGAGAATTATAAGTAAGGAAGGATTATTGAGTAATTGTTGCGGTGAGGTGTCCGTTGAGGTTTGTCATATCCTTTTTAAAGTGATAAAAAAGTCAGAAGTCATCCGAAAGGAATGTGTGAAAAGTTGAAATTTAAACTTGGAGCCGATGTTTGTTCAGGTGTAAGTTGGTTACCAAGGAAACGATTGCCGTTTTTAAGCGGCTTTTTTTTTTTTTATCCTTTGCTTCCAGTTTTCAAAGTTTGTAATTTGCAGAAGAGAAGCAGTTACCACCTTGAATTACAAGAAAGCCTTTGATTGTGTGTGAGTGATCAGTATGCAGGTCATATCCGACCCAGTGCCAGAGAGCGAGGCCGTGATTGGCCGACGGGGTTGATGACCCTGGCGTGCCTGTGTAAGGCGGCTCTCCATTGGCCGCAGTCGCTTGTGCCCTGAGGGGGCAGGGGAGGTGGGATGGAATGCTCCTGACAAGACAGAAAGCGCGTCCTTCGCGGTTCCCGAATCAACATGGACAGTTTGTCTGCCGTTTTTCTAAGATTGTGTTTATTTTTGCAGAGAATTATGACCGTCTCGTGAAACCATGGAATTTCGAGTCCTCCTGTTGCTCCTGCTGCTTCCGGGGACCCAAGGTAAGAAACACCTGTGACATTTGCAACCACCTGTCAAAAAGTAATCCTCCTGTGGGGGTTTGAAAACATTATAAGAAAATTGTAAATTATTAAGTTTCCTTATGAAAAGGCACTATTTCAAATGTATTCAGAAACTTAGCACAGGGAGATTACTTTTTCTCAGTTTTATATAAATAGTTTGTTGTTTTTTTCACTCATTTAGAAAAATTGACTTACTCTTTATTGCATGACAGAAGATTTGATGAAAATGGTTATATTTTCTCTTACCGAAACTAATTTATTCAAAAATATGCCTGAGATTAAAAAAGAAACACTGATCATGCATCAATAGATTAGAGCGTTCCTTGCTTTCTTTTTACTTCCTCAAAACAGGATTTGGAAACAATTAAAAAGTGCCAGTGTTGATTTTTTTTTTCTTCTTCTTCTTGATTTGTGACGTGAAGAATTCTTTTAGTAGGCAGAGTCAAACAAAAAATTCTTAAGACAGAGTAGAAACGAAATAGAAGAGTTAAAAAAAAATCACAGAAACTATTTACTGGCTGAGATCTTATCAACTTCACATTTTAGTTTTTATCAATGAATGAGCTGTAGTTTCAAAAGTTGATTATTGATGTTAATTATAATTAAATAAGCTTTTTTAATAATTTTAATGCGCCTGTTTAATTTATTAGAAGTCGAGAACAATAATGATTTACTAATTATTGGAGTGACTTTTGTATTGAATTTGTTTTCTTAAATATATTTCTTGGAGATACCACATTTATTTTGACAATTTGTAAGTTTTAATAATGAAAGTTTCATTTCCGGTTAGTAAAAAGCAATTTTTTTCAAATAAAATAAGACATTTTTAGCTCAGAAATCACATTTTTGCTCTTAGTAAATTAAACCTTTATTAAATCTTTAGAATATAAAAATAATAATTAAAGTCAAATTCATAATTCCGAAAAATATCTTTGTCCTTGAAGTTTGGATTGGAATTTCATAAAAGATTTGTCTGAAATTGCTTGTTTTTATTTACTTCTTTACTATTTAATAGTAAATATACTATTTCTTTACTCCAGATACTATTTTTATCTGGAGTACTATTAACGTCATTTTAATGAATTTTTCCTCCAGTTTTTTGGCGAGATATCCAAAATTTTCTCTTGTTTTTCTCTTCTGCTATCGCCATCTTTGACAGATTCCTTGAATTTCGGGCGGGAACATATCAATCCCACGCATTTCTGTTAAGATGACACTAGCAACGGAACGAGCATTATTCGGAAAGGGTAGACAGTTTGTCGACTAATTCGAACCCACCAACGATTGAACAACTAAACGCACCGTTCAAAGTCTGCCCCGACCCTGCTGTCACGATTTTTCGAATTCCTCGGTAACGGTTGTAGCGATTTGTGTTGAGCAGCTTTAATGAAGATATGCAGGTGATTCACGGCGTAGAACACGTTTCATCAACGGAAAGTTCAATCCTGGAAGAATAAATACTGAAAACATTATGAAAAAACAACCAACATCACTACAAGAGTATTGTTATTAGTAGAATAATCGAATAGGTGAGTGGATAAAAAGATGCTCAAATATTAGGAAATAACAGATGTTATTCCAGCTGACGCTGGTGTATGGTGAGCCACACGCGACAGTCACCGACATTTACATATAAATCGTAATCGGATTTTTATAGAGATTGATAAGTTATGAAAACGTTTTGTGTTTTTGATAGTCCTTCAATTTGACTAATAGTTAATGTTTATACAACTATTGATTTACTTGACATTGATTGTGAAATTTGCTAATGCATGCATATGTATATTGGTGAAGATATAAATGTATACTCTAACGAAATAATGACGCATAACCGCCATCTTTAAAATAGAAAATCATTTCTAAAAATAACTGTTGCTTATCTCATGACAGAATATAGAAAATATTACAGCGAATTTTGTTAAGAATTGCTTCAAGCCACATTCGCTCAAAACTATTTTCTTTCCGCAGACGAATTATTAAATGGCGTCACATATCCTTCCGCCTGCTAACGTTTAACTGTTTTTAAACGTTCTTATCTTGTCACTGGCAGAAATTAATTCAAAATTATATTACATAACTAAAATCAAAGTTTAGCATTGATGAAAATGTAAACAAAACATTCAGGATTCTGTCAACCCATGGATAACAGCTCAATTATGAACTTTGAATTGGGACTAAATTGTTTTTGGTGTTGGAAAACGTGAACTTTTATGATGAGAACGTCTCATTTGTTTTCTTTGAAATTTCACTGTGAAACATTTGAAACACGCTCTGTTTTATGACGTCATCATTTCTTAACTTACCGTTTCGATAAATTATCGACAGCAAAAACGATGATCACTGGATCAATATTGAAAAAAAAAATCTAATATCATTCAAAATAAGTTTATCTTTGTCTATTGAATTGTTGAGGTGGACGAAACTCATCGATGACTGGGAGGAAGTGATGAACCAACGCCATCTTGTCTTCAACGCGACAAATGGACCGTTTAAGTGTGTCGTCACAACCTACGTCAGATAAAAGCTTAACATATGTTAAAATAGTATAAGAAATCACCAAACTATCAAAAATTGTTAAAAAGTCTTTATAATAAAAATATTTAAAAATACATTACGGAAAACCAAAAGGAGAGCTTTGGGAACACAAGGGATTCGCACAAGATTCCGAAAGCTCTCCGTTTTTATTATAAAGACTTTTTAACAATTTTTGGTGTGTTTGGTGATTTCTTATACTATTAACCTTCGTCACAGTTCAAAAAGCCTGTTGCTAGGACTTTAGCATTGAAATTAGTATGACCAAGCGAATGTTTATCTTGGATTTTCTTGGACCCAAAAAAATAATAAATAATCAGAATGCATTTTGAAGACTTCAAGAAAGCCCACCTTAAGGTTTTTTTTCCCTTATTTTTGTGAATTCTACGAGAAATATTAAGAGGGAAAAAAGCTGTATTTATGCATATTTTTGAGGTTTGGACTGCCATAGATCCGATGTCGAGAGCTTGTGATTGGTTAACTCAAAAGCCACTCACCAATAGCAAAGGACCGATCTGAAGTACTTAAAATCATTTCAAAAGTAGGATTGTAGAAGAATAAATAAATTTATTCGCCAACCATTATAAAATTATTTATTCTTCTATAATCCTACTTCTGAAATGTAGGAAGTACCTCGTAAGCCTCAAAAATGGGCATAAATACAGATTTTTTTTGTCTTAATATTTCTCCTAAAATTCACAAAAATAAGGAAAAAAAAAATAATGTGGGCTTTCGTGAAGTCTTAAAAATGCATTCTGATAATTTTATTATTTTTTGGGATCGTTTCTCAAAGAAAAACCAAGACAAACACCTGCTTGATCATAATTAATTTCAATGCTAAAACCCTAGGAACGGAGCCTAGCAGCAGGCTGTTTGAACTGTGACGTAGATTTTGACGATACCATTTAAACGGTCCATTGTTGACGAGAAAACGTCAAGGGGCGGGGGGTATGTTGATAGAGGTTAATCCTTTCCATTGCATCCTCAAAAAACTTGGGGAAAAAACAAAGAACGAGAGAGGAAAGAAAGAAAAGAAATTACCAAATTACAGTACTTTTTTTCCCTTCTTTGTTTGTAGGATTGTGAATTGTTTTGGTTTTTTTTTTGGTGGATTACAGTAAGATCTGTCCTTACTCAGAATTCCAGAAGACGCCACTTCGCCAGACTCGGCTTTCCCTATCCAATCAGATCGCATGTTAAAAACAAACTTTTTTGTATTCAGCTATCCTCAATGTGTTATCTCTTCATTATAAACAGCCAAACAATAGTTTCTATAAGTTTGTGTTTTACCTCTCTCTCTTCAGCTATTTGTATATCGATCTGTTCACTATAAATTCTTAGACAGAAAGATATTTTACCTTTTTTTGTTAAAAATCTTATTATTGAATTTCTCTTTTTTTTTTTTTGAACCAAGGGTTTCTTTTTTGACTATTATTAATTTTATTCTATATACATACGATAAGTCACACTGAATACCTGAAAATAATCTCTTACTATTTCTACAGTTTATTTATACTTTAACTACAAAATATTTTTGGCTAAAATTGCAAATCAACGCTTGCTTCTTACTTGTCTGCATATTACATAATTCAAAATACCTCATTAAAACGATTAATACTTATAATATACTTAAATCTCTTTATTCTCTTAATTTCTCCTTCAATTATCTTACGTATTTATTAGTAATAGTTTAATAAATGTAGTTTTAAAATCACGCACCGCCTAACAAAAGAGATTAGATTATCTTATTTACACGATCTTTTTTGAAATCCTACGAATAATCCTAATTAAATACTGCTAATACCCCTTTGGCAATAATCCTTATTCTGTTTTTCTATTTTTTTCTGCGTAATTTATTCCTAACTTACTTCTTGCTTTATTATACGGAAATATGCCTTAATAGTTCATTTACAGTTTCATTTCCTCATTGTTTTGTTTATTTAAAAGAGCAAACACAGTCTTGTAGTTGAAGGAACTTTTAACGACATTTTGAAAATGGAAAGTTGATAAGAAATTAGCTTCTATTTTGTGGTAGTCGCAGTAACCCTGATGCGAAATACAGGAATGTAACCCCCTCTTCAAAAGGACAAGTGATGGAATGTTATTTTACCAGTTTCGTACTATACGAGTCTCGAGGTGTTTTTTTTTTCTTTTAATAGTATTGTGGTTTACTCCCTTTCCTTTAGTCCTTAACTCCCCTCTTACAGTTGTCCAGTCACTCAGATGTTTACCTGTTGTAATATTCTCGTAAAGCTTACTGGTTTACCGTTTAAACTCAGTTTTTTGTTTTTGTTTTGTTTTTCTGAACTTTAAGAATGACTTCACATTAAGTGTATAATAAAGCTATTTTTATGAAGTTCTTGGAACTTCTTAAAAATTTATAATAATAACATTACTTTTTGTAATTTAATTTTTGAAGATTTTACAGCATTGATTTGCTTATCGATTCAAAGTAACGTTAATAGTTAAAAATACTTGTAAATCATTTGGTCTCACCAGTGGCGTATATAGAATATATATTCTAGTCAACTAAACAAAAAAAACAATGAAAATCTATCTGTTCAACCAAAAAAAACGTTCGGAGGACATATCTTTATTATTTCGGGAGGGGCCCGGGCCCCCTCGCCCCCCCCCTTATATACGCCCCTGGGTCTCACCCATTATTAAATTTTATCTATTGTTTGCTTGTTTTTTTTGATATTGGCTGATATCTAGCGGCAAAAATGAGAATTAACCCATTAATGGAAAGTTATTTGCAAAACAATTAGGGGGGCAAATAGAATTATAATTCAGAGGAGGCCAAATTTCGGAGTTGATGATCGAAATTCCGAGACCCAGGACCCCTTCAATTCCATCCAACCAAAAAAAAAAAAAGACCTGCTCTGTATATTTGAGATTCCTATGTACGCCTTATGCAAAACGCAAATATATTTATTATATTTTGTTAGAAAATAATATCACGGGAATCAATACCAAATATATATCCCCCTCATAAAAATGAATCGAAAAGGCATTTGTTTGTTTTGTTTTGTTTAGTCTTGTGTTGGGCCTAACAGTCATTTTAAGTTTTTTTTATATATATATATATATATATATAAATATAAATATACAGTTTTTATTCCTAGAAATTAGATTTAAGTTTTTATTCCGAGAAATGACAGTGTAATCTACGACAGCGGATACAGTAATTACAAATAAAAATGTGTCGGATTCATCCAATTTGAAACTCAGAACAAGTTCTGAAGGTTGTAACTAATGGTGATAAGTTTTCTAAACTGGTTTGGATATTCAGCGGTAGTTTTGCGTTGATATAATATTGATCGGCGATCAGCTCCAGTCATTCCGTTATTCTCTCGTTCGGACACTGAAAAGATATTAGGCTACGACATCAATTGTCTATTTGTTTATCTAAGTTTTATTTCCTTAACACAGTTTCGGAGGGTCTGTCGTATTTAGAACTTTCGTATTCCCATGGTTCTCACAGCGGGATTTTCAGAAAATCCTTAGCAATATAAACACATGATTAATGGCGCTGTCGTAAATGGTTCAGACGCTCCACTTCGTTCCTGAAAACAAATGACGAAACTTCCCACAATTGAGGCGGGAAATGAGAAAGAACTATTCCTACTTTTATTCTTGAATTGTTCAACAACTTCTGCACCCGGAAAATTCCTGTCGTAAGATTGCGATTTCTGCAGATAAACAGCGTTTCAACCTGTAGTTGATACAAAAGGAAATGACGTAGGCATGACGTCACAGGACTATAACAATGCGGACATTACATGATGTCAGATGATGTTTTTGAAATATATTAGTTTGTATTTTGAATTAATTGTTATTAGACTGACAACTGAATTTTTGTTGTTCAAATTTATCATGAAAAATTATTATTATTATTGTATGTTTCAAACCTTGGGTTTCCCCAGCAAAAACAATATGGCGGGTCAAGGACCAAAGCACATGTTGCTAAGTGTAAAGATGTGTGCAAGAATGATCAGGGATGTGTGCTTGTGTCCAAAAATTTCCTAACTATGCGTGTAGTGTTGAGTACCACAGCCTTCTGCAGTTGTGCATAAGTGTTTTTGTGAAGTCCTAGTGTGCTGAGACTGTGGTGCAATGTGTGAGGCACCAGACCAGTGGCAGACAGAACGATGGGTACAACACGTACTCGATCCTGCCTCCACTGTTTCTGGAGCTCGTGTGCTAGATCAGTGTTGGAAACTAAACAAACGAAAATCGAAATTATTTGGCGAGTGTTTCTTTATCTTAATTAAGCCTTTTAATTTAAATGAAATAATAAATCCATTGGAGTTGTTAAAATAAGAATAAATATTAATAAAAAAATTATGAATTGCTAATTGTACATTTCTCCCTCCAGAACAATCTGCTCTCGTTTTACAAAAACCCTAAAATATTTGAAAGATAATGATCAAGGATTTATGAAATATTATTTTATTCTTTTGTGTTGGTGAAGGAACACCTAATGAACAGAATCCCCTTGAAAACTTTAGATAATGATTTTTAGAATCATGTTATTTATCGACGATCGCTTTCATTAAATGTGTAATTGTCATACTAAATAACAAGTGGTTCATATTCGGAGGTGTTTAATGTGCTTTCTTTATTATGTTAAGATTATAAATCTGTTAATATGTTACTTTTACGAACGACGAGCATTAGAAATTAATAGGTTTTTTTTTTTTTTTGTTTGCCGTTCTTAAGGAAAGGCATATGTTTTCCCGTTATTGTCGATTATATATCAGTAATTTTTATAAGAATTGTTAATATTAATTTTTTTCAATCTGGAGAATTAAATAAAAATCTGATATTTTGCTAGTTTTAATATTTTTTTAAAAAATTTTTCATGATATTAAAAAAGAGAATGTTTAATTTATTTATTTACTTATTTATTTTTCTGAGGCCAAACAGAGTTAATAAAAGACTCCCCAAAGATTATTACGCGGCGAAATAGTTATTTAGATTATTAGTAAATCCCCGATAAAATTTCATCATCATCCTAGTTTTCCTTTTCATTGCTCTAGTTGGAACAAAATGAACACCTTCTGGTTGTCTGAACGATTGATGTTAAAACTAGCGTCCCACGAAAAGAACGTCGTGTGTTGTCATGCGTACAGCAGCCATTCTAACCAACCATTGCACCCTCTACCGGCTGTATCATCTTTAAATCCTAAATCTAACGCTTAATCTTTTTCAACAGTACCAGAATTAGAATAGAAATCTATTTTCTAGATTCAAAGCTTTTCTTCAGGAATTTTTATGACTTTCTCGTGCTAATTTGTTTACAAGGACCCCCCCCCCTTGTAAAAAAAAAAAATTAAAATGAAAAGTTTGATCGTCCCTAGTACTAGAATATGCATACTAAGTTATTGGGAATAAAGCACATTGCACATGGATCCGAAAATCGGTCGATCGGATCCATGTGTAATGGGCGTAAGGGGAGCGTTTGAGACCAAAATTATCATATTGAAACGTAAAAAGGGAAAATGAATGAGGGTGTGTTGAATATGTAAATTTTGGACTGAATCACTCTTATTTTAAATTGTGTTCCAAAACACCCTCGTTCACCTTACCTTTCTTTCATTTCAATGTGATAATTTTGGTCTCAAACGCTCACCTTAAGCCAACTGAACATGGATCCGACCGACCGATTTTCGAATCCATGTGGAATGGGCTTAAAGGGGGAGCAGGAATACACACATACACACACACAATCACATAAACTTTATTTGATTTAAAAAAAAAATCAATCAATAGTTATTATATATTTAATTATTATATGTTTTTTTCTGTTTGTAGCGTGCTATTATGCCAACAGCACATTGCAACTTCGTGGAACGGAGTTGGAGATTACATTAAAATGTCACCTTCCTAAGATAGTTTTGAGATAATATCAGTTACAGGATTGCTTTTTATGAAGAGGCTAAGATCCTCTCTCTAACCGAAAAGCCAACCAAAAAAAAAAAATTTTTTTTTTTTTATTTTAAATACCTAACTACAAAAAATAAAATAAAAAAATAAATCCTAACGCTATGATTCAAACTTTCTGGAAGTGGGTGAGTGGCCAATTCCCTTCCGTTTCCCCTCCCCCAATGTTGAAATGAAACAAATATTTGACCAATTGATATATTTGCAATCTACCCGGATGTACACATAATAAAAAAAAGAAAAAAAAGTAGTTTCCTACATTTAAAATAGAATTCTAAATCAAAATAAAAGTATGTTTAATAGAAAGATATTCGATTAACTGTAGTTCTTTGGTGAAGCTAAAAACACTTCATTCTTTAGATACCTTCGTAACCCCGTTCCTCCTTTTCCCAGCTATTCATTTCCACTGACCTTGAGCTCCACTTCTCCATCAGGTGTTGGCGCCTTTTTTTTTTTATCTCAAAACAATTGTAAGAACTTGCAGTGACACCTTCGCAAAAGACATTCACCACAACAAAGATAGGATTAAAGAAAGGACTCGATTGAATAAATATATGTTGAAATATTACTACTTAAAGAAAAGAGAAAAACCAACAGCAATTCAACAATATATCCTTCGTCCTAAGAAAACCAGAGGCTTCATCGTAGCCTATCTTGTGAGATTCGTAACGGCTTGGTTTAGCATTGCTTGGCTACTTTGGAAATATACGGAAATCAAATATGGCTAATTTGTATTACTGTTGACAATTCTTGGCGTCTTCATTTGGTCAGCTAGAGCAGTGGCACTCAAACGTTTTTTGATTCGAGGCGCACTGTAAAACAAAAACTTTCCGCCGCACTTCGTGTACAGAATTAAAACTATGTTAATATATTTTAAACTATGAATAAAAAAATAAATTAAACTACAGAAATTTATGACTTAACTCATTTTAAATGAAAAACACTGCTCAATCGAACTAACAGATCATTATGTAATAAAAAAGCCGTTATCCTAAATAGTTTGTAAAAATATTAAAAATGGAAAATGAAAAGAAAAATTGTAGAAACATTATATGTATCAGAAATTCAGAATACATAAACAGCAATTCTGGTATTCAAGTAGAGTGTTGTTTAGTTCGCATGGCTAAAAAAAAACCAAATTCAAAAATTCAAAAAAAAAAAAAAATAATTTGAATATATCAACAAAGTTTTATTTCTTATAAAAAATTTGTAAAATAATTAAAAAAAAATGTGAAATGAATGTATATGAAAACAATGATAATGTAATGAAAAGCATGTTGTAAAACTATCTCGTTATAATAGAGAAAATTTACTGTAGAGGAAAAAATGAAATTTCAGGTTTTGCGCTTTTCGGTTGAACTTGAAAAAGAGGAACGCAAATGAAGGAACATTCTCGAAAATTCGCTGTAAATGGATAGTAAGTGTTTTGATTTTAATTTCATATTAAGATTAATTTGGCCATGAATAGAAGACCACCTTTGTGTTACCTTATTTTCATAAATTAAGCGTAGTCATAGTATTACTTGGATACAATAAATCTCTATATAGTTTTTTATTTTTTTTTTGCTTCCCGCATTTTAAAAATATGCTTTCCTAATATTCGCGGTGCACAGTTTGAGAACCCTCACGATAATTCAAAAAAAGCTGTCAAAACTTACCGTAATGCAGTTCTTCTCAGTCTAGGGACGCGCTGAACGTGTGACGGATAATTGATGGAAATGATGATACCTTTGAATTAGTTATTTAAAAACGAATTTATGCTGATTTAGGCAAAAATAAAAAAGTTCAAAACCGATGGTTATTTCGATGGTTTGTTTGCTCTTCCAACTGTGGAACTTGAAGACTGTTATTGAAGCACTAAAAAACACATCCCTAACAGAAATTCTTTCACTAAAAAGCACAAATTGTCTGCATGTAATGTTTGCTTTTGGTGCTTCGTTCCACGACAGATCGCTAATACGGATTCCTCATAAATCTCTGGGTTTTTTTTTTGTTTTTGGTCATTTTGATGAACAGCATCTGTGGGAATTTTATTCAAGTGATTTATTCATACTAGTCAAAAGCTTATAAAATAAAATAAAAAAGACTTTTTATTATTATTATTATTAATTTTCTTTTCAAAGTAAATGGGTTTTATCTACATAAAATATAGGCCTGAAGAGATAACTATATGTAAAACAGATAAATATATTTTCAGAATAGTTGAAAAAGTATAGATTTATATATGCAGTTATTATTATACAGTAACATAATAGTTTTACTACACAATGCTTTTGTTTTTTTGTAACGGTATGCGCCGGTGCTGCTTATCGACATCTATTTCT
>JAFIDM010001028.1:13628330-13641248 GCA_023159025.1 Thereuonema tuberculata | reverse complement strand
TAAGTATTTATTTGTTAAACAATTCTAATTGTACATAGGCCTATTAAACCTAAGAAACGCAAACAGGAAGAAGAAAAAAATAATACTTGGGGAGAAATCGAACACGGAAATAAGTTATAGAGGAACTTATGCTTCCCTTCCTCAATCCAAGCAGTAAGAGACAAATCTCTTAACATCACAACTGACTGACTTTCAATAACCTCAATCAATAATGTAAACTTTTGTCATTTCGAAAAAACTATAGTAGTTTTCAAAAAAGAAGGGTTTGCCATATATGGTCATTTACGTAGCGATCGATTTTGTCTGGAACAAATGTCATGACGTCATCAACTTGACCTCCGAGCAGTCAGTCCAAGATGTCGTCGTTTTGTGATCGCATAAGCGTGACCAAGAAAGGACAAGCGTAGCCAAGCAAGGGAAATAGTGTGGAACGTTGTTAATTATTTCAATTGTGATTATTATTATGTATTCGTAACTGTAGAAAATACAAAAACTAGAATATTTTCGTAATGTTAGATTCAGTTACGGATTTGAGCAATAGATGGCGCTGTTACGTCCTGGAAACATCAATCTATAAGGAAATTACGTCATCAAAAGCTCTTCTTTCATGAACTGAACTGTAGTTGACATAAAATGCTAATAATTATAATATTCACTGAATACCAAACAGTACAAATTTTTTATTTAAAAAAAAAAAAATCTGCATTATTTATTTTCATTGCCAAAATGGGTATAATTTTAATCATAGCAAACTGCGCGCAATGGATTTGCTAAAAGGATTTAATACTCATCGTTTAGGAAAATGAGATATTAATAGAAATGGGATAGAAATCTATTGTTTCGATTCCAATGGTTTTCTAGGGCATATTTTTGTCGCCTAATTTCAAATAAATATAAAGTTAGATCATTTCTAGTCCATGAATAGACAGACCAAGTTTCAACAAGATCCATCCAGTGGTTGAAGCGATATTAGGAGGACACATACACTCAGACTGGCTGATTTCATAAGCCTCCCTGTTTTATTAAGCTAATAAACACTTGATAAGAATGTTTTATCCTTTATCGTTGATATTTTAATTTTATTATAAAAATATCAGACTATCGTTAAACATTTAATAATCTAAGATTATGGTAGTTTAATTATAAAATTGTAGTCCTTGAAGTAACTGATTATTTTTAGCTATTTTCCTGGATATTGACATTCATCGAATCAGTTGATTTCTGTCTGTGTCTCGTAGAGTTTGAACCTGTGGACAAGTCTTCTTCAAAGTTCGACTGCACATTTAACGATTGCAGACGATATTTGAAAAAAGGGTTCGTATCTATGTTTTAAACAAAGACTATTAATTTGCTGTCAATGTATGGAAGAACTGACTTCTGATTAAAAATTTTTCGGTCGTGTGGTACAGAATGTAACTTTTTAGCCCGTATGCCTAGTATGATATTATATAACAATGTCGTCCAATCAACTGTAGGAACCGCAGAAAATGCCCGATCGCGCCCTAATAAGAACCTGATCGTCAAAGAAATTGAAGTTTTTAAACAGTAAAATGAACAAACGGATTATCTTACCTCAGTAGCCATTGTTCTGCTAGAGGAACAGCGGCCTATAATGGCTGCAGCCTATCGTTTCCTAGTGAACATTTTACTGACGAAGTTACAATATACGTATCACAAATGCCAAAGGCTACGTATTTTTTTTTTTACAATAACTATTATAAATCTCAACAATTGCGCCTTTTGCATTCGCAATAATCAAATTTATAATAATAAGGAAATTAAAGCAATATCAATTATAGTTTCTTATACGTTGAAGCCATTGCGAAGCATTGTGATTGGTTTACTAATCGCTATCACTAACTTGTTTCTTTATTTAATTATCTTTTTTTATGTTTTTTACCGATTTGATAAATAAAACTAAATATTGTAACTTGTACATTGTAATTTCACTTCATATACATAATTTTATTTCGGACTTTCGGCAATAATGGACACTCCGTTAAATCGACAGTTTTTAGTGAACTGTGTAATTTCACTCTCCTTATTCAGCTGTTTTGTTTTGTTTTAAATCAATCGTTTACTTTTGTTTGTAACCCACTTACTGAACTGAAGTCTCCTAAATTATTTCCTTAACCGACATTTTTTGGAAACTATCGAAATTTCCTTCTTTCATTAAAGAAAAACAAGTGAGTTGATATTTCATGTTCATCGTAGAGGAAAACGACACGGTTACACAATGTAAATCCACAGATAAAAACATAGTTTTGAATTTGAGCTGTTTTATTTGTGACGTTAACAGGAATTCAAATCCAGAAACTGTTTCAGAAAACATAAGCTAAAAGCAACACTTCTGTAATTATGTTTTATTCATTATATTATAATTGTTAAATTAGATATTTATATTAGACGTTTGTTTACTATAAACCATTATCGATTGCATGCATGATTCCAATAAAGAAATGCCGCTGTTTGGATAAATTTTTGTGGCATATCAGTTATTTGACATTACTGTTTGACATTGCAGTTGTTTTCATCCTATTTCATAGGACTTTGCAGAAAATATATTCCCGAGCTGGAAATATTGTTTTAGAAAAAATCATTGCCCCATATAAACAGTGTTTCGGAAATGGTAGACAAAGCAAAGAGATACGGGTTCCAAAGGTCATTTTGAATCGAAAATATTCTATGATATATTGTTATACGAGCCGTAGTTTTAGAGTTAGGAAATGAATACTTTCTAATCAAAGAAAGCTCAGTTCTGACCACTTTCAGCCTTTTCTTTCACTAACATATCTGTTTTCAGTCATGACACATGTTATCCGGATTGCTTTTTGTAATAAACCTTTACCTTATTTACTTACACTTCTTAATGTGAACTGAGCTTTCTTTGATTAGGGACCATTCCCAAAACATTCATTTCCTAACTCTAAAACTATGACCCGTACAACGAAACGTCATTGAACATTTTCGACTCAAAACGACCTTTGGAACCCGTATCACTTCGCTTTGTCTATCATTTCCGAAACAGCCTGTATATACGTAGAATTCCGATTGTCTGTCAGGAATAAGGGACCGTGACCATGACGAATAATCGAATATATATATACATTAGAACCATAATACATTAAAACCATTAATAATTATTAATTATTTTTTTACTTGACCATCAAAACATCATACAGATAATGCGGTTAATTGACGATTAAATGAGACTGGCAGTAAATAAAACGAACACTAAGTTCTACATTACTTAAAATAAAATATAATATATAATTTATATACACTTATAAGTTATGATATAAATTTGCTAAAAAAAATTGATGTGGCAAGTTATGAGATAAATAACGTTAATTTCATATAAAATAAATAAATAAATAAAATAAAAGTAATTTCTATAGTTAGTTGTTTTAAATCGATATTTAATTTTTATAATTGAACAGTTATTTTATTACTGAAAAAAAATTCTTAAATGAGTGACTTTAACGAATGTGTATTTTATGTCAATCAATTCAAAAACAATAAAGAAAAAAAAAGATGACGCTTCGGCTTCGAGTTCTAAAGGAAATGAATTGAGGAAATGGACTCGGAAAAGTAAGAGTTTCCTTCAAACAGGAATAGAGAGATTTTTCTTAAGATAAAACAGATATGGAAATTGAAAAAGAAACTGTGTCTGTTTGGTTCTCATTATTATAATAAAAGACACGGGAAGATCTCGTAGAACATCTTCCTCAATTGAGTTTGTCCTTCGCAAAGGAAGGTTGAATGTCCAAAGTATTTCTCAATAACCAGAAGACCTTTAGACTAAACACATAAAACTTAAACTCTGTTGTTTTTTTTATGGAATTCCCGTCTTTCTGGTAACCTTCCATCTTCTATTCATGAATACGTAATGTTTGAAAAGACATAAAATAAATGCAATGAATCACTAAGAAAACAATCTGATACATTGAACTCGCTGTTCAACTGGGGATTATTCCTTTCCAGTAAGTTCTCCGTCGCCAATTATTTATTATTTTTAGCTTACTTTCCCATCAAGGTGAGGTTCTTCAAATCAGTCAGTTCTTGCGTATGTGTATGTTTGACCTTCCATAATAACTGTGTAACTTATGAACAAATAAATCGTCTTGAAATTTAGTATGCAAATTTAAGGACAGAGACGATTTTATTTTTTCCCGCCTCAAGTGGAGCACAAGTGGTGATAAAAATTCCTATAAAAAAAAAGAATTGGAACCGAAACAGCTGTCATTGCATTGTCTTAAACAATAAATGCTAATCCTTTTATTAATGCTCTTAAAACGGAACGAGTAAAAAAAAGCAAACAAAGAAACTGCAAGCTAGGCTTCAAGTTCTTTGAGGATCTTGTTGCATAAGAAATTGTTTTTTGACACATGAACTATCCAATGTCAATAGGAAAAAACATTCATGTAAATGATATTTTTTAGTTTTTTTTTTTTTTATTTTTTTTTTTTTTTTTATTATTAGAGCTTAAATAGGAATTATCAGATGAAAACATTAACTTCTTTCTAACTGATTACAGCGTCCCAGTGTCAATATAAAAATGGTAACTTTAGACTGTTTGCTTATGGGACCAATTAAACCAAAATTAAGAACGGGTTTACACTGGCTAGTCTTCATCCAACATTAAACTTTAATTTCCTACGGTATGTAGATATTAAATTGTATGTAGATATAGTATTGGATATACTGAACTTATAATTTTAATAATAATTTTGATCCTTAACTCATTTTAACAGGATCTCCATTTAATACCTTAAGACTGCCATTACAATTTCAGTTTGCTGAGATAAAAAGTTAATTTATTCGGTAATGGATAGAATTCAAAGAATATTCAGATAAAAAATTACATTTTAATTCTTTTTTTAAAGCCTATATTGTCTAAGGATTGATATGAATAGTAATAGTCTTTGGGAATTATGCGTCACATTCGAATTTAAGAGAAAAAAATACAGAATAATCTTTCACTGAACTTAATTTCTTGTAGTGTGTATGACATTGGCGCAGTATGGTCATCGTTGCTCTATGCCATGAAAGCAATTAACTAACTAAATAAATAAAGAATTGATAATTCTTATAGCACAATAATACTCTTCTACAGTATTCTCTTCATCATGAAATGAATAAAACAGTCATTCCAATTCCGCTTCATTTACTTGAATGTAGTAATGTTATTTTTAATCGTTGTTACTCTTTCCTCAACGGCTTTTTATAGAAAATACTGTATTACTTAACATTTAAAGATGAGCAAAATAACGAAATGTGAAAAATACTACATAAAAGGAGATAAGTTTTTTGAATGTTTCACACAAAGGCTTCTGCGTTGTGCAAACCTATCTGCCAAGCAAAACTGAGCACAGTAGATGTTTTCTAGAACTCCATTTGAAAGAGATTGCTCTGTTTTAAACATGGAAGGAAATAGCCCAATTTGATTAACTCTCTAAGTGACGTCATCCAGTTCGACTATTCACCAACTGTGGCTGAAAGTTAGCAGAAGTCAAATTCAAACTAAACATGAAATATAGGATTAGTTTAAGCTTAAAATATAACGAGGTCATGATAAAAAAGAAAAAGGGAGTTAAAAACCAACATTTCGAGCTCATTATCAAAGTTGCGATGGTGGGAAAGACAGAAATAGATTCAAGAGCTTCATGTATATCCTAACTAATATAGAAAAGTGAAAATCTGCAAGTTTGTATGTCGTTCAATCGCGCCTTAATGGCGCAACGGATCGGAATGACATTTTGGATGCAGGTAGTCTATGATACGGAGAAGGATATAGGCTACTTTTCATCCCGATCCATCAAGTAGTTCCGTGGGACGAATGAAAAATGCTCCAAAACTGCCCAAAATGAAAAACTTCCAAAAGCTGCCGAAAGATGGCGCCACCGCAGTTTTAATCGAGTGCGTTTAAGGACATTCTTTGCAGGCGCGGAACACGATTGACTGACGAGTTACCCGATAATTCTATTAGGTGATATCTACGGTGATAAATATACGATACGGGTCATTAATACCGTTGGATATTGTTTATAATTAAAACTTAATTTAAAAATTAGTTTATAAATATTTTAACTTCTAATGATCACGTGTTTTATTACCAACTGCGGAAGGTTTCAAATGATAGGCGTGTAGAGAAAGCCACAAAGCACATCTCAGTTTTAAATTGAGTGCGTTTAAGGAGATTCTTTGCATTCTTTGTATTCTTTTATTTACAAATATTATTAAGATTTGGATTGGTCCTTTTTTTTTAGTTAGTTTAATTTGATTAGTTATAGTTTGGATTTTATTTGGATTTTGATTTGGATATTAAGAGCAGTATTGCATTGAAAGACTCACGCTAAGCTTATAAGAATAAATGTGTGTTATTGTAAAGGCCTGGGCACTGTAGCTGCTGGCTTGAAAACACCGCCATCTAGTTAGAGAAGCCTGGTTCGAACAAAAATACTGCAGAAGGAACAGAACCTTATTCCTGATGTCTCAAAAGTGTTGTAAATGGGTTTTAGGAAGTTCTTTACTTGAGATATCGTTTAAAGTGGAAAAGCTTGAAGATTCTAGATGACTAAAGGCTACATATGATCCTTCGTTTGCAGGATAAGTACAATGGCCATTCCACGATGACAACTGTCTGGTACAAATCATGAAGAATTTGTTATTTTGCAACGGGAGTTGTAGACATCCCGACTCCGCCAGATTTAAAATCAATTGAAAATCTTGGTACCATCTGGGAAAACACGTAAAAGACTAAAGTAGACATCAATCGATACATAATCAACCTGAATTATGACATTATTTTTTGAGGACTAGTCTAAAATTAATGTCAATATATTTAACAACTGTCGAAGCTCACAACCAAGCAAGATTGCTGCAAGATTGCTGCTGAAATTGAAGCGAAGATTTTATTCAGTGTAGTTGAGACTTAATTTTGCTGAATGAATTTAATAATAACAACCACTTTTATAAGTTCACAATAGGAAAATTTGATTTTGAGATGCTTAGTTCAGTGGTTTTCAACCTTATATGACTGGCGAACTCCTTCCTTTATTATATTTTTATATTCTTATTTTGTAACCCGAAAACCCTATAGAAGTATCCTTCAACAATGTTTGCCCATACCCCCCCCCCGCACATCTTTACACTTCCTTAGGGTCCGATATCAAAAATTCGATCAAATAGTATCTTTTCGATCTCGACAAAGAACATTCATCATATCAAATTTCGTGTTTCCACCTGAAGCAGTTTCAGACCTGTACATACCCTTCGATAAAGTTTGCCCCCCTCTCCCCTGTTTGCACGCCTTAGGGCCAAAATATCCAAAATTCGATCAGATCGCATCTTTTCATTTTTGACAAAGAACACTCATGTGAAATTTCGTGTTTCCAACTAAAGCGGATTCAGAATTTAGTGCAGATTGTGTGAAAGCGATGAAATCAGAGGGAGAGGGTGGTATGTCCAGGGTCCAAGATAGCCTATATATTCTGGAGGGTAGTTGAGAGTAACTATGCAAAATTTGGTTCAGATCAGTCAAAGGATGTAAAATTGTTTAGAGAACATATAAACTTTGATTTTTAGCGACCCTTAGGTTACAGCTTGGCTGTAAAACCGCTAGGGGACCGCTCTTGGTTTTATCCTATCTGTCTGTCACACTCTGTAGCGGCCAAACGGTTAGAGATATTCGAATGAAACCTTCATCATTTTGTTCAGCATCAAAAAGTAGGTAACTACGTGTATAAATTCAGAACTCTAGGACCACTCCGTGATCCCCCAAGGCGTTTTCTGTCTTTTAAAGGCGTTTTTAAAAGATAGACAACGCCTTGATGGGGTCAGGGAATGGTCATAGACGTCTGATTTTTTTACACGTGGTCACCTACTTTTTGATGCTGAACACAATGGTGAAGGTTGCATTCTAATATCTCTAACCGTTCGCTCGCTACAGAGTGTGACATCCAGATAATAGCGGTTCCCTACGGTGTTACAGGCAAGCTGTAATAAGTGTTTTGCTAATAATAGGTTGCTAAAAACCAAGAAACCTGGTATTGCTTTAATTTCCTTATTATTATGAATGTGATTGTTGCGAATGCAAAAGGCGCAATTGTTGCGTGTAGTGTCATTGTTGTGATAGTTGTAGAGCTGCATTATAAATGTGATTGTGGTGACGTGCGGGAAAACGAAATGCTGATGCAAAGCGAAAAGCTTTACCCTTGCGTAAAGAACGGTCTCGCTCAAAATTGTGTTTATAAAATTGTGCATATTATGGGGCCGCTTTGCTTTTGACACTGTCTAAAAGCATTAATTACCTTGTTATATATATGTATAGATATGTACAATTGAATTATATATGTGATATACATTAGTCTTACATTTAAATAATCCCAAAATGAAACCAAAAGATGAGAAGGGCCTGAATCAAAAAAATCCTTTTACTAGAAATGGGAAATGCTTTAAAAATTATAACCTTCTATTTTTCTTATTCTTTTACACGTTTGCATTTGAAAAAAAAAAATGAAAATGTTTATTTGGAAAATTAATTCAACAAGTATTTTATTTCATTTGACGAACTTTAAGGGTGTTATTCAACTTTCATAATTATTTTATTTTTTATTTTCAGGAAAAATTGTTTTCAGTCCTCTGCGCCATGAACCTCGGATCTACACCAACGCTCCTGTCAACGTTCTGGTGACCAAGGTCCACGCTGAAGATGTCACTAATCCATCGGTGGAAATCTCGTACAGTGTTCATCAGGTGCAAGATCACGAGCTGTTTCGTGTGGACAGGACCTCAGGACATGTGTACACACGAAGAGTGTTAAACAGACATGCAGGGAAGATGCTCAACATCATGGTAGTGGCTTATGGCCAAGGAGAAGCTGTCTTGGAGCATCTGAGAGTGCGAGTGACAGAATTCAATGCTTACGCACCAGTGTTTGATTTTGATATCTATCGAACTGAGGTAAGGATCCACATTTAATGTTTCTGTATTATTTTTCCTTTAGTAAGGGAGAAGAATTTATTTTTATGAGATTTCTATCAAATCGTTAAGCTTCTATCTGAGCACTGGACAATAATTTCATATGTATAATTGCTGTAACCATAGAAAGTTTGCCATATAAGGAAACAGCCCTAACTCTTAATCATGTCTGGAAATACACCTGACAGAAGCTATTGAAAATACAAAAACAAATCAATTAATAAGTAAAATTGATAATTAAAAAATAAACCTTCTATTTGAATTTACAATAAAAATATGGGAACACCCAAGATACAAGGAATTACAATATTATACGACATTATTTTTATATTTGTTCCCGAATAGTATATCAGTTTTTCAACAATAAATAGCAGGAGATACCTGGATTAATTAATCCATTTAGTAATTGTCATGTCCCTTTGGTATTCTTTTGTATTCTGAACTATAGGTACTCAGTGAGACTTTAATGTTTTTCTTTCCCCTTTGCCCAGTGTCAGAGCATTTGTCCTTAATTGGGCTATTTTGACCTCCCTTCAATTCTTTTCCTAATTCTGATAAATTTTAACTGCCAGAGAAAAACCAAGAACTTACTAACAATCCTTAATAATATTAGACTCCATCGCACAAACTTCTTCAAATTATAAATAATACACATCGCAAATTTTCGGAAATTTCCTTATTTCTTTTTCAAGCTATTCATAAATTAAGCCTAAGATAACAAAAGCGAAACATGATATGACATATTCTGGATTAAAACAAATACCTCAACAATGGAATAACATCTTTGTATTTTAATAATACTAAACCATATCAGTAAAAACATTTAACAAAAACAGGTAAAGGTCATTTAATGGATACTAATGTAAAAATATTGGCTTATGAAAAAGATAGTAAAAAAAGAAAAAACATTGAAAGTTTGTTAATAAGGAGTACAAAAGCATAGAATTTAAATAGATACCATGCTGTTGATAGAAGTAACATGAGTATTTTTCAAGGTAATGGTTTGACAAAAAAATATTTGCTTTCATCCAAATCTGTTGTATTCAAAGAATTAGTTTATTAATTATGCTTAATGACTTTATGATCATTTTTTTGGTTTGTTAAATGTTTTTTTTACCGATAGGGTTTAATATTATTAAAATACAAAGTCGTTATTCCATTGTTGAGATGTGAGTTTATTTGTTTTAATCCAGAATATGTCATATCATGTTTCTCTTTTGTTTTCTCGTTATTTATAAATAGCTTGAAAAAAGAAGGAAATTTTCCGAAAATTTGCGATATGTATTATCTATTATTTTAATAAATAATTTGAAGACGTTTGTGTGATGGATTCTAATACATACAATGAAGAGGAGTGAACTAAGAAGGAGGTATGATATTACTCCTTAATATAGTTGAAATTCGTCCTGAAATCAGTACAGACCACAAATTAACTTATGAATTTGGTTTGTTAGAAATTAACTTCATAACTTCTAATACAATACAGACTTTTACAATCCTTTGTTTTATGAGCTAAATCCTGCTAACTGTAAAGGGAAACCTAGCTTACGGCTTCCAAACGCAAACGAAAAGTATTGTAGTGGCCGTATTAGGAGCAATAATTAAGTCATTATAAGATTATTAGGTGGATTAATATCCTTTATTTAATATTACATTTGACAAAAATCCATTGTATTGATTCTACAGTTCAGTTCATGAAAGAAGAGCTTTTGATGACGTAATTTCCTTATGAATTGATGTTTCCAGGACGTAACAGCGCCATCTATTGCTTAAATCCGTAACTGAATCTTGTAAACATTACGAAAACATTCTGGTTTTTGTATTTTCTACAGTTACGAATACATAATAGTAATTAAAATTGAAATAATTAAAAACGTTCCAGACTATTCCCCTTGCTTGGTACGCAAAGTTTGTTCTTTCTTGGTCACGCTTATGCGATCACAAAACGACGCCATCTTGGACTGACTGCTCGGAGTTCAAGTTGATGATGTCATGACTGGTGACGTTTGTTCCACACAAAATCGATCATTTAAAAAAAAAAAAAAAAAAAAAAATACTGTAAGGCTCTTCTGTGGGAATTTTTGACACCTTCTTGTGCTGATTTCTCGACAAGGAACCATTCAGGAAAAATAAAATTCCGATATAAAAATTACGTTATTTTTTGTCCAAAAATTTACATGCCAAGTTTCAAGAAGATCCACCCTCAAAAATTATGAGGGTACAAAAGCAGACTGATTGGATGAGCCAACTTCCACATAGAATTCAAATTCCTATTCAGCTGTTTGCATTCTTGTCCTCAGTTGATCCTTAACACTTTATCTGAGACCAGGTTTACATCTCTTCTCAAATCCTGCAACCATAGAATTATTTTTGTTATTTCTCACTTTCACAATTTATTTTTTGAAGCTGTTTTTGGGATCTTGCCATTTCGGTATTTAAAAGTTAGCCGCAACTATATCTTATTTATTGAATGAGGAATTTCCATATTGAAAAAAATGAAATATATCAGGAAAAACTTGGTTGGGTAAAAACTATTTATAATGACATATTATTCTTACTTAAATGCTTCTTTCCAATCCCAAGTTGCAGAGAAGAGGACAACGACTTCATATTAAACTAACTGGCTTATGCCTAACTAAAATCTACTTTATTATTTACTAAGTTTACTATTTACTTTTTTTTTTTATAATGGAGATAATAAAAGACAAGATCAAAATTTCAAATTTGGATCATAACATCAAGCTAATTTTTAAATGCCAAGTATAATATTCGTTGAGTGAATGATAATTAATTCTGAGGAAGTGAAGTGATGAATTACAATCGATCTTCATTGGTTTTTCTCTCAACCTATCAGATGTTGAGATATTTGGTGAAGGCTGTAAGTGAGAAGAGCACCATTCAAAAATTATAAAATTAACGATATAAACACATTTATGTTTAAAAAAAACCTTTAACACATTAAAAAGATCAAATATATTAATGCTCAGACCCTTCTTCATGTAAGACCATAATGAAGGTCATTTAAATGCTCTTTTATCAATCAATAAAATTACATGAATTATATTAAAGTTGCTCTAATATTAACCTCTCATGCAAATGTCCTCTGATACTTAAGTCTTTCATTTTGGTTGATAATTTTTGTTCTTAAATTTGAAGAAATGTTCTATCTAATATTTGCATTACTAATTTGTTGTTTTTCAATCAATTTTTTTTTAGATTAGCTATTTACTACCTGTCAACACCACTATTCTTCGAATCCGAGCCAAAGATAATGATACTCTTCCATACAATTCAGAAATCTATTATTCTGTGGATTCTGCTTCCAATGACAGCAATCATTTTTCAATTAACTCAAGGACGGGCGATGTGCGTTTAAGAAAGAAACTTGAGAAGCAGTCCAAGAAAATACTAATTGAAGTAAAAGCAGAGGACGGAGGTTCACCAATGAGATCAGCAAAAGCAACCATTGATATTGCAGTGAAAACCATCACAGGTACTTTACATAGTTTTCATCTACATCAAAGAAATTGTAATGATCATTATTAATTTTTGCAAACACTTAAACTTCAATAATCAATTCTTATTGGTCAAAAATAAAAATACTTTACAAGTAATAGTTGAGTTATTTGAATTACACAATTGGTAATTTAGAAAAAAAAATCTCTTGTGTAGAATTGAGAAATGTTTTCCTTATTACTTTATTATTAAAAACTGAAAGAAGCCTTTTAGAGGTTAGATATGTTTAGCACTGGTAATATTCAGTTACTGATCATAGAAAAGAGACAATAACTGATTTTGCTTAAAGTAAAATGCATGTTTTTTTGGCTTCAAGAACTTTTTTCAGATATTTTTCAAAACATTCCCAAAGTTCCGTTCATCAAATACGTATTGTGAACCGCAACTTCGCCAACCGCGATGAAAACATAACTTAAGATA
>JAFIDM010001028.1:13611266-13628320 GCA_023159025.1 Thereuonema tuberculata | reverse complement strand
TTATATAATCCAAAAAAATTCTTTACATAATATTTACAAATTCCACAGTATAGATCAGAGGTATACGAGGAATTTCAATAAGTCCGTGCAAAGTATAAATTAATGTGAAAAATCAAAAAAAATTTAGCTTATCAGAAGCGCCAAAGTCTAATTACTAGAATAAAACATGTGCTAGACTTCGCGCACGCAGCTTCAAATGCAATTAAGCACGCGCTGCTCCATTGTGACACGAAAGCCACGTAGAAGTTGTTCCGCAATGGAGATGTCTCAGGAAGCCTTTAGTGCTATGATTTTCTACGACTTCAAAAAGAGTCTTTCAGTTGCCAAATGTCGCCATCTTTGGTGCATGTGTTTGGGGATGATGCACTTTCCATCCGTACAAATTATAAGTGGTATGGGCATTTCCGCTGCGGAGTGCAAGCCTTTAAAGATGCACCTAGAGATAGTCGCCCTTTGAGTGCGGCAACACCGGAATCGATCACCACAGTGCAGAAAGCTGTTGCTTCAGACCCCCATGTCAGTATTGCACATTTGTGCCATGTGTTGAACATTTCATCGGGAAGTGTTTCGGCTATCCTCCATCAGAATTTGGGATTCAGCTGCGTATCCAGTCGTTGGGTATCCCATCAATTAATTGATGAACAGAGATCCACTCGTGTGGAGTGGTCACAGAAAATGTTGAGGCATTTCAACAAAGGTGCTCCGAATGTGGTGAGTGAGATACTAACAGGTGATGAGACTTGGGTCTATCACTACGACCCACTCACGAAACAACAGTCATCTTTATGGCAGCAAAAAGGGGCAACTCTGCCATTGAAGTTCAAGCGTGAACGAAGTGTAAAAAAAAAATGATGGTTGCATTGTTCATCCGTCGAAGCGGTCATGTGTGCACAGTACCAATAGAAACACAGAAATCTGTCATGGCAAAATGGTAAACGGATGTTTGCCTACCCCGTATACTGGAAACCATCGCCCGGGTGCAGAGGCCTGCTACTGCATCTTGACAATTGTCCTGCACACACTGCGAGGTTAACCAAGCAGTTTCTGGCAGAAAACAAACTCAAGGAACTGGGGCACCCCCCCCCCTCTTTTATCCTGATTTAGCCCCTCTGGACTTCTTTCTCTTCCCAAAGGTGAAATCAAAGTTACGAGAACGACGTTTCGAAAGTGACAAAGAGGCTCTGGAGGCATACCTACATGAAATAGGTGAGGTGTCTGCTGTGGACTGGGCTGGGTGCTTCTGTAGTTGGTTCAAACGGATGCAACGATGTATAGATGTCGATGGATATTATGTCGAAAAGCTGGGAATAAAATTTTTTGAGTAAATGTAGTCTTTCTATTATTTTGCACAAACTTATTGAAGACCCCCCCATATATTCAGGAAATCACAGTAAATATATTATATTTTTTATTTATTCTTGTTAAAGATTCCCTAATTGTTTGCTGGCTTCATGTGATTCCTAAAATTAACATTCGAATGTTTCATGAAGAGGAGAAGTTGTGGAGCATGAAAATTGTATCAGATTCACATCAATAACCCTGTTAGCCCTTTAATTGTTGAGCCTTTAAATAGAGGTACAGATGGTGCATCATCTTAGGCTTCCATTGATTTTAAACTACCCAGAAGGCTTGACAGGATGTGCACTGAAACAACAGCATCCACAAGTAGTTAGTGTTTGTGATTGGCTATTGTGTGAACCAATCCAATTCAAAGTTGTCACTTCGTCATGAGTTGCTGTATTTTGTTTTCTGACTTTTGTCTGTGTTGCTGTAGTGAACTGATGTTTGTAAGATACCAATTTAAGCAAATTTTTAATTTATTTAAAACAGGAGCTTGGGACGGGGTATAAATAAGTAAAATGAGTTTTTTAAGCTTAAAGCATAAACCCTCTGTGTTGTTCACATAAGCAGCATGCATAACACAAGATTCTTTTATGTTGTCTGTAATTATGGATTGCATAGTTAAAATTATATTAGTAAATTAAAACATTCAAAGTTATTTTTCAATTAATTACAGGGATCGAATAAGAAGATTAATTCTGCATTATAATACATTCAAATTAACACATGAATTTTGAAGTGTAGATTGATAAATAAAAACATACTCAATCTAAGTGGGCACACGACACCCCTAGGTAAAGATGCAATGGATTTGATATATCCAAAATATTGAACTGTTGAGTTGAATTAGTGAGGAATTTCTTTTGGCGTGACTCTTAATTCCTGGTAATCAACAACAGATCGATTTCTCTGTTGTGTGGAAATCAGTAAAATAAGAAAGTTCTGTACTGGAATGAAAAAAACCTTCCAAAAGAAATTGTAAACCATGCTAAGTTGTGCAATAATAAATTTTCGATTTCACAAAGACAATTCATTGAATATCGTGGAATGCATTGTTTACATTTTTTTCTTTTCTTTTTGCCTCCCTTAAACCTGAAAGTTTGCAGAAAATTTTGGCAACTGATTTTCCCACTACCTCAGTAGATAGAAAGTAGACATGAGAAAATATTGTTGTCTTTTCTATTTTTCAACTGAAAAAGTTTAAATTCCATTGAAGGTTGCAAAAGATCTATTTCCATGGATTCATTTTTTTTTTTTTTTACTATCAAAGGAATCCTCATGTTTTATTAATAGTTCCTACACCGACTTTTACAGAATCAAGCTAATAATCAAGCTAATGTTTAGATCGTTCAACCTTCCATGTGCATTACTTATATTTCTATTGCATTTTACACTGGGGTGCAAAACTTAGGGAACAGTCAGGTGTTCAACTGTAGCTTCTCATGGATATGGGAAAAAATACAAAAGAATCTTGTGAGATACTGAAATGATGAAAGAAGTAACAATGTCACAACAACGGATACAAAACGAGACAGAGAGACTTTATGCAGAAATAGGTACAGAGCACTGGCTCCCATGATACAGATGCATCACTGTTAAAGATGGAACTAGGGAGGAAGTGGTCCTTAGTAGGGAATACGACCACCCCTAATGGCAATGCATGTTTTGCACTGCCTGTCCAAGTTAGACTGAGGTGGTTGATAAGTTCTTGGGGTAACATTTCCCTTTCCTCTGCCAGTGCTGCCTTCAGCAGGTGAACAATTTCCACTGGGTGTGAACACGCCACAAGATGTCTCCCCAGAGCATCCCATACATGTTCGATGAGATTCAGATCTGGAGAATGTGTGGGCCAGTCCATTTGAACAACGTCTTCACTTCAAACAACATATCGACTGCTGCAGTATGATGAGGGCTGGCATTATTGTCCATAATAGGAATTCTTGGCTAACTGCACCTCGTGACAGACACACATGGGAAAGGAGTATCTTAGTACAGTAGTGTGCACCATTTACAGTACCTCCTTCTAGTATCTGGAGCTCAGTACGTTCATTCCGCATAATCTCTCCCCAGATGTGTAACCTGCAGAAATAGTGTTGGTCCCAATATTTTGAACTCAGTGTATTTCGAGGGCTGTAGGGTCCCTAGCATTAAGATGTTTTGTATAGACCTGAAGAATTAATGAAGGAGAGAAAGAGAAGGAGAAAAGCAAAGAAACATCCAAGTCATCCCTGGAATTCAAACAGATTTATGCATATTGGGTAAGTTAGCAGGCAACTATAAAGATTGCTCCTGGCTTTGTCTGAATAGCTGTATGCACTACTTAACATATGCAGATCCTCTGTTGGAACATCGTAACCAACGTACCACATTTTATGGAAACCCATCCAGCAATTTTGGTGTTATTTATGTATACTAATAGATAAACAAAAATGTTAAGAGGAATAGTAGAATTTTCCCGGCTCTGTTAATCATTATAGTAATGAGATTATAATTCTTAATTCCTAATACAGTAAGACCGCGAAACTTCACTACATTGTCGGTCTAAAACTACCACAATAACAATAAAAAGATACGTTTTAACGGTGTAAAATTATAAGGTGCGTTCTATTATCAAGTTAAGTGAAGCAACTAGTTTAACTAAAAAGAATGCATATTCTGTTTTGTTAACCTTTAGCGAGGGTAATTCAAATGTAAGATAAGAGGGAAGATAAGATAAAATTGATTTACTGTACATCGAACTTTGCTAAGACTTAGAATCCTGAGCTATTTAACAGTGAAGTGCACTACAGTACTATATTTGATTTTTAGTTCAATATAGTTTTATTGTGCAGTATTACATACTTTTAATTTTTGTTTTGTTTACTGTAATGTTTTCTGTTACATTTACTAAATAACAGTTAGTCGTTTTTGTATATTAAAACTGTAGTTTTTATTTATATACCCTTGTTTAAACCAGAGCAACCTTGTTTTAAAAATGTCCTTGGTAATCTGGCATATTTGATAATCTGGCATGCCGATCCCCGAGCATGCTGGATTATCAAGGTCCTATTGTAATTACTTTTTATCTAAACTCTAACTTAAATGATACCATTAAGTAATAATTTAACTTTTTTAATCTCAGAACCACAAAACATCAATCACGATGCTCCTGCAGGTTCAAGTGTAAACATCTGTTGGGAACCTCCTGCTGCAGGAAGAGTTGTCGGATATTTGATTCGTTATCGCTCTGTGGCTGATGGAGTACATACAGTTAATATCACATCAGAAAATTCCACCACAGAAGGATCTACAGGACATTGCTATACTCTTCATGGCCTCCGACCTTGGACAGATTATGAATATCGACTGTATGCTTGGAATGAGAATGAAATTGGGTTAGGAAGCGATGTCAATACATTTGGTACTCGTTCAAACCGTAAGTATACCTTTTTTCAAGCTTATATATAATTCATATTATTATTTAAGACATATTAAATTTTCAAAACAAAAATGAGGCAAACTAGCAGATATTCCATCAACATTGCTAAGATATTTACTTCTATAGAAATGGCCATCATCCTGCATCTGGTCTTGTAAAATAGCCATTGTCTACGTGGGACGTGAGAGGCTACTGAGATGGCATCCAGTCCTGACCCACATCTGTTCGATTTGGGCTACATTTCATGGATCTTGTTGGTCCCTCCAGAATCTGTTTCATAATCAGCTATTTTAATCAGCTTGTGTTTTGCTATGGCTTATAATTTTAAAGCATCCGAAAGCCAAAAGCAATTGTAACCATTAGCTATATTCCAAATATCCTCACCCTTCCTATTTTAAAAACTCCTATCGGCTACTGTTCTGTAACTATGAGAAAAGTGCAATAGACTTGCCCTTGCATGACAGTACTGCTCATAGTTGTGTCTACTTCATTTTGCAACTTATATTTACAAATTATTACATTCCATAATTAAATTATGAGTGGAAATAGGAAGTGCCAATACGATAGTGGACCAAACAAATGTAAATGATTAATGCTAGAACAAAAACTTGAAATTACAAAGCTTCATGAAGGAGTGGTCCATCATTTGCAAAAACATTAGATGATAAAGATACGACTCAATCATCAGTGAGAACTGTTATTAAAATAAAATAATAAATAAATAAATAAAAGAACATGAAATAGCCACTTCAACATATATGACAAAAGTTACTTTTAAAACAGTAAAATTCTTCAATATATAACAGATATCTACATGATATTTTTCGTTTCTTGTCATAATCTGTAATGCATCACAATATATTCTTTTATAATAACGTTTTGATTAGCGTTGTTTTTCCACAGCGGGAGTTTCTCTGAACCAATTAACCACGCTATACATTAGTATATTACTGTATTTCTTTGTGATGCTCACCCTTTTCTTAAAGCTAATTATCTTTCTGAGAAATGCCGCCAGGCTTCTTATAAATGGATAATAAAAATATCAAGGATTTGTTAAACTAGTATTGAATTGTCAAACTCCTCTAATGAAAACTTGGTATGTTCATCTAAAGCCACATTCAATAGTGCCTGCTATTTGAGAATTCTATTGAAGTAGTCTCTCTTGTCTCTATACTTGATCACGGCAATCATATGTGGAGAAATTAAAAAAAAAAAGCAAAATTCTTTGCTGAAGATCATATAATACCCTTCTATGATCCTATTCACAATAATTATTGTTTAGGGACAGGCAAAGTATTGGTTATAGTGCTTGAAATCTTGCTTTGAGCAGTCCTCAGGACAGGGTGTGATGGTATTAAACCTTACAGCAGTGTCACTTCTGTTTAATTCATGCTTTGTACTGCAGTAACTTCAGATTGAGAGCGTTAGATGCTTTGAGTTATCCCATCTGAATAGATATGATACATCAAAATTGATCTGACCTGGGATGGTTAAAAAATATGAAACTCTTAAAGCTTCCAGGACTGGGAAGTGTAAAATAAATGCCGATACTACTGAAATGTACAGCAGTAAAATAGGAGCATTTCTTGCTATTTTAAATAGCAGATAGTGACAACATAATCTTGCAGCCTTGATCAGAGCTCTCTGGCAGTAATGTCATCCACCTTCCCCATCTGCAGACTAGGAGGTCACTAATCTCACAGAAATTGCTGCAGCAGTGATTCCATTAGATTGAATAATACAGCAGATTGGCTATTCCAGCTCTTGGAACTCAGTAGTCCTTAATTGGTAATGTGGTGAATGAATCTATGTTTTCACACAAACTTTACTCCCGTCTAGACATTACAGTTCAAATCTCATGAGGAAACCAGTCAGTAGTTGTTGCATATTATAGTGTTCTCACTAACAATGACAAAACACAGTAAATTCCTCTCATGTGGTAAACATTTGCATATCTTGGTACAACTGAGCTGTCTCGTGATCTGCAAATATACCCAGTCAATTCTTCAGAGATACAGAATACATTTTAATTAAATATAATTTGCATATATAGAAAGATTAAAGTTAAAACATTCATTTAATAAAGTGAAAAACATCCCTCTTTCACAAAAAAAAATGACTGTTGCAAGAATATGAGTAAAAAATATGCTGCAAATGCATATTCAAACTACTGATATATAAAAACCTATGGTTGAAACCTATCTTGGATAGTTTAGGCATTGGGATCACATGCAAACCCAGGAATACCATTGAGCGTATATTAACTTGAATACTGGGCATCAGTAGTAAACAACAACTGGTAGAAGTAGATTATTAAACAAGCAAGGAACTATTTATGGTACAAGGTGCAGCAATGTTACAGAGAGAACTTGTCTCTACATAGGAGAGACCAAGAGGCCTTTAAAAATCTTATTTAAGGAACATGAAGCAGCCGTAAAGAAGAGGAACCTTCAAAATTTTACAGCAGTGCATTACCAAAGGATTGGACACTCCTTTAACATCACTGAGCCTATTGTATATGATGCTATCAGTGATACCTACTTACGCAAGTTTTATGAATCAACTTTTATAAGACTCCAAAGAAGCTACAACCAGGAATTATCAGTGACCAACATTTTGAAATATGGTATTTAGTGTTTCAAGAAAAAAAAAATTATGCACTTTATGATATTCAACAATAGACTTCAGATAGCGGACATATTTTGTTACCAGATGGCATAGACTACCTTATTTCCGGGCATGTCATGAAGATGAATCCAGTGGATTTCCTGTATACTTGAAAATGAATCCTGCATCAATGGGGATTCAAAACGTGTAACTTATATTTATTTGCTTTTATTCATATACAAGTGCTTTTATGGTCAGCGCTTTATGATATTGTTTCGACTGCATATAAAGATAATAATAATGACATGAATTTACATTAAAGTAAAATCTTTCTTTTAAATTTTTCTTTTTTGTTTATCATTAACAAAAGAAAAGTAAAACAAAAAAAGACATAATAATAGTACAAACTTTGTACCCAAAAAATACAAACAATGCAAATGAAATATTTAATTGCTTTTATTTTGGAACTTCAATAAATAAAAATCAAAATATAATAAATATTCTTTTTGTTTAAATTTATATCTTATTCCATTTTTTGGGAGAAATTAGTAAATATACTAAAGTCAAAGGAAATTTTTCCTAAATGTTTTTAACAAAATAAATAATAAAAATAAAGAGGATTATAAACGAAAGTTTTGTAATCATATAAGACTTGAAATCTGAATGAGGGGCTATTCTGTGCAGCTTAGATCAGGGAAAAATGTGTTGATCGAAGCTGCCCAAAATAGTGATTTTTGTGTTTTCATGAATTTTGCTTGGCTTTTTCTCATTAATTGCTTTCAATCCATGATTTCATCTCAGCATATCTCTTAGTTTACTAATGCTATCATTTGTTTTTATTTACTTACCTGTATCTAAAAATATTGCTGGTCTTCAGGCAGTGCAGTTATATAAATTATTTGTAATCATCAAGTATCTCTAGTAATTCTTTACCCAAAGGGAGATACTTTTCTACTTTTATTGCAGACAAATGAGGATCTCAAATAGTCTTTCATCATTACCACACTGGCTTGCTTCCTGTTTCTACATATAATTTGGCTTGTTGTTGGAGAAAGCTGTTTTACATCTCTGTATTCAGCTTCGTGTGATGAAAGAGCCTTTCCTTTCATTTCCAATGGTGCTGTGCTAAGTCAGATACTTCTACTGTAACTGCCATTGCTTGTTGTTTCAACAATTTGCAAGGCTTGCTTCTGCATGACACTGTGACCCTCTATAGAACTGGCTGTCTTGTTTCTGAATTTCTTTACTGCTGTTACGATGCGCTGCTGCTCTGGCCTTTGCAATAGCTTGGCTCTTGCTGGCTATATGAGATGAAACACTCCATTCTTTTTATTGTCTCCTCCAGCAGCACGGTGAACTTTTGATGCTGCTAAGGTAATAGTGAGTTCGGAAGCATCTACTTCTCAACAAAGAGAGTAAATAGTTCCCTCTGTTCAGAATGAGGGAAAATTGCTCACTTGTGCAGAAAAACAGAGAGGTATTCCTACCATCTTGCAGCAATATTTTTGGCAATATTTTTATGATATTTCAATGTTTCCTTAAAATGACAAAAACTGAAGTTATGCTTATGAAGGGCATTATTTTCCTTTTCAGACTGCCTTTCCCATCCATGTCATCATGGACGTTGCTTTCCATTGAATGAAGATCCTGGTTATTATTGTGACTGTGATCACGGCTACTACGGTAACACCTGCTCTCATTTTAATTCATGTGTATTGAATCCTTGTGGAGAATTCGGTATCTGTCGTAACATCTCTCATCATCAGTACATGTGCGAATGTCTTCCTGGATTTTCTGGCATGAACTGTACTCATTTTGATCCATGTGCCATCCGTCCATCACCTTGTGTTCATGGAGCTACGTGTGTCAATAACATGAGCAACACTTACTACTGTCAGTGCCGTCCAGGTTTCTATGGACGGACCTGTGGACGTTATGATCCTTGCCACTTATCTCCTTGCCATAATGAAGCCACTTGCCAAAGTGTATCTGATGATGAATATAAATGTGTATGTCAGTCAGGTTATCAAGGTTAGTATAACATTTTAGTTTGCCATAATTTTGTCAGGTCAAGATGTTGCTGAATCACATGCAATCAACCAAAGCTTCTCAACCAGTGTGACCAAGAAAAATCCTAAGTACATAATTGTAGCCCAGTGCCCTAATCTATATGAAATTCATAACACCAAATAATCTTGGCAAATAGAAATATAAAACTACTTTATGTTTAATTCTGCTAGAGTATCAATTCACATTCAGATCTGTGTTAAAAATATTTTAGGTTATTTTTAAATACTTAACAGATACTGTTAATTTTACTGAGAATTCTATTATATGCTGTAAAGCAATGGTAAAGCCAAATTTGGTATTTGGCTGTGAGACTTTAGAAACTTCGTTTGGTGTACAGTAGTATTTTCTCAAATATATCAGTACATCATGAAATGAAAACAATTGAGAAGCAGTGCCTTATTCTCATGGCGATACCAGCAATGTAATCATCAGGCACAATGTGGATTTTATCCAATCATTGCTCTAAATAGTCCTGAGGAGATAGCCTGCATGTACCTAAAAAAACCCAACGTAAATGTCTGTTTTGCCAACGTAATAATACAAATCCCTCTTTGTAATTAACAAAAAGAGAACAATATAATGCAATGCCACATTCTACTTCCATTAGACGTTGGGACTCTAGGATAACTGTTTTCTGTACATAAGTAATTTTCAGTTAGAATTATTCAATATTCAACATCTCTAGGATATATTCCATTGTTTTTTTCTATACGTAAGCATTAAAAACATTAATAGAAGACTGTAATAAAGATGTGTTGAATATCCTCCATTTATGCAAGTAATTGGTTCCACAAAAACAGCTCTTAAATGAAAGGCTCTTAACAAAAGGAGCTATAGAAAGTTGTTTAAAAATAGGGATCTGTTCCACATTTTCAAATATTTTGTGCAATTTCAACTGCATTAGAGTGAATTTGCATAAATGGGATCCACATACATTAAGGGATAAGCATACTGTATAATGGAATTGATGGAATAGGAGATGAAATTGTTTGTTATGATGTTACAAAAACCTGAGCCAAAACATCTAAATGATTCATAAAATAAGAGAAATTTACAATTGTTATCAATTAAAAAAAAAAACAATAATTTTCTTCTATGTAGCATGTTTCGATGCTGTCAAGATTCCATCTCTTTGGTCCAGAATCCCGCAACCACACTCAAAATCAAATCATGAAATTTAGCAGTACCTTAACTAATGAGCATACTGAAACAGCAAAATTGTTTCGGAATTTTGCAACTACTCTGTACAATTTCTTTCTGCTTTTCTATCCTATTAAAAAATGCTTTGTCAATTTTCAAACAGAGTGCATTACAGTTTTTACTTTCTTTTTAGGAATTTCAATACACTGATTATGTTTCTTTCACTGGGGATAGGCTTTTTTTTCCTGGCATTCATTAAAGTAAAACATTTTTATATAAAGATATAATTGATGTGATCTAAAAAATTATAGTCATGTGAATAAAGATAAATTGAGTCTTAATCAAATTATTCTGAAGTGGCTTTGGAAAAAAATTTGAATTTTTGTGAAATGTTTAAAATTATAAAAATATTATTTAATACATTTACGTTCTTCCCATACCTAGAACATACTGATAGGATGGGGCCGGATAAATTTCCCAAAGCCAGACTCTTCTGAGATGACCCACCATCCCTTCCCATTATTTCTTTTTTCTGCATAGATAGAAACTTGAGTGACAGAGAAATGTAAGATAAAGATAAAAGAATGGCAGAACTCTAAAAGATTGGGTTTGTTCTCATAATGCCGATAGGCTAATACCACGATTGTTGTTATGCTGAGCTTTGGATGAAAATTAAAGTCAGAGCCAGAGGCTGATGAACTCAGAGAAATCACTTAAATGAGACAGTCTTTTAAATGAGACTAATTTGAGACAAATATCATTTGAGACATATGTTGGAAAAATTAACATTAGAAAAAAAAGGCTTAATAAAACTTAATTGATTGTTTTTTCAAATTTCAGGAAAACACTGTGATGTTGATATTGATGAATGCATTTCATCTCCCTGCTTAAATAAAGGAACTTGTGTTGATCAAGTGAATGGCTTCTATTGCAAATGTCCACCTGGATACAGTGGTGATTCATGCCAACATATCGGTAAGCTATTCTAAAAAAAATGAATGATCTGATATTATACCATGTAAGATCTACAAGACACAAGTAAGTTATATAATTTTTTATCTTTTTTTTGTACAGGACACTGTAACGATGAAGTCACAGGGGAATTCCATTGGCCGTCCTCTTCATTTGGCACAACCCTCTACGTAACATGTCCCTATGGAGGCTCCCATGCTAGTCGAGAATGCATCGTAGATGTTAATGGTAAAGTGAGATGGTCTTCAGTAGATGCTTCTAGATGCAGACAAAAGGTAAGGTTTTGCATTTTCTGAGAAGCATTCTAATTGGAGAAAAGAATTGCCACCACACTGATCATTAATATACATTTTTTGAATGATTTGTCTACTATTAGGGTTTTGTTGCTGCTGAGGCACTTACTGAAAAGTTAGGACAAATGACAGCAACTCCCTCCAATATGACGGCAGCCATGTTTGCTGAAGCCACAGAACAATTGGAGAATATTTTATCATTTGCTGTTCATGATCAGAAGGTGATTACTGCTTTAAGAATACAATGAATAACTAATTCATCATTCTAAATCTTTTAAATTAGATTATAATTTATTGAAAATAATCAGAGAAATAAGGTAGTTATAGGACTTATTTAAATAGTTCTTTTAATTCTTTCTTTCTTTATTTATTTATTTTTCTTGATTCGTCCAGTCAAAGTCTCTCTCTTGATGAAAGATTGAAGATCTGAAGTATAATTAATACATTTTATTTCTTCTTCTTTCATTTAGTTCATGAGAAGTCATTAATTTTATATGTTCACATAAAATATATATAATTTTGAATTTTAATTCTCTTAAAAGTCATACGGTTTTCAGAAATAAAATTTAATATATGGTTACTTTGATAAATTTTGATTTTTTTTTACTTAAATGGCTTCTGCCGTTATAACGAAAAACATACAAGAGGGCAATTTGTTGTCCTCTTTTTTTTCAAAATAAATTTTATCTTAATGTTTCTATTCGTAACATTATAAAAATTCGGAAAACTGACTAAGCATGCACAAAAAATGTTACTGAATAGTAAAAATAATTAAAATTTAAAGTATTTAACTCTGCCAATGTAATCCTTTCACCAGTAAATTTACAAAAATTCAAGACAATGTCTCTGACAAAAAAAAGAAAAAAAAAAAAGAATATATTGAATATCAGATATAATTTTAAAAACATTATCTATTGCAGATCTGTAACTATTTCTCCTGCTGCCAATTTAGTTACTGGTTATCTTCTTATTACCCTTCTTTGATCTCATTCTTATTTCAATCCTAATTATTGGCAAAATTGCTTTGTTAGTTCTAGAATGAGCAGCTGCCATTATTCAGCCATGCATTTTCATCAGACTCTCAGTATTTTTATACTGAAATCATCACAAATATTTCACATTGTTGAAACGCCACTAACAGGTATCCTTAGAACCATCATATTAATCTCGGGAATAAGTCATTCAAACAATGCAAACCTTTCCTTTTATTAGTCTTTTGATCAAGATCGGAAGACTTATATTCCCTTTTTGTCTGGGGACAAGTATCATTAAAATCTCATTAGCAACAATGACAACAATCGCAACAATTGCGTCTTTCGCAACAATCACATTTATAATAATAAGGAAATTAAGGCAATATCAATTATATTTTCATAGACGTATCAGAAGACATTGCGAAGCATTGTGATTGGTTTAGTAATCGCTATCCCTACCCTGTTTGTAAGTTATTACCACTTTTCTCACTGTACATTAATGAGAATGAGATTTTTAACCACAACTTCACAGTAGATACAGGACTGAAATGAAGAACAGTTGCATTTCTTGTCGGAATTGCGTGGTACCTCAGAAGCAAAAATAAACAATAAAAACCCACCGCTGCGATTCCCACGATTATTCCTATTAGCCTCAGTACTGAGACCTCGTTTTTACTAGTGACTGATCCTGGCTGATGATGGCTAAAAAGCATGAAACAGCTGTTCCAGGATGTCACTTGGTAAATAATTTGATCTCACCCATTGTTAGTTGTATTTCTTGTCTGTGTTGGAGTCTTTTTTTTTACTGAACATTCATTTATAAAAATTTAGATCTCAAGAAAATGACTGACAGGCAGAATTATCCCCTTCAATCCCTTTCAATTTCTTTTACGTAATTCTTCCATCTTTCTTGCTTCAGGCTTACGAACCTGAGCTCACCACAGTTTAATTAATGCAAGCTTTTTACAAACTAATCCATGATTAATCTTAAGAATTATTTTAGGTTATTTGATTATATTTTAGGTTACTTTAAATTAAAGAAATAGATTGACATTTTTTTCATTAAAAGACATACGTGGGTTCTACATTTAAGAAAAACTCATGGGTCTTTGTCAATTAAATTTTTTTGTTAGAAACTGTATGAAAAAAATTAAATGCAAATAATGAGATTTTTTTATTTATTTATTTTATTTTTATTTATTTAATATATAAGCTATTTTTTCATTTCTTTTGGCCAATGTTTAGATTGCGCAAGGTATGTTGTCTGTTGTCAGTAACATGATGGATATTGATGAAGCCGTTCTCAAGAATGACTCAGATTCTTCATCGTTAACCAACAGGTATTTTTTTTTTAAATATATCATCCACCATCTTTTCTCTAAATTCTAAGATTAATTTTTCTTTCTATACTTGGAATAAAACAAAATAGCAATATAAACTTCCCTAATAGTCACTTAATTGCTATGATAAACAGAACATGTCACTGACCCTTTCAAAAAGTCAGATTTTGATATAAGTCCAACAAAAATACTTGAAAATTAATATAACTCAGCAACTTTCTTTTTTACATCTTAAGATACAGCAACGTTAATAGCTAGCAGTAACATTACAGGCAATTCTGAATAGTAAAGCTAAAATCTGAAAATGTGTACTTATGGATTTGTGACTTGCTGTTTTTTTTTTCTGAATTTTAAGTCTTACACATTTGTTTTTGGTTTCTTTAAGGTTGGTTGATGTAGTGAAGAAATTCTCAGCCAGTGTCGTTATGAAAGAAACAGAATCCACTGTTCGTTTTGATACAGAAAACCTCTCCTTACAAACAACTAAGTGGAATGCTTCAATGCTAACAGAAGAAGTCACTTTCCAGAAAAGTTTCTCAAGGAAGAAACGAGAAACTGACATGGAAATGAAAAATGAGACTCAGGTAAATACTGAATATGGAATTGTCATTAAATTCTGATTTACCCAATGACTTTCCACTCCATCACTGTCCATTATGATCTGTTCATTATGATTTCTTAATTAAAATACTTTATATCTTATAACATTTGCATATATGTTAATATTTTTGTTTTTATTTAAGTTTTTTGTTATTATTCACTTCAACAATGTACATTTATTTAACTATCATAATTAAGAAAAACAGACTATAAACTACAATGAGTGAATAGTCAGTTGTATTGAAATATATCATAATGTTAACTTTTTCTTGCTAAAAATTGTAAAAAAAAAAAAAGTACAAAATAAAAAAACCCAGTTAATTTCTTTTCTTTTTTTTTGAAGGAAACATCCATTACTATTCCTCCAGAAGCCCTGCAGATGGCTATGTTGCAAATGGATGAAATTAGAGTTCAATTTATTTCCTTTAGCAACTCCAAGTTCTTCAGGTATTTGAGATTTTCTCTTTTTTTGATTTTATGTTAACTATGAAACATCAAATAGTATTTTTAAAGGCAATAACAAGATAAAACTTAATTTTTTGTTGTTTAAATTTTATTATTTTTACCTGAATTCTATGAACTTCATTCAATTATTTCTTCTCTTAGGGAAAATAATTCCACAAACTCCACTTTCCAAGTTGATATTTCTCAAAGTGTTTTAATTGCATCAATTCTTAATGCATCGATTGAGAATCTGACGACTCCTGTGACGTATGTAATGGCAGCTCCAACGTCACCTGTATGTTTCTGTGCTTATTGGAAAGAATTGGGTAAGATTATTAAAATTAGTAAAGATTTTTTTGTCAAAGGAGTTTGTCACCAAATGATTTTTCTGTCGATACTAAAATTCTATCATTTCAAAGAACAAACATTCCTTTCTAAGAACTTTTAAATGAACACATGAATTTTTTCATGAAGGAAACTTTTTTTAACTAAGTTTCTTTGTGAATGTGAATAGATTTTTACAGTTTCTTCGAGTCCCTTTCCTTATAAATCTCTTATATAGTTTTCCAGATGTGTGTGTGTGAAACGCACTTCTGTAATGCACTTTCTCTGTGTTTGAAAAATAATTTTAATTTCCTGTGAAAAAGAGAAATAATTTTTACAATGAAATGTCTGCTATGGGAATTGAACCTGCAACCTTCTGATCTGAAGTCAGACATCTTATTCATTAGATCACGGGGACTACATTCAAATTATTGTTGTTAAATATCTCTTATGACTCCCTCTGTGTGTGTGTGATGCAATGAGAGAAGAGCCAAAGAAAAAAAAATTCATTAACTTTAGGCTACTAGATTAAAATTTAGATTTCAATGATCATTTTTTTAGCTGCTACAAGCGCAGGCCAGCCTAGCATTAGATGCAAAAATTTGCCCTCAGCAACAAACTGAAGAGTCATTAGAGACATTTTTCGACATGAATGAAGAAATTACAAATGAAGGGCAAATATTCTATCTAAACTAAAAGCCATCACATTGTTATCGCGTCATTGTTGATGGGTGTATATGCTAGTTTTCAATGAAATGTATTGAACCTGTGATAGTCATATTGAAAGGAACTGTAAGAAAAATTCCTTTTGTGCTCCCATTGTGATCACGTATGAAAGACAAAAAAAAAGTAACATTTGTTCTTTCTTTTAGTTGTAAAAACTAAAAAGAATTTAGTAGCTCCTTTTAAGAACTAAATAATAGAACTGTAGCTTATTATTATTTTAATGGAACTTTATGAGCTCTTATATATATATATATATATATATATATATATATATATATATAATTTTTTAATTTGTTTAAATCTTACAAAAATTGGAGATTATAATTAGCAATACTTAAGATTGTATCAGTTGCAAAGGTGTATCTAAGGTTTTGGAATGAGCGGGTTATGACGATTGTAGCCATTTAACAAAAATAAAGACCATCATGTCCTTTTCATGGATGGAGGGAAGGTTATAAACAAAGCAATAAACTTTTCAATGAAAAAAAAAAAAAACAGATCCAAAACTTTTTGCTTCCATTTGAGGATGCAGTGATGGAGGGGGTTACAAACTCTACCCTTCTCCTCAGTACACCACTGAGTCAGTTGTATCTGTGTAACATCTCTCCACTCTTCCATTTAAGAACAAACGCTGATGTTTTTTAAAAATAATTTAAATAAGGAAAAACATTTGTATCTATGTCTTGAATGGCTTATATATTTGCAGTTAACATTAGTAAAAATTAGTTGATACAGAGTTTTGTTTCCATAACTTAAATTCTAATGAAATTTACTTTTTATTTTCAGAAAACGAATGGTCAACTGA
>JAFIDM010001028.1:13552728-13569297 GCA_023159025.1 Thereuonema tuberculata | reverse complement strand
GGGGGGGGGGCGCAAATATCAAGTGCCTAGGGGCCCTGGGTGTTCAAGTCCGGGGCTGGGCCACATCAATTGCGGGGGGGGGGGGGGGGCACAAATCCAAACGTTGCCCCGGGGCCACCAAAAGTGTCTGGGCGGCTCTGATTGTAATAGTGGCAAGAGAATATTTATTATGGCGGTGAATTTGGATTGTCATTGGAAAAGCTACATAAATGGGCTTTCTGAAGATGTATTCTCCTATTCTGTCATTGTAAAGCGATGCAAGGAATGAGATTTATTTTTAGTCATTGAAATGTTGGTCATGTGATAGGAAGGAACAAAAATGTGGTTCCAAAAGATTGTGGATTCCACTGAAATGTCACCTTAATTCTTTGCAGCCAGTCTGCTGCCCAACTACTGTAAGACGTATAAAGGAAATAGCTCTCAAAGAACCCCCCCACCCTTACTCAATGTGCTATGACTTGAAAGCTGGCAACATCACAGAGAACCTGCACAAGCAAGAGATCACAAATTGATAGAACGGCATATAACTGAACGATTCACAAACATCTGAAAACTGAATGAACGTTATGTTATAGGTGAAAAAATGGAAATTTGTAGGTGGAATGTGGGTGTAACTAGCCCATACCAAGCCTGGGCAGATAAAGGACGCTCAAAGGACGTTCAAAGCAGATAAAGGACGCTCTGACTTTGTCTGAAAGTGCAAGGAAAATTTTTCAAAGGATTTTATGGTTGTGGCTGGTTATGGCAAGCTAATTGTTGCATAGTTTCCTGAAAAGTGATGGAAAGCCTATTTTTAAAGAAAGTGGCGAATTGCTTAAACGATGAAGACATTTCCAGAGTCTATGGAATGACATGAGAAACGTCCATATCCACATGGACAAGGCTTTCAGCCACACTTCACAAACATCAATGGCTTTTCACAAACTAAAAGCCCATGACATTGGAATACAAATAATGTAACCTTACGCTTGGTTCCTGTTAAGTCCCCTGATGTCTCACCAATGGATTTCTGTGCCTTTGGATCAGCAAAATGAGCATCTAAGACCTTCAACAGTGGAAGGCCTTTGGAGAGTCTGTGTACAGGCTTGGGATGCAAAACCTCAAGATCAATTAATCCACAACCTTTTACAATGGAAATTGTGGTGTCAAGCTATTGTTTGGAATAAGGGATTTCACATTGAGCACAACAGATGATGGAGGAAAGGGTTGTTCTAGTGCCGCAAGCATTTTAATTCGTATCATCTGAACTGATTAACACTCCATAATTCAGCTTAAAATTACTTTCAAATTATCATCCAAATACTTTTCGTAAATATTTATATTTTCCAAAAATTTCCTTCAATTCATAATTAAACTTCTCAGTTTATCTTTGGTATTTATTTTTGATGTACATTCATTGTAGAGTCAGACAGTAGTAATGGGCTGTTTCAAAATAACTGTTTTTTTTTTTTTTTGTTACTTGAAAAAAAGATTCTTATTATTTTTTCCTTTTTCCATATAAAGCAAAGTCAGTGGTATAATGACTATCTCTTAGAAAATTCTTCTGTTTTTCACAAACATGCAGTCAAGAAAATTTAATAATATCCTTTTCTTTTGATAAATTGTTATCAATTACATTTTGCTTGCACTGTTATTCAAAATCTTTCCAAACAGTTTTTTTAGGTGTAGGTGAATGAGCGTATTGAGATTTCCGTTGCAGTAAAAACAGGCTTGATTTCAAAGATTGCAAATTTTCTTGTTAAAAGATTACCTTATAACTCAAAGCTCCCTTCTTGAATGAAAATGTATATTATTCAACATATTTGTTCCATAGACAGTTAATTATTTCTTTACTCTGCTGTTTATTGCCCGTTGCTACTTGAATAAAACTCACAAGAAATATATTTTTCTTACTATTGCCAGTTTTAAGGTATATTGTATATAAAATTGATAAAGTTGAAGTATGTAATCTTACAAATTCAGTAAGCATAATCATACAACTTTAGTAATAATGCTCAAAGTATTTAAATTCCCTTTATTGATGCATTGTTTCGTGATCATTTACATATGCAATTATTTTCAGAATGGCCCCATTTTTTTTTTTCACATTTTTCACACTGAAAGGATGTCTACAATGATATCAATATGAAAATTATTGAAATGTTGTTTTAATCATTAAAAACTTTTAGGCTGTAAACATTTTATGCTCTTGTTTTTCATTTTAGGAGAGTGTTACTTCCCTGAAAATATCTCTGTTGAGTCGAAGTAGCAACAGCAGTGGAAGCAGCCATCCACCTCACAAGCCCCCAAGAAGAAGCTCCGCTCCTGTGCGAAAGATTTCTTTTAAAGAACTTCAAATGGGGAGTCCCTTAAAGCAAGCTCCTCCGTCTCCCTCATTGAACAAACTGTACGGAAAGGAAGGGCGAGACACCCACTGGCAGTATTATGGCTGTGCTTTGCAGTCGCTGAATCAGATGCAGCAAGTGAAGAGCCATCCTTATCTCTCCAGTGTCAACACCGACGATCTTCCGTTCATCGAGGATGAAATTGGGGAGGAAACCCCCAGCAGTTGCAGCAAAGCACAGAGCATGGTGTTGCCCACAGCAGCTGCTGCTGGGACTCCTCAACCTGAGAACACTTCTCAGTCCGATCAAGGCTACTCATCAGCTGAGAACTCTCCCAATTCCAAACGACTGGTGGGCATGAGACTCAGTCCTGTGGAGTCAAAGCCAGAGGAGGAGGTGTCGGAAGAGTTGCCAAAGGACAGTGAGCTCTGCGTCACAAATCAGACTAAATTAGAGCCTATTATAAGTGCCACTAACTCCCTTGCTGAGGAACTCAATGCAAAAGATGACATGGAATTGATAGACTGGCGTCGGAGGCGGAAGAAGTACAGTCATCCGCACTGCAAGTCTTTGGAAGAACTGCAGCAGTTGAACTCCCCTAGTAACAGTGTTCTGCCATGTGTGCTTCATTCTACACCAATCCCATTGAACAGTTCAAATTCCCTTGCATTTCCTCTCAGCAAAATTGAGAGCACAGACTCCATTTGTACAGTTGACAATCAGTCCCCAAAGCCAAGTCGCCTTATTTCTTTGAAAGAAAAGTACGGTGATGCTTTTGTGGTTTCTTCCTTGGAGGATATTGATTACATGGATGCAAGCAGCGTCGAAGGAGAAAATGCCATTGTTTGTGTTGTTTAAAACAAGTAATTTAAAAAAATGGAAATGCAACAACGCATTTTCACATTTTAAACGGTAAAATTTAAAATCTGACATCAAGCAAGCATATATTAAATCTAGACACACATTCTGTCTTTAAAATCTTATTGCCACATTTAAGGCAAGTGAAAAATAAGTAAGTAAAAATTAATTTCGTTTTCTTTTATTTGATTTGATTAAACAATAAGTTCATTTTTTCTATAGAAATGTATTTCAGTAACAGTATCTTGTTTAAAACATACTGGATAGACTACTATAGTCTATTACATAGACTACTCAAGAAATTTTGCAAACAAGAAAACCTTTTTTTAAGACCTGCATTTTCCAGTAAAATATATGAAATACAAAAACTCAATTCAGGCCATTTATACTATTAGAAAAATATAAAAAAATACAAATACAAAAAATATTTAAATAAGTTTTTTTAATTCACAAAATAGAAACATTTTATATATTTGTTAATTTTTTTAGTATATGAAAGTTAGTTTGTGAATTTATTTTATCAAGCAATATTGCACAAAGTTAGAATTCACATAAGAAAGCCGGGGTCATTCCATACTTTTTGATAAAACATCTACACATTTGTTTTAATATAAAATGACTGTGTATTTGCCCTTGGTTTAGAAGAATGCGTTCTTTGGACTATTACAGCTGATCATTCTCAGAAAAGTGGTAAGAATATTTTTTGAAAATTATACTGGTTTCTCTGATGATCTGCTAATATTAGTCATGATAGAGTTTATTTTTTTTATTTTCAAATGGCTTCAAAATGTTTTGACCAAAGAAAAAAAAAAATTGCTTTCATTTTGCTGTTAAGCGCCATTTGGAAAAAAAAAAATCATCAATAGCAGCTGCTGTTTTGGAGTTTTTCTGCAGCTTCTTCAATTCTCTGACAGTACAAAATTCAAACAAAAAGTACTGTAATACTATAAGACAAAAAGCACAAATTGATATACATTAAACGTTTCTTATTTTTAAAATGAAAACCTTTTTTTCAATGTTTCCAACATTCGTACTGATTTAATTCTTGTCATATTCAGTTTTCAATGTAACATATGAAAAAAGAATTGGTTACTATATAATGTACATTATACAGTAAGTCAATATTTATTGTGTTGTAAAAATCTTTAGTAAAACTTTTTGTTTTATAAGGAAGAACAAAATTCAATACATTGATTTACTTTCATCGAATATCTTGTGATTAAGATTTATCAGTGCTTTAACATTCTTTATTTTAAAATTCTTATTTTTTTTACCAATACTGTCCATTACAATGATGCTTCCCTGTAAACAATATGCACTTATTCTTCTTAGCAAACTCTTCATGGATTTATTTTGTGCTCTTTATAAAGCTGCATGATAAATTATTTAAGTAATACTTCTTATAGTATTGTTTTCAGTATGGTAATTAAAAATATTACAGTATTATTATCACATCCAAACATTTGTCAGACATCCTTGTTACCTAATGAAGTATAATACTTTTTTTTCTTTGAAACTTATAATTGACTCAGTGCTATCAATACTAGATCTACTTTGTAATTTTAAAAATATTTCAGACTTATAGAAATTCTTACACTGTTGCATGGTTGTATAGTTACATTACTGTAATCAGATATATGTATAGTAGTTAACATATGTCAGATTTTTTTGTTCTGTATTTTGCAATTTGGTCTACAGCAGCCTCAACAAAAGATGAACTAGGAACGAAGCTAATTGGTGATCGATTATGACTTCCAGGAATTCTCAGCGACATCTACTGCAAAGAATCTTAACTACATTCCACATTCTACAAATAAAGTAGAAAAATAACAAGATCTTTGTTGTTTTTTTTTTTGTAATCTTTTCATCTGAATTCTTTCTTTTTAATATTATTATCATTATTATTATTATTTTTATATTATTCACATTTTTTTTTTAAAATTTATGTTATTCCAAATGAAACAAAACATAAGCATGGCATCAGTTCCTATTTCTTGCATGGCCGCTGGCTGCCGCATTCATCATGTTTTACCATGTTTCTCCTTGCCTGTTTGAGCTTTTATTCAAATCTCATAGAGATAATCGAGCATCTTCCTTTCCCAAGGTTGTCTAATTTGCCCTCAAGTATCGATGTGAATGGGCAAGGCCTTTGAATGCATAATTACATTATTTTCATGCTGCCATGCAACTTTGCAGCAAAGCGTTCCAGGATCAAGGAAATGATCAGGATTTCCTACATTTTTTGAAGTTGTTCTTTTTTTGAGGCTACTGTAGATAGAAAGTTTATGGAGTGGTAAAATTGAGAGTAATAAATATTTTTTGAAAAAATAAATAACCAACTATGCAAAAAAAAAAGAAAAGCACAAACGCAGATGGCAGCACAGAAACACAGAATGATGGGAGGCAAACATTCAGTGTAAACTGTTTCATGATGATGGAGTAAGCACACATTCCAAAAAATGTTGGAAATTAATTCTCTTTTCATACTGAACAAATACATTTCTCACTTTTCCACTTCATTATATGATTTTATGAATGCATGGTTATATCTATTCTTCAATTGTTAAATTCTCATGAAGCTTGTTGAAAAGTAAAGTTACAATAATTGAAAAATCCTAGAAGAATATATTGCTAAGAAGAATATATTAATTAATCTCTAATTACTCTGATTTGTCTCTTCACAAGATCATTTTTGATCAACAGTTCTCTTTGAATGTTTTTACAAATTGTTTAGATGCTTTGCATTCCTCTACAAGTCTTAATCTTTTTTCTTGTCTTTTGCTTAAAAAAAAAAAAGACTTGCAATATAATTACTATATTCTGATACCATAAGTAGAAATCAAAATTAAAAAGTCACAAACTAAAAAGTTTCAGCTACTATCTAGTTTATAACAAGAAAGAGATTTTATTTCTACAATTTTTCTATCATTTTAAACATGTAAAGAAATAATTCTCCAAATATCATAACTCTGTCATTCCTTTATTGCAGTCTCTCGCACAATGTATAAAATGTATGCTCCTCCTTCGAGTGTTAAGAATTATTGCAGGATAAATTGTTTTAATATATCAACACTCATCAGTTCAAAAGATCTGAGACTCAGAAGCAAAAGCATAAAATTCCTAAAGTGCTGCAAGGTACAGGAATGATGGTTAAACTGCTGCCACAAAACCACTCATCGAAGTCCCACAGTGAGATTTAAGAATGTATATAGGGATTTTAACATGTGCTAAATTCATATTTGGAAAGTACATCAGGCTAAACCTACTATCTAAACATATCTTAAGAATTACATGATGCATTAAAATTATAAATGACGAGAGATTTTGGCCCGTAGCAGTATCCTCATTTGGCTGGGAGCTGAAAACATCTCTTTAATGTGTAATTTTTAATGTATTATATACATTTTTAACTTATTTTGTGTTAGTCAAAGACACTTCTTAAATTGAAGCATATGAACCATTCTTCGTGTGCTGACTTCGATACTATTTTAAAGTAGAACCAATGACTGCCTTAGATAGAAAGAAACAAATATTCTATCTATAAATATGTGAAATAATTCAGAAAAGAATATTTTTGCTTCAAAACTTTTGTGAAAATGAAAGAAATTCACACAGAGGTAAAGTATAAAGTCAAATTATTTTTGTGTTGAAAGATTAAAAATGCAATTATTTTTTTATTAAAACCTTTGATGCCGTTGAACTAATGTTGTTCTAATAGTATTTGTAGAAGACCAGTATATATATTATTACTTCAAAATATCTGTAAATAAGTGTCCTGTAATAATGTTTTTTAAGTTTTGTTATGTTTCTTAAAATGTTTGAATGTTTATCTTAGAAATAAACTAGTTTTGCATTTTATAATTTACAGATTTTTTTTTTTCATTTTATTGTTTAAGAAATTTTTAAAAAAACCTCTGAAAGTCCTTCATATCAATAGTTATTGTCAATATTCAGTTAGTGTTGATACATTTGTACGTTTGATGAAATCGAAATAAGTTATTGTTAATATTGATGTGTTGAGAAGTTAATTCTGATTTATTGATTAAAAACTGTCAATTTAAAAAAAATTCTTTGTAAGATACTACTTTAACAAAGGAAAAGACAATATGGCAGAAAATGCTGAGAACAAGTACATTTTATTAAAATTGAAGAAACTAAAACTAGTGTATGGAAGATATTCAAACATTAAGATAGATAATGTTTAAGCGGAGACAGTGTATCCCAAATTTGAAGGAAATAGCTTCAAAATTTTTCAAAACCACTTTCTGTCATTTTAAAAAATGAATTCACTACCAAATGTTTTTGTAGTACATCTTTTTACATTGCCTTTCCAGTACTTTATAGAGATTACACTCACAAGTATTAAACTGTGGCTTATGTTGTCTGGTCATGCCGGCATGGTCGTGCGGTCTAAGGCAGCTGTCTCCAGTGCGGCCGGTGTGCCGGTTTCCTTTCTTGTGTTTGTTCGTCTCTTCTTTACTTTCTCTTCGGTCAGATGTCATTCCTTAATGGCGTCCTGAGGAAGGCAAACGGGAAACCATCTCAGTATCTTTCCCTAGAAATTCTCGGGAGTCTGCTAGGGATTCGCCATCTTGGGAACACTAGCGCTCCCTGGAACACAGAGGCTTCGATTCCAAAGCTCACACTTCGGTGCGTTCCGTACTCATCATTATCATATGTTGTCTGCACCTGCTGAATTGCCGTGCTGGCGTGGTCGTGCGGTCTCGGCGGCGGCCAGCCGTGGCATCCAATGTGCCAGTTCCTGGGTTCGAATCCCGGCAGTGGCATGGGTGTTTCACTTTCCTTTCTTCTGTGTTGTCCGTTTCTTCTTTCTTCTTCTGTCATTGTTTCTCTTCATAGGAGGCAGAAGTCCGATTGTCACCTTAGGGTGCCTCCTGGATAATTATATCCCAACGACAATAAGGCAAATAAATATCCCCATCATAGAGTGTCTATGACCAGTGATCCGGTTGGATCCGCGGACACGACAACAACAACAACAACAACAACCTGCTGAATTGGCCATTTTTCTTACTAGTATTACAATGTGTTCTTTCCATAACTATTCTGGTAAAAAAAATGTAAACTAATAAATAAGTCTGCTTATCCCATAGATGTTTAACAGTTCAATTAAGACTTGTTTTTAAAATTTTTATTCTTTCATCTCATTGTATAATTTAAAATAATATTTCTGATATTAACATTTCCAAATACTCTTGCATCAATCTAACCACCAGTATCAAATATGATAGTGAAGCTATAGTTACAGCAAACTTAACCAAACTGAACTACCTATAAAAAAGCTCCAAACAATATTTTATGACCTACAACAGGAACTGTGAAAACAACTCCAATTATAGCCCCCCAACTCTCATCACAGACCAATTATTGAAGAAACAAAACTATAGACAACTGAAGTTTCATAAATAATCAAATCATTACCAGCCTCCAACACCACAAAACTGTAAACACAAACTGATGTAGTAAGAATATATTATATATGCTTAAAAGATTTATATCTACCATATAAGTTGAACTTTCCATTCCTCCCAAGCATTCTGTAGACTAGGAATCTTACAATATACAGTTAGATTTGAATGTTAAAAATCAAGAAAAATGATTTTCCACTTCAAGAATTAAAACAACTGACATTAGCTACTAAAGAAAATAGATTCCCTGCTACACAAAGGCTCCATACAGATGGCTTTCTAATTAACAAACTACGAAAGTGCTGGAATTTATTCTATTTTCTCATTAAACATCAATAGGTCACTGAATATAGGTCCTTGTTTGAGGAATTTTCCCGCTCTGGGGTGGGATTTACTCTATATTTTGGCCCGGTGCCTAGGACCTTTATCAGGAGATGCATACTACTTATATTAAGACTGGCGCACATCTAACCACTTCCGTTGTTGGTTTTCCGAATATGTTGTTTTCGTGGTCTTCTTTCTGAGCCATGGTGAGCACACTGAAGAAGACCTCAGGCATTGGACCGAAATATAGAGTAAATCTCACCCAGGAGTGGGAAAATCCCTCAAACAAAGACCTATCATGTCCCACTCGTCCATCAGGACGAAACTATCAACAGGTCAATTTAAATCAAACTTCGATGCTAAGAATATAGGTAATGTTACTCGTAGCATTTAAGCAATTAATTTGTAGACCTAAGAAATTTAAAAATGCAGTTTCCTTGGTTGATTCAAAATTAGCAATCCAAGCAGTAACTTCTAACAACAGCCAAGACACAAAACACATCCTAGAAATTAGAAATTCATTAAAATTAGAAGGATTAAGCAAACAAATACAATTTCAGTGGATACCATCACATGTCCTTAGAAACAACATCGCTGGCTATTTAGCAAAAAAAAACGGCACTAAACTCATAACTATAATAACGCAAATAAAAAGAAATGAAGAAACGACTCAGTTGTCTCAAAATAAAAAAAATGGGCAAACAGACAAAACCCCTGGAAAGAAAACTGTATCAAACATCGAAAATCTTTGTTTAGACTCAATTCAGGACATGACTACCTTGCTGCATAAAATGAATATTTTTAAAATTCTGCAAAATGTGTTTTAAGTAAATTACCAGAATCAATTATGCACCAAGATCATCTTCGCAAAATTGTACAAAATTAAGCCTAAATTAATAAGAGGATAAATTATACATTATCGTCTGAATATTATTTAAATTTTTCTCATTTTTCTTCTTTTCTTGTTTAAAGAGTTCATGTAATGATTTTGTTCATTCTGAACATGTCTCCTTGGGAGATTGAAAAGTCACCTGCTGTTTAATTTTCAAATAATTAACAAGATGCTGGTGGTAGGCAGGTGAAGAATTACAGAAGGAAGACATATAGGTTTCAACTGTTTAGAGCCTTGAACTATGGATATGCAAGGAAAAAGAAGATTTATTGGGTTTATTTGTACAAGAATGGCTGAAGTTGGAGTTTTTTTTTATTTAAGATGATCATCTTTTAATACAGTCTTTGATAGATCCTAGCTTATTATTTTATTAATAATTTATTTTTAATAATGAGAAATGGATTAAAAAAAAATTAATTCCCAACCACTTTTTCCGTTGGGGATTACTGTAAATTATACTATACAGTAAAATGGTTCTGAAAAACTTAAGTTTATCTCCATTAAGTTTATTTTATGAAAACAAAAGCGTTTAAAAAAAAAGATATAGTAAGAGCCTCACTTAACCAATTTGGCAGAACAAAAATAATGTTCTATTATATTTAATATGTAAGAGGTAAAAATCAATTCAGATAATAAAAAAAATCACACAAACTTTGGTTAAGAAAGAAATATATTTAAAATATAATAACGTTTCGGCAATTGTAGTTCCAATTGCAATTTTCAAGTTACAAATGATTTGTAACTTGAAAATGGCAATTGAACTATAATTGCCGAAACGTTCTGTTATATTTTAAATATATTTCTTACTTAATCAAAGATAATATTTTTTAGGTGTAATGGACGAATCATTAGAATAACTTCACCTCAACTCTATCAAAGGAAAAAAATGGTTATAAGAAATAAGTTAATTATGGTACTTATTTAAGAGTTAAAAATAGATTTAATTAATATATTTTAGAAGGAATATAAAAGTACAGAAAAATATATTAACAAACCATATTTTCGTATTCCCAGCTTTCTTTTCCTAACTAGTGGAATTTTTTCCCATTGGTATACTTACATTTATTCTGTTTATTAAAACATTTTTAGTTATACAACGGCACTTAAACATTTACAACTGTTTTAAAGGAACCTTGTAGTCCCTATAGCGTCCAAATTCAAATTACTAATTTTACTTACCATTATCACAAAAATAGTTAAAATTCTTACACACATTTATATCTTGAGTTTTATAGTTTTACCCGTTAAAATTTATTTTTTCAAAAAGAAAAACAAAAACTTTTTTACTCTTGTCGTGACGTCACGCCCATTCGTAAAGATGGCTCCGCTTCAAATCGTCTCCACTTCAACTGAATGGAGAGCGATTACATAATTATTATCACAGTATTGAGGTTATCTTTCAAAAATAAATAAAGTTTATACTTAAATGCATTAATTTTATGCGTCAGAATTTATCAGAGAGTTTTTCTTAATTTCACAGCATCGGCCGTGTTCGCAGGGAATTCTGGGATAGCCGATCGCTCGCTAGTAAAGAATTGAAGAATTAATCCCAATAAATCTAAGAAATTCAAAAAGAAAATACCTCAGGATGGATTTGCTAAATTTCTATTAATTTCTGAATGGGAATTTTGCCAATAATTATCAAATTGAAAACTTTAAATTACTTTCGCTGTTTGATTTATAGATGAAAAACAGGCACAATATCATTCAATGTCGTTCGAAATTCCTTCTTCAAAATGTTTTCTAGAGTATTTTGATGCATAAAATTACTATATTTCTGTGTAAAGATTGTTTCCTGTCGAATGATGATATTTCTTATTATAATAATAGCTTTTTGATAGTTTTCAGTGCAGTGAAATTGATATATTGAAGGGAGAAACTACGAAATACGACGTATTTCAATTCTGTGCTTTTATTGGTTGGATTTCCGAAAGACATGCGATGAATGTCCTGTCGTGTTCTATCCTGGCAGTCTCATCAAACACGTTTCCGCCAGACATGTCGCACGAACAGGTTGCATGGTGTTCGCCTAGCTTTAAATCCGCTCCTGCCGTTACGGCAAATAAAAATTTAAAAAACAGTAACTATTTATAATTAAAAATAACTTATATAAATCGTTGGTTAAGTGGAAAAGAAATATATTTTGATGTATATTTACAATGAAAAAATGTATGTTCCTTTTTACATTATATTCTCTGTGATTATAATTATTTATTAACCGAAATAAATTTATACCAAAAATGTGTTTCTTTTATCTAAAACCCATTTTTTGTGTGTAAAGATATATGGGTAAAGAAAAAATACTAAATATTTTTGCCCCTCCCCTGGAAAATTGTTTCCCCCCCCCCCCCCAATCTTAAAACTAGTTCTGGCTATGGTCCTGGCGTATTTACTGCCTTTCCCGAAATCTCAAAATGTGTAGATAACCCCAGGGATGTACAGACTTAGGAAGTCTGAGGGCCAATATTTTTCTAAAAGTTCTGATGGAGGGTATCAGCATCTCTTCCTCCAACTCTACTATATCTTACTAATTAATGATTTCATTTATAATAATAATTAATAATAAATATAATTTACATAAACTTCAAATTATCAAATAATGAGCTAATTGTAGTCCTAATTTGACTGTGGGCAAAGTTACTGCAAACGAGACTGTGGCATTTCCCATATCGTTGAGCGGGAGATAGACGAGGCCTTTCGCGTCTTATTGTTCAGAAATCGTCTTCAGGACTAACAATAGGACGTGAAAGGCTTGGTGTATCTGTTTTTCAACGATGTGGGAAATGCCCCAGAGTCTCGTATTCAGCAATGAGCTAGTTGTGTTTCATATCAACATTCCAATAGTATAGTCTAAGACAGTTGCTATTGCAAGTTATGATATGTTTCAATGTATCTGCTGGCAGCAATGGAATGACTCAAATTTAATTTTAAGTATACTAATCCCCAACAATATTTTTTACGTATTATTTTGCTTACATTTATTTATTTATTTATTTATTTATTTATTTATTTATTTATTTATTTATTTGTTCACAACTACGGAGAAAGGAGATATAATTTCAGTTATTTTATTTTCAAACAAAACAATGAATGAACAAATATAACTAATAAATAAACATAAATTATTGGGATGGCCAAAAAGTTCATTCGGTTTTTTTTACATAGGTTGGCTGTAGCAGCGCTTAGGTGTCTTTAATATCATTCGACACATTTTGTTAGATTGTATTGTGACAGTTGTCATATCAGCTTGCATTGAAAACAAAAACTTGGTGAATTTTGTGTAGCCAATTTAATATTGAATATTGAAGAAAATAAGAACTCAAGCCCGCATGTTTTTTTAATGACCAGGCAAAAACTGTTATAGCTTGGCTGGGAAGTTCTGATTCATCCATGGTATTCACAAGACATTGCACCTTCGGATTTCATTGATTTCGGCCTTTACAAAATTCTCTTAATGGAAAAAATTGAAATCCTGAAAGACTGCAAAAGGCACCTGGAAAAGATACAAAGTTTTGGGAATATGGAGTTTTGAAGTTGCCTGAAAGATGGTAGAAGGTCGTGGAACAAACCGCTAATACGATGTTCAATAAAATTATTGGTGAAACTGACAAATGTTTTTTATTTTTACTTAAAAACCGAACGAACGTTTTGGCGAACTCAATATATTGCTCAAGAATCTGCTTCTAACTCTACACAAGCCATTATTTTTTTCAAAATTGTACCATTGAATTTTTTAGCAAGACGCATGCAGGAAATTTTAATATTTTAAAAATTCTTAGCTGTTTTACCAGAAAAGTCTAAAACTTCAAACTTATACCTTAGTTAGCTTTTCATTAGAACTTGATTTTCTGATAGTTTTAGATTGTTTTTGTAGCTCTCCCACCAGAGATATAACATCCTGAATTTGGGCGTTATTCGAAATTTAGCAATGATAGTGATTACAAGAGAAGGGTAAAATTCTAAGAAATGATTTTTTGGCTGTAAACTCTCTTGGCACCAATTTAAGGTAAAAGTTTGAAATCTCACACTTTTCCCCTTCATACTATAATTTAAATCCGAAAAGTGCATTTTTCGTAAATTGAAGCCCAGGTTTCAGGCTTTAATTTCCGCTTTCCTGTCAAAGATAGCTGCAAACGTTATTTGAAAGAAAAGATAGACAATTTCAATTGGTTTTTGAATTATATCTTTTTCTCTTTAAGTTCAAAAGATATTTGAGTTTCTGTAAATGCTGATTTTGCGAAAATTGAGCATCGGACATGATGGAAAAATGACCACCACAGACAAACAAAAGTGGAAAATTTTTTACACCTGGTTTTGTTATGTCTTTATACAGGAGAATAAGTCAGCAAAAAATTAAATTATTCTGAAATGGTCCTGCAACCGGATGGAATGACCCACATATGTTTATTATCTGAATCTAATCCATTCTACTAGTGAATCAGGAAATACTAATAGAGGATAAGATTAGATTAGATTAATTGAAAGTGGGTGGCATGATTGCCGAGCACGTCGACCTGAAAGATCTATTGTGCTATCCCACGGAAAGAAGGACAGACGGAGAGAAAGACTGAGAAAGGATGGTGTGAGAAATGCAGGGGAAACGGGAGAACTCCGGGAAAACCTGCCCAGCGCGGATCGCCACCATCAACGAAGCCCACATGAGAACCGAACCCGGTACTCAGAGGGGAAAGGCCAGTGTCTTAGCGACATCGCCAACCACGCGGTCAATAGAGGATAAACTATACATAATTGCTTGATTATTATTATTTTTTTTACTCCTTCTCCTTTTCTTGTTTAAATGATTTCGTTGATTCTGAACATAGTAATAGTGTGAGACTGAAAATCCTTTTGTTGTTTGAAATTCCGATAATAAAAACAATAAGAGGCAGATGAAGCGTTGCAGGAGTAACAGGTGTGTCCCGAGTTCGGTTCTCATGTGGGTTTCGTGATGGTGGACGATCCGCGCTGGGCAGGTTTTCTTGGGGTTCTCCCGTTTCCCCTGCACTTCTCCCACCATACTTTCTCAGTCTTTCTCTCCATCTGTCCATATTTCCGTGGGATAGTACAATAGACCTCTGGTCGCAGTGCTTGGCTTCTGCCACCCACCTTCACTACATACATACATACAACAGGTGTGTTTGAAGTAGGTCGAACTGAGGGTTTATAAGATCGCTGGCTTATTTGCTTCGTACAATTATGGCTGAAATTGAATTATCTTTTTTTCTCTTTTGTATATGTGTTTTATTAAAAATTATTTAACGTATGCTAATTAAAATTCCTTTAGAAAGACTATTTGAAAAAAATTACAAACACACAATTTCTAAAAGTTGATTGTATTTAAAAAAAAAACCACATAAATTATGCAGGGCGAAAACGATGCGACTTGACGCCGTGTTGTGTGGCCAACATGTCCTTTGAGCCTGTTTTTGAAGGGATTCCGGACGACAAAAGTCTGCCAACCACAGGCTCATTTGAACTTTCTTTCATCTTGTCCGATTTCTTTTAAAATCAATGTAGTCAAAATGGCGGCACATAGAGCTTTCAGACTTTCCAGTTCATGACATAGTTTTAATACCGAGTTACTTTCTATTCGTAGCAATTAACTTTCTAATGACTACCCACTTCAATTCATCAACACCCATCTAGCTAGATTCCTAAACAACATATCTGCTGTTCCCTTGAGAAATAGAAGTATCAAGTATGTTTCCATTCCTTTTCAGGCCAAAATATTTCCCACAATAAGAAAGTTATTACATCCTTATGATATTTCGTTAACAGCCCCGTCCAAAAACTGTTCTGCCAAATTTCTCAGTTCCACACTCCAGCCCAATCCGCGGGGTATTGTCGAAGCCCTCCAATGTTTGGATTTTCATTGCCTTTATATAAGGTGACCAGATTTTAACATTGGAAAAGCGGGACACCATTGACCGGGGGGGGGGGGGGGAAAGTTTTGATTAAAAATTTGGTCTGTATGGCAGGGCCGGACTTAAACATCCAGGGCTCCTAGGCAACAACAACCAAAAAAAAAAAAAAAACGAAATCTCCAGTTCGACAACCAAAAAAAAAAAACGGAATTCAATAACCAAAAAAAAAATCGGGACTTTTTTAAAACGCCGCGAGAAGCGGGACAAATTCTTAAAAATCGGGGACTGTCCCGCCAAAATCGGGACGTCTGGTCACCTTACTTTATATTGAGGAGACACGGCAGCCGGTCAGTAAGCGCGTGGCACAGTATAAAACCGCCATCAGAAACAAAGATACTAATTATTAACATTTCTCCATGTGTCCAATAGTGGAAGTTTAGTTGATTGGTCTTATCCCCTCATCATTTGTAATGATAGCGAGCACTTCATTCACAAATGCAAAGAATCTATTCATATTCTAATAAGCAATCATTGCTACAATGACTGCATTTCTGTTCGCACAGTCTACCAATACGGTTTCCAAAAACGAAGTAAAGACATAGAAAACGATCTCCATTAGTTTTCGGTTTTGCATTCCCCTGTTTGCTTGCTTTTTGTTTTGTTTTTTTAATATTTATTTATTAGGTTTGCCGTTATGACGTTACCTTATGGACGTTTCGCAGCAGACGATTCCACCACAGGTTCCATGTTCTAACACACAGAGGGCGCCGGCCTACATTTTTTCCGCCGAAGGATGGCACCACCTGTCCTGCTGATCTTTTCCCATGGGGCAGCTGAAACACTTAAATATCCATGTCTTTCTATAATTATTGTCACTC
>JAFIDM010001028.1:13527862-13542728 GCA_023159025.1 Thereuonema tuberculata | reverse complement strand
AAATTTGTTTGAATTAACATGGAATGACCCAAATACAATTAAAATGATGATATTTTAACAGTTTATATGTAAATAGTTTTTTAGAAATCATTTATTTGTATTTTAGTAGAAATTATGTATTTATATTTTAGTAGAAATTATTTATTTGTATTTTAGTAGAAATTATTTATCTGTCTTTTATTCATTTTAATCGTTAACCGTTATTTTAAAACATTCCTTTTCTATTTTCTAATTACTCATGCTCTGTTTATTTTTAAATTCTTTTCCGTCGGACCAGTTAATTAATTTAAATTCATTATGTTCTTGTCCAATCCTTAGGTATATTTTTAATTACTTAATCAGTCAAATCAAACTATGTACATACTGTAAAAACCAATGTTTTTCGTTTAATAAATTAATTCAGTTTAGTTCCAGAACTTGACTCCCAAATGTCGATGTCTTTAGATCACAAAGAATCTCCCGCAAACACCACTACAATATATACATATATTTCGGCTGGCTGGTTGGATCTTTTCTTTCCACTCCTGTTTTGTTAAAGCATGGTTGGATTCAACATTACATAATAAATATAGATTATTGATAAATATAATATATCAATAATTTCAAGATAAATATAATAATAAAAATATACGGGATATTCTTCTCTATTAATAAGACGTCTCTTTTCAATTCGTCAGTCCCGAGTAAAACATTTTAAAAGTATATTAGTAATTGCTTAAAATTAATTACCCTCATGAAGCTATCAAATTGTTTTATGGGTTTGTTAGTAGAGATCAGAAACATTCAAAGAAAAACAACTAGAATAAAAAAAAAAGTATTATAAATAAAAATAAAAATAAAAACAGAATGCAATTAATTATAAGTCGAAATATTCATGTCTGTCCTTCCGTCCGTCTATAATCAAGATAACACACAAACTACACATCATAATTAGCTGAAATTTTGAAGGTAGGTTTAGGATTCTTCTACAAGGAAGCTCTCCATTCAATTTGATAAATATCGATAAATTGATAAGGGGCTACCGCCAAAAATATATATATATATATATATTTTGACGTGAGAATGCTATAGCAATAATTGCGATAACTCGAAAATTATTTATCTTATAAAGCCAAAATTCTACAGAAATGTTTCGTGGGGGAGGGCAAAAATTTTTGGCAATGTACTTAACACAGTAAATCTATATAAAATAAGTTAAGTAAGATAATATGATTTAACTATTTGTGCCTTTCTTTATTTTTTTGTATCTGTTAAAATAATTTAACTTTTTATTTATTTTTATCGATTAAGAGCTCTTATGAGAAAATAAGTTTATGAATTAATCTAAAATCGCAAATAACAGGGGTATGCAAATGCTACCTCTTTGCTCGTCCGTGTGACTTTATTATCACTATCCTTCGATATAATTTTTGGATATTACTATGTGGCACCTCAACTATATCTTTTTATTTATTTTACACTGAACCCGATCACAATTATCGGTTCACAGCACGTGACCTTGAACTAACACCACAACGCACATCAGTTATGTTAAAATCTGCTCAAGTTGGATGAAATCGTAATTTTCGAATGGCACAAAAATAAAGTAATTGGCAATACCTATAATATTAAAAAAGAATTCAAAATTTTAATGCAAATAATATATGTATAATATAATATAATGCATGCAGCATTATTCTTTCCTATTCTTAATTTGGAAAAGGTTAAATTAAATATTTTAAAAATTACAGCAATACTTAATTATAACTACAGAGTCAAATGTTCTAGAATTATTAATTGAACTTTTGCATAATTTCAAAAAGAGAAGTTTATTATCTTTGTTTAGGCAACTTATTTAATTAATATTTATTTTAATCCTTCTTTTATAATAACTCGCAAATTATCAAAAAAAAATTTGTTAACTCTTTACTTTATTTCCATTTAAATTATAAAATAAATTTCTATCACTAAGTATTTTTTTTTTTAATTTTAAAAACAGTAAATTAATTTAAATACAGGATTAATATTAATATTTTGCAAAAGGTTAGTTTTCTTTAGATGTAGCGTCGTAATGTTACGACGCTTGAACATTTACAGTTTCCAATTCATTGCTAAATCTGACCGAATATTAAGTTTTTAAAAGGTTACTGGTTTGTTTTACTGTAGAACCATTAGTAAACGCAAAAACAAACGATCCTGCGATGTAAATAGGTCCGAATTATGGCTGTGTTTTCATCGGAAGTTAAGTAAACAGACTTGGTTGGTTTTTCTGGGCTGTGGCTGTTTACATGTTGATGACATCACATGCATTATTTCAAAATGGCCGCCTCCACAGTTATTACCAGGAACTTTCCTTACATACGACAGCAATTAGGTGCTTTATTAAAGAACAGCAGCGTAGCAGTGAAATTCATTTGTATAACTGTGTCCTTGTGTTACTTTCTGTCGTACAGTGAGACGGCTGTGCGCGTGATTAGTGTGACTCCGGGCTATATCATCCCTCCGAGTTTTTGGATCTGGACTGCCTTCACCCATTGCTTCCTGGAAACGCATTTGTGGGAAGTGGCTGTGGATATTATAACCGTGGGATTATGTGGAAAATTAATTGAACCTCTATGGGGAGCTCTGGAAATGCTCACCTTCTTCGCCATCGTCAATGTCGGGGTGGCGATTCTGTCCACGGCCTATTACCTGCTAGTTTATATGTGCACTTTCAACCCAGATATCCTATTCCACATTCATATTCACGGACTTACGGGGTATTTAGCAGGGGTTGCGGTCACTGTGAAACAGATAATGCCAGATCACGTCCTTTTGCACACACCTGTTGGCAAGCTACGGAATAGGAACGTACCACTGAGTGTCTTAATGGTGTCCCTCCTGCTGTGGCTCCTAGGTCTCCTAGAAGGCACCCACGCCTGTATGTTTACTAGTGGTACTCTTACCAGCTGGTTTTATCTTCGATTCTTCCAGTATCACTCGAATGGCTCACGAGGAGATATGGCCGATAATTTCACATTTGCCAGGTTCGAAATATTTTCTGTATAAAGATGAAACCATTTCTAATAGCACCTAGCAATTTAGAGTTGAAAGTATTACTTCAAGGGAACGGGGCTCAAAACAAAAAAAGTAGTAATAATAATAAAAAATATATATTTACAGTTTAAAAGATGTTTCTTCAAATTTTACTCATGAGTTCATGGTAAGGAAATAATAATAAAATTCAATAATAATAATAATAAAAATGAGATAAGGGAAAATCTTTGTGCCTACATCCTTAAATATGTGAAACCTTAAAATTCGAAAGAAAAAAGGCAATATGATAACTAGTTATGAGTTTATTTATGATGGTTATAATATTATAGATATAGCAATGTATGCTGCAATAGATTAATGGTTTACTTATTACTTAAACAACAAATGATATTAGTTAAATTAATCCAGTTCCGTTAATATATTAACGTCAATATATTAATTCCAAAAAGTAAAAATTTAAAGTTAATTAAATATTAATTACTGCTTAAGTAGCATTACTCTTTTAAATCAAAAAAATATATTAACAAAACTTTTGGTGAAAAGCATTTTCTTTTATATCTTAGCCTTATTTCAAAAATGTTGTTTTCTTAAAGAGGATCGCATTTTAATTAATATCATTATAAATGATGTCACATTTGTGTCTAAAAAAAACATAATAGAAATAGAAATAATTGTGGTGCATTTGCAATAGAGCTATTATAAGCCATGCTCAGACTTTGAAAATAATTTTTCAAGATATTAGAGTTAGGAAGGTTTTTGCTAAAAAAGGAAAAAAATTATAATATTTTCCAACAACGTTGTTTATTAACACAAGAGGTACAAGTAAATTGTAAGTAATACAAACTGGAATGATTAAAATTATGAGTCACTAATTACATCATTTTTATAATTCAGTGAGAAATATGGGCTTGTTTACTTTTGCAAAATTGTTTAATAATGAATTACAAACCCACACCCCCGTAATTCTTGATCAAGAGAAAGAAGTTGCTCCTATTTCTTATTTTTAATGTTAGAGAATCTCTGCTCTCACAAATAGGTTGTCTGCAGTAGTGTTGATAGGGCATCTTCTGATAACACTTGAAACATTTAAAATAGACTATTGATCATATGTAAGTTTTGCTAGTGTTTCCTAGGATTTACATGTAGTAAAGCAATGAAAAAGTTTGGAGTGTCATGCAATATTAGGAAATCGTTTAGTGTGATTTTTCCAAAGGCATAAATGTGCCGTGAAGCAAAAAAATTGAGAAGCAGTGATCTGAAATTAAAAAGGAAATGTTTGATTTTTACAATTCTGAAATTCAAGTTGAAATAAAATAAAATTGAAGAAACACACATTTTGGGTTTACGAATTCTGTAAGTAAAATTGAAACAATTGAAACTTACATTAGAAATAGTCAGACAAATAAAAATTTTGGATTTCATGAAGAAATGAAAACAAAGTAAATGGAAAGAAAGTATGAATTTTCAATTGTTTCATTGAAACTCGTGGTTATAGATATTAGGAATAACACAAACATTCAGAACAACACAATATTACCCTCCTAATCCATCCCATTGTTGTTCATTTTTGTGTCATCCTTATCCTTTTATCTAAAAGCGAAGTGTTTATAAAAACAGTTGGATATTCATTCATGCTTTTCATTAAGCGAGTGCACTTTTCAGTTCTTTAGTTTAAACAAAGCCCAATTAGATTAAAATTGTTCATTTTTTATTTTTTCTTTATTCAAAAATGTGCAGTTTCACATTTTCACCTTTTATTTTTGTGCAAAACATTTGAACATAAAACTTAATCACACCAGAGGAGTTATGGTGTTTGGTGTGGACAGATAGATCAACAAATGAGTTAGTGCTTATTGTCAGAGAATACTTCTACAGCAAAATTAACAATAGATATTCCATATTTAATTTAACTTTTATAACATGCCTTAATGAACATTGGATTAAAAAAAAAATTGCAGTTTCAAGTTGAAAAAATGTAACATTTGTGATCAACATAACGTTCAGTTGAAACCTTAATTGTTGGTTTAGAATAACAAATGCATGATTTCTTTTGATGTTTGGTATATAATGGATCCATTGGTAAAGAGCTGAGGGCTCAGGAAGTACCATTACATGTTGCTGTTGAAAATATATATATATATATCTAAAAAAAATATTTATTATATAGTTTATATTTTAATACTAAATAAATTTAAATGATAAAATGTAAACTGATTTTCTTGTGCAAATTCTAGTATTAGAATTGTTTGTAGTACTCTATTCTAGGAGTTTCATAAGTCTAGAAAATGAGATATGTAGCAAAGATAAAACGATAACCTGTCGTACGTATTAACAAATCTAAATATACAAATACAAACTTGGAGTATTGCAAATTTATTTAACAGTTTCCATTAATTATTTTTTTTTTCTCACTAAATTCAAATTGGAACTATAAAACTTAGGAAATTTATGCAACCTCCGATTATTAATTGTTATTTAAAATTTATAAGCCTAGATATGATTCAGGACTTCTCCAAAATTAAATTTTGCAGGGTTGTTGTGAAATATAACTTGATGATCAGATTTTCAGACAGTTAGCAGATAGGTGAACAAATTTAGTGAACCTTAATATCTTTTTCTAACTATCAATAAGAATGCACCTTTTTTCAATGTCTGATCAAATTTTAGAACATTTTCTGAACTGTACTACATAAGAGAACAAGGGTCGGCAAACTATGACCCTTAGGGCAAATCCAGGCCTCTATGACATTTAGCCTACCAACTCCATGGACCATTACTGCACATAAAAAAAAAAAAATATCTCCACATTTAACATTTTTGCATCATCACTTTAGCAAATTATGATCGTAGCATTTAAAAGTCTTTCCATTTTTTTATATTTTATATTATAGCTTTACCAAATTTCCATACTACACTGTAGTGAACTGGCCCAGCAGCTGTAAAGTTTCTCGTGATGTTTTTAATTTATCAACGAGAGAAACGTTGTAAGTTGTTACTTGTACAAACTGTGAATGGTTGTTGAAGTTAGATCTCTAGACTTTATTACGTTTCTTAATGGATTCAGTCTCACATTGCAAAGCAAAACTGCACTTACACGCCACATATACTCTGCAGTGAAAGCATTTCGACATAAATTGACCTTTCTTCAATCCAACTGCTGATCAACAGCTTTCCTCACGTTTGTTGCTGTGAAAACTTTAAACAAGAAAAGAACACTTCGTTTCTGCTCAAGATATAATTAGTGGAAGCTACAGTTTCAACAGCATTTTTTCTGACCTCAATGAAAACTCAAAAATATTAAGAATCTTTCAAAATCGATTTATTATCAAGAACCTCCCATCAGATCTTTAACTGGAAGTAATTGATCTGTAGAATAATGACTTGTTGAAGGAAAAATACAAAGAGGAAAACTTAAATGACTTTTACAAATGCTTCCCAGATGAAGGATATGTTTCTTTAAAATCTTTAGCTTGGGGATTGATTTCAGCATTTGGTACACATTCGTGTGAGAAGACGTTTTCAAAGATGAAGTATTTTTGGGAAGAGTTATTATTGGCATGATGATGTTTAGTTTTGTGTTGTTCTCACTATTTGAACGCTAGTTTACGATATAATTTCTATTAATGAGAACTTCCTAGAGTGAATTATTACACAATTTTTTACTTCAGCAAAAAACTGTTCTGCTGGTAGGTCACTCCTAAACCGATCAACATTTACAGTCAATCTTGATTACAGGAAGACCATGTTTTGAACTAGAGTTTGATTTAATTTTTCCACAGAAAAAGAAGAATTTCATAGTTCTGTTGATTCTTCATAACACCATTGCTGTAAGAATTTGTGTAAAGTTCATGTGTGCTCTTAATGGAAAATCTTAAATGATTTAAAAATAGACTTTTTTAGCTTTATATATATATATCTTCATAATTTTACTGTGCATTTGATTTGACCCACAAGACCTAAAACATTTCAAATGAGGCATGTCTCCAAAAATGTTTTCCGATCCCTGAAATTAATTTCTGAATTGAAAGAAAGGACAGGCTACGAAACATGCCAGTTTCGTACAGGCCACGTGCATTGTAAGCTTTTGTATGGGGTACTGAATGGAGACTAAACAGATTCTTTGAATGAAAGAAAATTCAACAAATGAAAACTTTTGGAAACATTTAATTTCAATTCTGAAGTGTGGGGGAGACTTCATGGATGGACATACATTTGAGATTGCTTCGATCTCCCATATTTGGTGAGATTAATTTTTCTGCTGCTATCTTATTGTTCCTTCTACAAGTTATGATAGTTTAAGTATAATAAGATGGTTAAAAAGCATCGAAACAAAAAAGAATCCCAGGAATTTTGGGAAGAGTTATTATTGGCATGAGGATGCGTATTTTTGTGCTGTTCTCACTATTTGAATGCTCGTTTATGATATAATTTGTATTAATGGGAACTTCCTGGAGTGCATTATTACACATAATGTAATACTTCAGCAAAAAGCTTTCCTTTTTTGTTTTGGGACTTTAAGAAACATTTATATATAAATCATTCATTTTGAATGATATTTGCTCCATTGAAGTGTTAATCCTCAGAATTAAGGAATAAATAAAATATGTAAGGATGTTTTATGATAGTATAATTTATTGTTTACAAGAAAGAACTTATCATTTGAAACCTGTTCATTATAAATATACAGAAGGGACAAAAATAGATTGAATGATAATCGTATGTATTTTCCTCATAAAAAGATTGCTCTGAAAGAACAAATTTTGACGAATGCAATGATAAAGTACACTTGAATCATAAATATTGTTTTAGCCTTAAGTTCTATTCATGATTAATTCTTCTATCACGGAGAGCTACTGTTTGACTTTCCAAGCACCGTTCACCACTTCATCACCATCTTCTCAGAGCTCCACTGCTCTGTCTTCTAGAAGTGTGCTCTAAGCTGTTCTGTCTTGCTATTTATACAGCTAGAGCACATGGGCATACTCTTTCCTTGTTTATGGTTTATTGAAATTTCAAAAAAAAATAAATTGCCATTCCTATGGAAGGAATGAATTAATCTTCGCTTAGAACTAAACATATTTATTTATCCTAACAACTTTTGTAAAATGAACTAAAGAACATTCCATTGATGTTACACGTATGAACAGGAGCTTCTACACATTGTCTCACTGTGAGGATGAGATTACTAGTAGAGGTCATTTCATTTGTCTGACCTCTCAAGATCTTGATTTTTGATTGATTTTTATCTTTGTAGCCAAGTAGAGGAAAAAGAAAACAACATTCATTTTACAAAGTAATTCTGTAGAACAAATATAGTGTAACATTTAGGAAGTAAGTGTTACTGTCAGACCCTTTGTTGACTCATGGGAGCAAGAAGGTAGAGGCTGTGATGTTTCAGTAACCTAGCTGTGATTGGGTGATCAGTCCAACACTTGCCTGGCTTTACCCCATGGGAAAGAAGCCCTGTCCCCATTTCATTAATGGGGTGGGTGAACCCTACGGATAATTCAGAGTAGTGGCGTAGCGTGGGTTTCAGCCGCTCGGGACGTAGGGCAAATTCGCCACCTGTGGCAGCTATGAAAGCCCTGAATCGAACTCGTTCGAGCTTGAAGTCCTGTTCGTCAATTTCGGTTAGTACAGACAGTGTTGCCAGTCGCTAGAGCAAGTGAGGTGACTACACTACTTAAATAAAGGGGATTCCCTAGTTCCGTCACAGATTAAATAATAAGAAGTTCTGTGCTCATTGTAATCGGTCCGAAGGTGCAACAAAAATATGAAAAAAAAAAATGGTTCAAATTTTTAGATCAGATTACAAAATATTATTGTTATTTATTGTGAAATTTTGCTGCTCCCAAAATGTGCCGCCTGGGGTGGGCTGCCTCCCCCGCCATGCTACGCCACTGATTCAGTGGAGGAATAATCTGACTTCTCGAGTCTAATGCATAACACTGAACTACTGCAAATGAACCATTTAGGAAATGAGATTGATTGAATTTAGCATTGTCTATCAAATTTGAAGACACTCCATTTGAATATTTTTGTTATACCATTTGTTTATGTAAAACAGTTGCTTAAGTATCTCTTATTATTATTCATTATGAAATCATTGGTAATTAAATTGATGAAATTATATTCCTTTCTTTTTTTTATTTGTATTAATTTTTGTTGATTATTAGTTAGTATTGGACATTGTAAGGAAGTGAATTTTTTTAAATAGACATTTCTTATACTATATTAATGACATTGGGCAATTTGTATTTTTATCCTAGTGGGGATATTAGCTGGAGAATTTGAGTGTGAGAATAAAATATAAAAGTATATATATATATATATATATATATATATATATATATATATATATATATATATATATATATATATATATTTAGTTAAATGTTTTAGGTTTAGCAGTGCTTTGAAGAATCACAATAACTGAAGTGATATCCATATCAGTTTGGAACTTGCTTTTTCAGGTTAAATTTCCAGATAGAAGAAGTATCTAGAACAGCGTTTCCCAACTGGTGGGTCGCGGAATGGTTACAGGTGGGTAGCAACTTGATCCTAAAACTATCAGAAACCATCGAATAAACCATGAGAAAAGATCAGAAAAATCGAAATCGATCATATATAAGGAAGGGATACGATAGAAATATGGTTTTATTCTATATTCTTCTATTCCTATATATGTGGAGGTATTCCGATAAGGAAAGGTGGGTCGCCAGCTGAAAAAGGTTGGGAACCGCTGATCTAGAATTATCCGGTAGAAGTTCTGAACCTCTGTTTTCCTTTCAAAAGGTGAAATCTTGTGGATGTTATAATATATTATTGTAAAACTGCATATTACTGAATTTATTGGCTGTTGCCATAATTCATGTACAAACACATTATACATTACCGTTTTGGAATAAATACCCAAAGTCAGAATTTTTTCATACAACATTACTTCATAATTTGGTAATGATAGAATGAATTAACCAGTAATATTTCAAAAATAAAAGATTTGAAACGTTTTTCCTGAAATTAAGTTATTCGACATTCTAGTCATGATTATATTATAATATTAAAACAGTATTGTATATAAATTATTAATGTTATAATGCAAATTTTACGTTTAATATTTACTAACAACTGCAAACTTTCTTATTGTTTTCTTTTATCTTAATGTTATGTTTAAAGGCTTTTTGATCAATAAGATTCTTTCGTTTTGAAGTTTCCAAGCTTAATTTTGAACCTAAAATTCTGACCCATTTGGAAATGTATTACGACTATCCAGTTGATGTTTTGCCATATTTATCTGAATGCTTTTAATCTCTCTTTAAGTTATTTTAATAAATAGTGGAGTGTTGGGCCTTTTTTGTTGTAGCCCAGTTCTTATGAAAATTTATGCATTACTTTTAATTTTTGTTTAATTTTGTTATTATTAATATATTTTTTTTTGGAATGAGAGACTTTTCAGTTTTATATTTGGTGAAATAACGTTATAAAATTATACTTTTGAAGAATTTCTACAATTTTTTCTTATATTTTTCATTGAATGGAAATGTTATAAATTTTTAAGAGATTTCTACTTCATTTGACTTTGTTGCATTAACCTGCTTTTATTTTTGAATTTCTCTGTTAAATAATTGTATGTTTTTATAATTATTTAATAACAGCAATTGAATGATGTTTCGAATCTGATTCTGTTTAATTTTTAAAAATAAGATCTTTATTTATCTGTGAATTAGAGAATTCTTTATTATAGACTCACGAGGGACATTTTTCAATAATGTTTAATATCAACATTTGTAATATCTACAAAATTATTGATAAAGATATGTATCAGTTTATCCACAATTTTCTCAAACTGACCACATCCACATATATATAAAAACTTTAACCTTGAAGAATTAATTTATTTTATTCTGTTTTAATAATGATTCTTTTAAATTCTGGGTAAATCATCATTAAATCAACATATACTTGCTGGAAGTTAGCTTTTGTTTGTTTGCTCATTGCATTTATTTAATAATTTGAATCAACTCAGTGGCTAACTTTCAATAGGTAATGAAAGGTAGTGATCTTAGGTGCTCTGCATTCCCATGAACTGCGATAATAATAATAATAATAATAATAATAATATAACAAACCACTTCTAAAATTGTCCTTTGTGGTTATTGATCTTATATACACAAGCTTTGATTGAAAAGTACTGGCAACAGGTTTATAGTAGATATGTTTTGATAGTTAGATATGAATTGAACATTTTTGTCCCTCAGTATAATTACCCACCAAATAAATAACCTTCTTCCAAACCTGGAGGAGACAGTGGATGCCAGGAGATCCCTTTCTGTTGATAACTGCTATAGTCTGGTCTATTGCTCGAAGTACCGTAGTAGCATCACGGAAACTTTGTCCTAGTATGAGTGCTTTCAATTTGCGAAATAGATCAAAGTCACAGGGGCTCGTGTCAGGGACTTATGATATTGAACTTACTTAAAAATCATTTGCTAATTGGCACATGGCCCAATGCCTATCACAATCAATTAAAGATTGAGAGAGCTGTATCTTCTCCTGTAGGAGTTGATCCAGCTTTGTAAACATACTTTAGACTGCCTTCAAACAACAGTTATACTTTAAGTACTCTGTAAGGTGCCTCTTATGTTCCAAACAAAAACTAAATTACTGTCAACAATGCGAAAACCTTTCTTCTAACGTTTTGTGTTACACCAGAGTGCACTACAATCGTTGCGGCTCCTACTTGCAGCGTTGCCACTACTTTTCGATCAACCTTTGTAGATAGTAAATGTGAGTATATACATTTGTATAATGCAGCTTATATTAAGGTGTTCCTTGATGGACTAAAAAAATTAAGAGAGTATTCTAGAGATCATTGAAAATAAAAAGGCCATTTGCACTTTGGATCAGTTTGAGTTTACATTAATATATGGTGTTACTGTGACTGTCAGTCTACTTATCCATATCATGGAATGTGGTTGTGATATAGAGTCTGCATAATTCTCACAGCATTTTCTAATGAGGTATTCTGCAAATATGACAGGAGTTGATACAAAGCAAGTACTGATACCTAATTTGAACATTACATTTGAATATTATGTCATTATAACCATATAATTGTAAATTATTCAAGAAGTATTACAGCAGTGTAATAAAATGTGTATACTCATATGCTGTTAACAGAGGATAATTCCTTGTCAAATCAATAAGGAGTCTGAATTTTTGGTATCTTAGATTGCTATAATTTCTTTTTATACAGGGTTTTTTAAAATACTGTACCAACTGTCAGTGACAGGTTCTACAAAGACAAATCAGTAAAAACTGTCCAATAAACATAGGGTCACAATACATCATGTGCGAGTTAATACCCATTATATGGAGGAGGTAGAATTGATACTTTCCTTAAAACTGAAACTGCAATTACGATTTGTTTCAGAGAAAGGATTGTAGCATTGAACTTTGTATTATTCCAATTCTTGACTTTTTCTGACATTTTAGAAAATAAATTTAATTTAACTGACTAGCCCTAAGTAAAATTAAGAAGAAAGATTAAAAAATAAAAAAATAAAAAAACCTTTACTATGAAAGATTCACTTTATACTGTAACTTCTATAACACTAACTTTATAAGCAATTGTTCAGCACTGTAAATTACCAACGGACATTTCAAAATCTTTTTTTGAGAAAACACTAGTACACTTAAAACTATATTCATAGAACTGAGTTTGAGTACATAATCAATTCTTTTTGTTATATTTGGTTTAACATCACTGGGAAATTAACCTTTGTGTAAGTTGCTGGTGAGAAGGCTGACTTTAGACTGATCTAAAGTGACAGGCCGGAGTACAGGAATTCTGGTGTCCACATGCTGCTTTGACTTTTTCTACTTGCACCCTCAACAAGGTTGTTCTCTAGAGAACTAATAATCAATAATCAGTTTAATAATCAGTTTGATTGCACATTACATTGTTGAAAGTGAAGAATTTTGAAATTAAAGTAAACCTTGTGCTAGTATTAACATTGTATTAAATATGAGAGAGTGCATAAAAAAGCTTAAATATTGGATTAAGCAATATGGTTTAGCAATTTCATATTAATTTGAGTTTTATTTAATACTGAACATATTTTTTCTTTGTGTAAATTTCATAAAAACTCAAATAAAAAGTTCGTCATTTTACATTATCTGTATCAATATTCAATTGCAAGATTAATTTTAATATTATGGATAAATATTACCCCATTTGTGCTCCGTCTTGAAACTTTGGAAAAATGAAAAGAAAACAACCATATTTTAAATAGAAAAAATATACAAGAACGTTTTTGAGATTTTCAAAAACAAAAATTTTGGAAAGCGTTCAAAAATATTTTTTTGTTTCAAAATACCTAATGTGATGTCAAATAGAAGTCCTTTTCAAGAATTTTAAAATGACAGTTGAGCTCTGTAGGACAAAGGGTTGCCGAGTAAGTTTGTGTAAATGAGGATTTGATCAAATTTGCATTTATTTTGCCATTTTCAAAATTTAGTTAAAAAAAAAAAAAAAAGACTACTGGCTAAGAGAATCCAAAGAATTGTTGATTTTTCATATTTTCCTTAGGAATAGCCTTTATGAAAAAAAAAATCATAATCTGAGATATAAAGGTTTAAAATGAATTTCTTGCATGTAAATATGGCACAGAAAGACCCCAGAGTCAATTTCAGTAATCTTCTTCTTCTTCAGCCGTTATTAGTCCCCTTGTGGACAAAGGCCTTCCCCATTCTTTCCATTATTGCCGGTCGTTTGCTCTCTCCATCCAGTCTACTCCTGCAATGCCCACCAACTCGTCCTTCTATCTAGTGTTTGGATGGCCTCTTTTCCTTTTGCCCTTTGGGGACCATGTTGTCAACCTCTGTGCCCATCTGTTGTCGGATATTCTGGACAGATTACCAGCCCATTAAAATCACCTCCAGAACACACTTAATTGAAAGTTTGTTTTTTGGATATGCTGCTGAATATGCTGTATATATACAAATATACAAATATACAAATCCCATTTATACACATCTCACTGGCACACATTTTTTTTTGCTTTTATGGGATAATAGTTTCTGTCATAAAGTTAGTTAACTCATTGAAAAAAAAACAGAGTAGAAAAATTTTAATCGTGTATTGCACTCGTTGACATTTAATCTTTCCCCTTGAAAAACATATAGAATTTGACTAAAGGGAAGGAATATTTGCGAGAACATTATTAAACTTAACTTTTAGTTGTATGTTTTTCAATTGATATTCACTTTAAAGCAGAGTAGACCTTTTAATACTGATTCTTCTTTTTCTTTTATTTTAGTTTTTTCCCAAATGTCCTACAGCCACCTATAGCTGTCGTCTGCAACACAATATATGAATTTTTAGTAAAATTAAAGATTTGTAATAAGCCAGTAAGAAAATATGATGTAGGTGCTCCATCGTCCATAATGATAAGTCTACCTGGAACTGATCCACACGATGCCGAGAGAAGACGGTAAGTATTTTGCTTAATTTCTTACCTTTTTACCATAATCTAAGGCAGTGGTTCCCAAACTGTGTGCTGCGATGCCCTGGGCTGTTGTGGCTGGTTTACAAGGGCGCCGCGAAATAAATTCCGTATGTTTGAATTATGACAGGAAATGTATACTTTAAGAGGAAAAACATGAATACGCCAACCAATTCGAGGAAACAGTCTTTTTGATAAAACTAGCTACTTGTTGTGATATCTTTGAAAAGTTAAATGTGTTGAAACTCTCCCTGCAGAAAGAGAACATGCACCTTTGAAATTGGTTGAGATGATTTTAGCTTTCGGAAAAAAATTACATCTATGAAGAAGAAAATGAATGAAGA
>JAFIDM010001028.1:13477531-13522862 GCA_023159025.1 Thereuonema tuberculata | reverse complement strand
ATTAAGAATGATTAAATTTTGATGCATACAAATTTTGATGAAATTTTTCACAGTTTGCTGCAGCTAATGTAAAAAGTTGAAAAGATACGAAGGAAACAATATAAAGGAAAACATTGTTTAATGGTTACAATGTTGGATATAAATAAAAGGAAGTGTCAAGTGTTTTTTTTTTTTTATCGAAACTTTCTTTATTGCTCTCATGGCTTACTACTGAGTCTGTGTTAAGACTATCATTGCATTTGTTGATGTTCTGTCAAGATATTTGGTGACTGGTAAATGGAACTTAGTACATGCGAGAGTGAATATTCATCCTGAAAACAGTACAATCAAGGCACTGCATTGTTGTATTTTTCCTAACTGAACAATTTATGTTTTGAATTTAATTAGCAGTTATAGTCAAGGAGATATTAGATACCAACGAGTGAATATTGTAACAAAGTGGACAGAGATGAAAGCTCATCCTAAAAGCACACTGCCACAGTGTGTATCACTTGCTATCAAACCCTGATTTTCCCTTAAAATTTTCAAACTAATGGAAGTATTGCAGAGAAATTTGGCACGTATAAACCGTGGTTTAGGAGAAGCATGATTATTTCATAGTAAGTGTTGAACGTGGACTCCATTAGCATCAAGGCATGCCTGCACACGCCTCTTCATGTTACAGATGGTATTCGCCAACATATCAGGAGTCATAGCTCAATTTCCCGCCGAATGTTTTCTTGCTTGTTGTGATACAATTTTCTGTTCAGCATGTCCCTTAGAAAGAAATCCGGTGGGGTAAGGTCAGACGATCTGGGTGGCCAAAGTCCATTTAGAAATGACTTGATCTTTACAGAAAGAAACAATTTCAGCCATGCTGACATTGAAGATGTGACAAGTGGCACCGTCCTGCTGAAAATAGCCAGTACAGAGTTCATATGTGTCACAACAAATGCTGAGAACAGTGGAAACGTAATCCTCTCTCACTTCGCACAAGAGCAACAATCGGCCTAGACAGTAGCGCCATCCCTTTCCTTCCCCTGTCCTTCCGTAATCATGCTTCTCCTAAACCAAGTATGTCCATTTCAAATTTCTCTGCATTACTTCCATTAGTTAGAAAATTATAAGAGAAAATCAGGGTTCGATAGCGAGTGAAACACCCTGTATTATTGCGGTAATGTAATAAAAAAACATGGATGGATCTTAAATGGCTGAGTTTCTATTTTAGATATATTTTAGTTTTCAGAAGTAAAATTGTTAGTTACAGTACCTTGATTGGGAGAAAGTGAAACAAATATCTGCTTGTTTTTTTTTTTTTATTTATTTTTTGCAAATTTAAACATTACAGTCCTACTAGGTAAACTCACGTACCTGTGATGTAGGTGCTGAGAGTAGTTAAGTATGATAGATAATAAAGAATACGTTAAGTAAAAATATTACAAAAAAATCTTTTGTAAACATATTACAAACAAAAATTAGAACAGTACATAATTAGAGTGGAGTAAAAATATTATATGAAAAATAAGAACAGTACATAATTAGAGTGAATTAAAATATTATGTAAAAATAACAAGAGCAACATGAATAAGATATAAAATAAAACAAGATATAAAGATATAGTTTCTTTAGCTTTTTCATTTATATGTTCCAAATTATTTTTTCATTGATTATTTTTTCTATTAGAAGAATTTTTAATTTTCCGATATTTTTTACATTATATATCTCAGGATCTAACTGGCTGAACAGTTTCGTTAAAATCCTGTTATTGTTTCTAAGGCCGTAATTATTTTTTGGATTTTCATACTTTAATATATTCTGTAGTTTGCTACGAGTATTTGATATGTTAGGAACTGTCTTTATTTTATTATTTACATTATAAAAGTTTTTTATTAATAGTGTATAGGTAATTTTTTGTTTTGGTAATAAAATGTTGTGTTTGATTCTTAATTGACGTTTCGGATGTTCGTTTAGGGTATTATATTTTGAAAAGATTAAATTAAATATTTTCTTTAAAAGCCTTTCAATGTTTTTCATTTCTGTTTTGGTGATATGTATCCAACAAGATAGTCTGTAGTTTAATAGAGAGTCAACGAAAGCCTTGTAAATAATAATTTTTTTTTTGAGTGGAAATAAGAATGGAATGAGAAGGTTCCTTGTGCATTGATAGAGTAAAGAAAGGAAATTGGATTAAAACACACTTGCTTTTTGATAAAAATGGAAGTAGAGGAATATTACAAGACAGTTTTGGGACATGTGTTTTGTCTTGTACTGTCCTAAATGCTTGTGTTGTCACTGAAGATGGAACACATGCAGCATTCTGTTGGATAATATTCCTCTGCTTCTGTTATACCAACAAGTAAGTGCATTTTAAATTTTATGCATTTTATATTTTCTTTCTTTTATTAGTGAGACAGAAATAAGAAACAAGCACTTCATTCAATATTTTTGTAGATTTATGTACAAACATATTAAATGAAGTGCTTGTTTCTTTTAAGGAGTACACATATAAATTGAACTGAACTTCCTACTTCAGTGATCCTACAGGATATATCCCAAGTCAACAATCCTGGATGAAGGTGGAATGAAAGAACAGGAGACAAAATACAAACTAATTATACAACAAAATAAAGAAAGAAAATGGAAATGATTGGGATATGTATCGAGAAAAGATGACAAAATTGTAACTAAACAAGCTTTGGACTAGAACCCACAAGATAAAAGAGAGAAAGAAACCCAAAGAAACTTGGAAGCGATCACTTCAGAAGGATTTAAAAAATATCAACAAAACTTGGAACCAAATCGAAATTGATGTTAAAAAATAGAACTCGATGGAGAGGTGTAGTCGAAGACCTATGCCCCTTTAAGGAGTGAAGAGGATGAAGTAAGTAAAGAAAGAATAGGAAATACGTTTGAAATACCATTCAAAAACCAATCATGTCATTATCACTGTCACCAAGGAGATCATAAAATCTAAATAAACTAAATTTTTTTAATAACTTTGATAATACTGCAATAATATATAAACTGATATATAAATAAGATATTTTTGTAGTTCACACGATGAGATTATTTCAAACAACAATTACTTCTATACAAATAAACCTACCTCAGAAAACAGTAGGAAAAGCTGTCATGACGTTCTTACTTTTCTTCAATCTAGACTTCACTATAGTTTAACAACAGTTAAGGATACATTGGCCTTAATTCCTAAACTTCAGTTGTGTTCATGAAAAGAATTTAGTATCCGCTTAAGATTAAATTATTAACAGGAAAGCAATCATAAGTTGATTTAGAAAACACTGCCATCAAAACTATCCATGATTTACAATCAAATGATTTGTTTCCAGTGCCTCAGATCACTTTCAACATAAGCTTGTTTAAACATCCAACATGATCTTGTCCAAGCTTAAGTTCAAGATGTGCTTTCTTTGTTTTTAATTTCTTAATCAAGTCTTCACTTCACATTGCTCATAGGAAAAAGCAAATTCTTTGTCTGTATAATTGGCATTTTAGACAGTGGATTTCATATCTAATTCAGTATAGCAGCTAAAGATAAACAAATTTCACTGCTGTGAAAGTTGGAAACTGCAGTCCTGTAAAATGAGATTTTTAATTGTACTTTAAAATCATCTTGAAAAACCGACCTACTTCAGTGTAATAGAATAGTCTGTTAATTGAAAGCTTCAAATAGAAAATATCTCAAACAGACCAGAAAACCATCGACTCAATAGTGATTGATTTACAAAATTGGCAACTTTAAAATTGTAGTTAATTTCACTCAAAGGAGTTCGCTAATTTTTTTCTACACTTCTCAAAATTCGATCACTTGAAGCATGATTTCTTTTGTTCTTTTGTTTTCTGAAAATGATATCATTTTTTGATAATTTTTGCTCAGGAAGTATTAGTACTTGGCAAAACTATATGACTCGCAAGACTTTCTTACTGTTAATGAAGCTTTGAATTTCTTATTAATTTCACCTTGTAATGCTTGTCTTCTGATTATTCTGTATCTTAAGTTTGTTTGATGGAAATTAACTTCTTTTGGCTTTTCAGTATAGGTTATTTTGATTACCATTCATTCCTTGCTTTTAATGCTTTCTTTCTTACTTTACGAATTACCATTTTCTGCTAATTCATTGAACAACTAAAATCAAAATAAACGAATTGAAGACTGAGAATTGTGGGATGTTACATTTTAGTTATATTCATTATTTAATGTGTTAATTTAAGAATTGTTTTTATAGATTTTTGAAATAATCTCTTATTTATCTTAGACATTTTGAATTTATATTTGTTTAGGTATCATATCTTCTTAATTACAGTAATCCCTCATCAAGTGCAGTTGATTAAAATACTTAAAATGCATTGATGAAACAAAGGAAAGAATTGTGTTTAAATTGCACTTACTTGTTAATAAATTAAAGCTGTGAAATAGTGTACTTAACAGTAAACGTAGTTTTAAATCCAGTTAGTCTTTCTCTTTCTGTTCATCTTCTGTCATCCTGTATGGTCGTTAACTTCCTTCTGATGATGAAACAGGCATAATGTTTTGAAACCATTAAGAATAATAAATCTCACAGCTACTTTATTAACAAGTAAGTTCATTTTAAAAATCTTTTCTTTCCTTAACTGTTTCCATCGATCTGTCATACCCACGGTTTCTCTCCCCTCGAGGGCAAAGAGCATTTGTATTCTCCAACTGTCCACTTGTTTTTTTCATCGTATTCCATTATGATTTTGCTGATTATATAAAATGGTACTCTCCTTAGGAGTTACATTAATATTTTATATATGAATATATATACAGCGTGTTGCAATACTCTATAAAATTTTTAATGATAGATGGGGAACACCAATATAAACTTTTTTTGTTAACAAATGTATGTCCGATGACATCTAATTTCAGTGCTAGGCAGCATTTACTGGTGAGATGTGTAGACTGTGCTCCAGCGACATTCTGTGTTTTCTGTGTGCCTCAGGGAACAGGCATAACGGACTGTAGTCACAGTGTTTCTGCTGCAATCATGACAATACATTTACTCAGTATGCTAATAATGCGATCCAAAATAGCATGTGACGACGCTTCATCTGGTCAGGTAGCACGTTTGTTTTTGTTTTTTTAGTCTGCTTCAAGTGGAAACGAATCAGAACGTCAGCATTCCAAATCAGAGACATAATACTGAATTTAACATGGAATGTTTCACAAATGCAGAATTGGCTGACAAACATCTGTGAGGGATTATCTGAGCGAAACGTTTGGGTACCGATGGATAGGCTGGGGTGTATCCGTCATCTGGGCATCTAGATCATCCGACTTAACAAGCCTCGATTTCTTCTGAGTATACATGAAGTATATCGTGTATTAGACTCCAATTGACTCTGAAGAAGAAGTTGTTGCAAGAATCGCTGTCATCACTGCAAATGTTCGGGAAATACCATGAATCTTTGAGCAAGTATAACAATCCATGCTTTGACGTTGTCATGTAGGCAATGATGTTGCTGATTGCAATTTTGAACTCCTTTTGTTACTGAACATTTGTTAACAATGATGTCCATTCATTTCTGTCGAGGCTCTACCACCATCTCTGTAAACACGCCTAGCACTTAAATATGATGTCAGAGGACATAAGTTCCTTAACAAATAAAGTTTATCTTGGTGTTTCCTATCTACCATTAAAATCTGTATAGAGATTTTGCAACACCCTATATTTTATACATTTAAATATTGTTTTCCAGGGCAATGAGTCCTTTTCAGTGAACAAAGGAGTTAAATGAAAATCCTATTAGTCTAAAACAGCCATTCTTAGTGAGAGCCCTATGTCTCCCTAGGGTTACAGCACATTCAAAGGCAGAAAATTTGTATGAAAAAAAATATTTATTTTTTGTTTGTTCTGAACAAGCCAAAGTCCATATAATAATTTGAACGTATTGTAATCAGTAGGAGAGAAGTGCCGATATAATTTATCAACCAAAAAATTGACTGCTGAAAGTGGGAAAGTGGTGGGGGAGGGGGCATAAAATTTGAGAAGAACTCCCAATGGGCCACGACCAATAAAACGTTGAGAATGACTGATCTAAAAATGAGAATTTTGAAATGTAATTAAGTTCTCTGAAGATATTGTAGATTAAAGAGTATTTGTTTACTGCTGTTACTATTACACTTATTACCAAAAAAAACGACGCACCTAGAAGGAGTTGTCCGATTGTAATGAAATTTCATATGCAAAGACATTGGGACCGCCCATGCAAATGATTAAACTTTGGTGTCCAATGAATGAATAGCGAGAGCTACAGTGCATCGGAACTGCACACTCAGCAGGTGTATATAAGAAGCAATTCTCAATCTGATGGTCAAACTTTCTGTTGCATTGCGAATTAGGATACCTTTCAACAACTGAAAAAATGCCTCGCCGCAGGATTCGAGCTCATTACGTGCAACTGTCAGAGTTTGAAAGAGATCATATCATTGGATTGAAAGAGGCAGGTTGGACAAATCGGAGAATCTCTCGTCGTATAGGTTGAAGTGATGCGGCGATTAGAAGATGCTGGCAGGAATGGGTGGACAATGGCAGATTTCAGCATCATGAAGGTAGCGGTTGACCTAGGGCCACAGCAGAACGGGAGGATAGAGTGATTGTCAGATCAGCTGTCACAGCGCCTGAATCACGAGTGTCCACCATGACCATTCACATACAGCTGAGAGAGCGGCATCTACATTCGTGCTGACCGCTACGCCACCTGCCACTCATGTCTGCACACCATCGGGCCAGATTACAGTGGTGCTTGGCTCGATCCGATTGGAATGATGCTGACTGGGGATGTATAGTGTTTAGCGACGAATCCCGCTTCCAACTGTGTCCTGACGATCGTCGTAGACGTTTCTGGAGACACCCAGGGCAGCGTGCTGATCCTGCTTTCACTATTGCACACCACACAGGCCCTCAACCAGGAGTTATGGTCTGGGGTGCCATTTCCCTTGATGGTCGGACCCTTTTGGTCATCATTAGCGCACACTTACAGCACAGCGGTACATCAACGACATTCAGAGACCTGTTTTGTTACCTTCCTTTTGCAGTACCCTGGCCTTCTTTTTCAGCAAGATAATGCCAGACCACATACGGCACGTGTTGCTATGACCTGTCTTGCAGCTTGTGAAACACTTCCTTGGCCAGCCAGATCCCCAGATCTCTCTCCAATCGAGCATGTCTGGGATATGATGGGAAGGCGACTGCATCCACCAGGGAATGTGGATGACCTAGCCTGACAATTGGAGCAAATTTGGCAAGAAATACCACATGAGACCATCAGGGAGCTTTATCACTCTATGCCACGTCGTATGGCAGCTTGCATTCAGGGTAGAGGTGGGTCAAAACCTTATTGAGCTCGTTACTTTGTAACTCTGTAACTCTGAAATAAATAATTCAATTTGTCTGAAATTTTAATCATTTTCTATTCTGTACATAATCTTCCTCTCCACCAATTTTTGTCTCCATCGGACAACTCCTCCCAGGTGCGTCGTTTTTTTTGTTATTGACTGTATATGTTATGTGCTGCTAAGAAATTTGGAGAATATAATTTAACTGATTAATCTTAAAACAGAAATTAACTGCTCCTAGCCTTACTATATATTAAGCTGATGATGATGACACTTTACTTTTTTCATTCCAATACAAAATCCTTAGATTATTAGTGTTGCCATTGATGCTAATGATTTTTTTTATTTATTTCTTTAAATTGATTACAATTTCAGTCCTGTTTGGAACCTTTAGTTCCTATCAACAGGTGTCGTTTTATTTACAATGATAATAATTGAATAATTTGTTTTATATAAATATTTTTTCTTGTATTTCTTTTTTACCAATTGGTGTTGAGTTTGTTTTAGTTTTTTTTTTGTCCTATTAACCTTTGTTGATTGATTCTAGGAATTTTTACATGGGTGTGAATTCTAATTTATAAATGATTGTAAATCAAATAACACTAAATTACAAACTACTTATAACTATACGGATGAGATAAGTATAAAAAATATAAAAACATAAAAAAAAAAAAATAGATACATACATACATTCACATACATTAAAGATGTTTTGCTGTATATACAGACATTTATACATGAAAATCCATTTATTCAATATACATATAACCCCCCCCCCCCCAAAAAAAAAAAAATGTTTGTTTTTATAAGATGACTTATTTCAGACATAAAACGAACGAGAAAATAAACAAACATATAATTACTTAAATGATAAAATAAATCCTGTTACGCTTCTTCTTCATTTTTTTCCTATTTTTTTTATAATTGAAACTGTTGATGTTTTGAGATATCCATGAACTTCATAGATTGATGACAAATAATCCGTTTTCTTATCAAAATAATACAGTCTCTCTGAAAGTCAAAAATAAAACTTTAGAATCTGAAGAGGTTTCTGTTTTATAGTCATGCAGCATCAAAATAGGATATTTTAGCTTCCTTCCAGAAGAAACAAAGATAAAATCTTTTTTCTTTCTTTGATTTTTTTTTCTTTGCAAGAAAACGATTTTTATTAAAATATATCTATTTGCAGTAATCATTTCACAAGTAGTAAGTGATTGCTACCGATTCTAGAAATGCTGTTGAAACACTTGTAAAACAGAAAAGACGCAGAGAATTTTAGACTAGTTCGAATACTATCCCAAAAAACAAATTCATAGCGTTTTAATTTCTACGAATCTTCATTTGTTTTGATGCCCCAAGTATAGACACCATCTGCTGGCAAATCGATGATTTTTATGAATGGTTCTGTTACATAGTTTTACTGAGTTCATCTAGACTCGCCTTATGTCACTGCCTTTTATATCTCAAAATCCTTACAAGGGAACGGTGCGAAGTGTTACTCTGAATTTGATATTGGTTTATGGGTCACTTTATAGACTTTTTAACCCTGAGTCCGAATTTGATATTCATTTTCATCTCCGGTTAATAGTTTTCGAGATATCTGCATGGGGGCATAAATACTTTAATTTGTTATAACTTTTTAATAAATGGGGATAGTATAAAAATTCCAACGCATTTATGTTACTTGCATACATGACTACCATGTGTGTCAATATGTAATGAATCCGTCAACTAATTTCAAAATGGTGGACCCAAAAACCTAAATTTATGGCACTTTCAATGGAAAATAGGCTCATCCAACCCTAACTCAAAAACCGATTGATAGGTGCAGCACAAGAAAGGCAAAACAGGGCAGTTACAGCAATTTGATAATAGATGGCGCCTATATTTGGCACAGCCAAATAAAACCAATAAACTAAATAAAGATAGATAAACTAGATAAATAAAGTTGCGATTTAAATTTTATGTAAATTTGTCAGTTAAGTTATTAATAAAATTACAGTTATAGCGATGCTTTCCTAGTGGCTTTATTTCTTTATAATTCTGTATGTTTTAATTTTAATTTGTATTTCTGGTTAAGGAGATTTAAATAAGTTTATTGGTTTTATTTGGCTGCGCACATAGGCGCCATCTATTATCAAATTGCTGTAACTGCCCTGTCTTGCCTGTCTTGTGCTGCCACCTAACAATCGGTTTTTGAGTTAGGGTTGGATGAGCCTATTTTCCATTGAAAGTGCCATAAATTTAGATTTTTGGGTCCACCATTTTGAAATTAGTTGACGGATTCATTACATATTGACACACATGGTAGTCATGTATGCAAGTAACATAAATGCGTTGGAATTTTTATTCTATCTCAATTTGTTAAAAAGTTATAACAAGTTAAAGTTTTTACGCCCCCATGCGGTTATCTCGAAAACTATTAACCGGAGATGAAATTGAATATCAAATTCGGACTCGGAGTTAAAAAATCTATAAAGTGACCCATAAACCAATATCAAATTCAGAGTAACACTTCGCGCCGTTCCCTTGATTGCATTTCATTAATAACAACAACACACTGAGTTGACAGGGGGTTACTGTAATTTTATATTTATCTATTTTTTTTTGTAATGCAAAAACTAAACACTGCTTTGTTCTTCTTTTAGATCCAGTTGGGCCTGTTTGGTGATGGTGGTTTCAGTGATTATTTTCAAGAAAGAAACAGACTGAACAGAATTGCCAAAACCCTAAGTGGATTCTTATCCAAAGTCGAGTAAGCTCTGCAGTCATTTGCAATTTTTCTAGCGAATTCTACACGCTTACTTCAGAAAACAAAAATCAAAGTGTTACACTTAAGAAACACAGACAGAGTTATTGGGAAAACAAAAAAAAGTTTATTATCAGCAATTGGGGTTTATTATATACATTTAGTTTCCAAGGAGAAATGGACGATTTCTGCTTTTCCTTGTAAATAAATAGGAGTGTTGATAAATAGTGACCACTATTTGTTTAAATTAAGATATATATTGAATATTACACAATAGGTATTTATTAAGTTAAATATATATATATATATGTATATTGAAGTTTCAAAATTACAACCTGTGGAAAAAAAGAGGAAAAAAAAAAAAAGATGATTTGGAAACGCTGTCCCGAAGATGATTTATTTTAAGATTTATTATTTAGTTTTGGTTTTTCAGGATCATTTAATCACAAGATTCACAATTTCCATTACGTATTCTTTGTCAATAGAGACAAAGCTGGCATTCACCAAAAGGTAGCGAGGAATTTGTATGTTGTTAAAGAACATGATTTAATGGGAATAAGTTTACAAAAATTTTAATGGAAAATATATTCTAAGTTCCAATGGATAATAAATACATAAAATTTTTAAGATTTCGTTTTCTTTCTTTCTTTTTTTTTTTAATATTCATTATTTACTTGTTTGCTGTTTCTTTTTTTTTAAAGGCCAGATCACAATATTTTATGTTACTGAAAAATAATTTATGTTTTTTCATTAACATCACATTATGCCAATTTGTAATATTATAAATATTACAAGTCTTGTTTATAAATTCTTTAGGAGTATTAAAAATCTGAAAAATTTTAATTTAAAAAAAAAAAAAAAAAAAAGAAACCGTGAATTAAAATATTAAAAAAATATCTGAATAAATATTATAAGATTGACATTAATGTAGAAGAGATCTCTTGAGACATTAAATCTTGAAGGATACAAATTAAAATTTCTCAGTATATAATCTTTTCAAAAGGTTTGTGAATATAAAACTTGATGGAAAAAATTATGGCAATATTCATTGACGGGAACCTTTCATAACTGAAAACAAGTGATCAGGCTGTTTTTTGTTTATTTTTGGTAGAATATCACTTGAATTGTTACCAAGGAAACCCCTTTTTATTTATTTATTGAGAATTCTCTGAAGAAATTTAACATTATGTTTTAATCTGGTTTTAAATTTATTTTCAGAGGCCAGTTAGTTTAGTATTAATTTTTATGTTGTTTTTTTTTATTTTTAAAAGCTATAGTTATTAATGTCAGAATTCTTAAGAGTTGTTGAGCTTCTTTGCACGAGATAAAGTATTTGTGTAATTTACTTTGACATTTTTTATTTTACTGTGTCGAACAATAGATAAGCGCTTATCGTTTGTTTACAACCTAATTGTAAGAATTTTTTTTCTTTTTTGACACTAATGCACCTTTATTCCAGCATCTCAGGATTTTATTATCATTTTCTATAGTTTCAGAATTTTGTTAATTTTTTTTTTTTCAAAGAAACAACAATTTTATGGCTTTGAGTGAACTGAAAACTTTATGAAAATTATCACTCAATTAGGCAGACAGTTGGTCTGGGTATGGAAGTATTATAGCTAATTTGAACCACAATTTCTATTGTTTAAGGAAATGTTGGTTAACACTATTTATAAAGAAGGGTGCCAGTGCAGATGATAGCGTAGTTCAGTATCAGATAGATTGAATGAATTTGGTTTAAGTGATGAACTCTTCGCTTCCCTCTAGGCAGTATTGTGTTAAAATAAGTCCAGAAATTATATTAGTTTTAAAAATTTTAACCCAGAAAACAAATTAACACACAGATCAGTACAAACCAAAATTTATAATATTATTTATAGTAATTTATGCACTTTAATGTATATTATTTCTCTTAGGATTATTTTTGAAATAACAGATGTAATTTAATCTTAAAGACTTTGAACTTCTTCATACTTTTTTTTTTTTTTTCTGAGATATGATTCAATATTACTGGCAAAAATATATAACTTGATTGAGAAGAATTTAGGTTCTTTATAATTTGATAAATTAAATAACAAAAAGAAGGTAATAAATATTAACATTAAAAATAGGGCTTCTCTGTATTTACACGTTATTATAAAATGGAAGCATGATAAAATAAAAATGTTAAATTTTTCAAATTGTAAATACAGCTATCAAGGGGCAGCATCACAAAGGTTCGCTAATCAAAAGGAATGAGTTTAAAAATAATTCTTATTATGATTAAAATGTACATTGATACCAAAATTTATTAATGGGTGTAGATTTTCTTTATTCATTGTAAATTACTTTTATAATAATTTTAATTAACCAGTACTTTTGTGAACGTCAGTTCTTGTATAATAATGTTACCTAATAGTTTGATTTTATTTTCCTTGGCAATCATAAATTTTGTCTGTATTTCAAATTATAAGATATTTATAAATAAAAGTAGTAAATTATTTGAGATTTTGTACTATTATTGTTGAAAATAAATGATTTACTGATGAACTATTATTCTGCTGCTTACCAGTGTATATTAGCTCCAATATTGTTATCTGATATTTTTGCCATCAGTATAAACTGATAGGCTACCAGTTAATATAATAAGTACTTAAGACATAAACATATTAATTATATACATGCTATTATTACAGTTTCAAGTAAATTATAAATGGAAATTATATAAACTTTTGGAACATATTTACTTCACAGTACTACCATAACATCACTTAATAATGACACTTTATTTCACAGAAATGGAATTGAAAAAAGAAAAAAATTAACAAACATCGATAAATTACAAAATTCACTTTATTTTCTTTACTACTCCATAACTTCGTACAGGCAATATTTCGAACTCCTTATCGGACGTTCTTCCTCAAGCCTTTTCATGGGAAAATAAAAACTTTCTCCTTCCCAATACAAACATAAAATAAAATAAATTAACATTCAAGAATTCTAACACAACAATATAAAATGTGCAATGCTCCATGACGCATCCAAATTTGGGACGGAGAAAGTTTTTCTTTTCCCATGAAAAGGCTTGAGGAAGAATGTCCGATAAGGAGTTCGAAATATTGCCTGTAAGAAGTTATGGAGTAGTTAAGAAAATAAAGTGAATTTTGTAATTTATGTGGTCATCGTGAAGTTTTAATGAAACATTGATAAGCTTCTATTACATTCTATATTTAATCACTATATTTCGTGTTCTTTAAGCAAGAAAACTTCTTCAGGCGATGGAGGACAGGAAAAATTATCCCTCTTCCTAAAAATTCGCTTTACATTTAGAATTTCATTTTTAACAATCTGTAGACCTACTGTAACAAACTGAATAACTTGTATATATGTCATCCGTGAATACAATAATTAGGAAACATACAGTCCGTGAATACAATAAAAAAATTATTGTAATCATGGACAGTATGTATACAAATTGTTAACGTTTGTTACAGTAGGTCTACAGATTGTTAAAAATGAAATTCTAAATGTATAATGAATTTTGAGGAAGAGGGATAATTTTTCCTGTCCTCTATCGCCTGAAGAAGTTTTCTTGCTCTAAGAAAACGAAATATAGTGATTAAATATTATTTGTAAAAGGAGTTTATCAATGTTTGTTATTTATTTGAAATGAAGAATTTGGAGTTTTCGGGATATATTATAAGAAAAAAGTTGTTGGGGAGATTTTCCCCCAGATACAAATAAGATATACTAAGCCTCATAACCAGTGACAATACTAGAAAAACCTTGATGGGGGTAAGGCCAGGCACAACATTCACTTGGAGGGGGGAGGAGCGCATCAAGCTTAGCTGTTAGAAAAGATGAACAAAGTTGATAACATAAATACAAGAATATTACAGATTTTTACATCCCCTTCACCCAACCCAATTGCTATTTGCTCCATCTGGGATCTTAGGATGTTGTGTGGCTTTGTCCATTAGAATCAAACTGTTTTAAAATGGCTTGTACCTCTTCGGTCAGCACCATGATATAAAGTAGCATTTGCAACATTTAGGCCTACATACTTTAAATGAATGCAGTTCGACAGCCAGCTATTCAGGAATGCTAATAATCAGTAAAGATGTTTTAACTACTTTAGGCTTTTATCTTAAGTATCAATTTCGGTGAAAAGTAGCCAGTTTTGGCATAAATGGTTAACTTTGAAAATAAATACATAAATAAATGAATAAATAAATAAATAGAATGATGTCCTTTTTAGTGTATCGCTAATTTCGTTTCATTTGTTATGATAACTTAATATTAACTTATTTATCTGAACTTGATTCATGGGAAATCAACACAACCATTATAACATTATTAATGGTGCTAATTTCTATGTTAGCTTTCCTGAGTACCAGTTTTGCAACTTTAGGTCAAACCAATGTAAATATAGAAACACTTAAATTGTTCCTGTATTTTTCCTGTGTGACATGGTTTTGCTACATTCAGTCAAATCTCTGTAAATGTTGCAACAGCTATTTTTGCAAGGAATATGTGAAGGGAACAAGGATCATTAGTTGAATAGTTTATTGCCAGTCCTGAAACTTTTATAACAGTACATGCAAAATGTTGCAAATGCTGTTTTTTTTTCCTAGAATATATGCTGACTCAAAAAATATCAAAAAGTTGTGTTATTTTTAAATGTCGCAAATTGAAACAATATTGTTTTCTCGTTAAGGGCTCTTGGAAATGGGAATGTGGAAAAGTGCGAATCTTGTTGGCTTTCAATGACACTATTCTTAAAATGCTATTTGTAGCATTTTGCAAAATACGTAAAGATATGCATCAGTCAACTGAAGAAACCTTGTCCATTTCACCAGACAGGGAAAACTAAAAGCTTTAAAATTTTCCTGCAGGGGGAGGGCACACAAATATGTCAGGGGTAGCATTGTGTATCTTTGCCCCCTGTAGCGTCACCACTGCTCACAACCTACTTACTTAAAATATTTCTCAAAGTATCTACAAGCAGATGAAGTTGCAGCTGCAGTAGTGGAGCAGGGAATTGCAAATGCACATCGTATCAGTAGTGCATGTGCAATATCATGGGAATTGGATATGCCATGTACGACAGTGTGGAGAGTTCTGCGAAATGTCAACCTCACTCCTATAAAATTTCCCACAGTCAACAATTGTGTTCTGTTGATTATGATACTCGGAAAGCATTTGCCTTGATATTCGTTGCTCGGATGATGGTGAATGATGCATGACCTTGGTGAATACTGTGGAGTGATGAGGCTTATTTCCATTTGAATAGTCTGTAAACACCCATAACTGCCGTATTTGATCTGACAGTAATCTACATATTCATCATCAATTTCCAGTGCTTTCATCAAAGGTAACAGTTTGCTGTGACTTCACAGCATCCTTCATCATTGGCCCTTATTTTGAAGAAAATACATCATTGGGGCCAGTAACATTGTCTGTGAATGGCTCCAGATATGCCATTATGCTCTGGAGCTTTGTAATTCCTTCAACAGAGGAACTGTGTTGACACCACAATCTTCATGCAAGGTGGTGCACCCTCTCACATAACTTTATTAACGAAAGCCTTACTGTGGAGAAGATTTTCGAACAACAGAGAAGTTAACAAATCATTTCACATTGCATGGTCGCCCTGATCACCATATCTGAACTTCTTTGATTTTTGGCTGTGGGGCTACTTAAAGAGCCTTGTTTATCAAGGCAAAGTTCTGAACTTAGCTGTGTTAATGGCAGACTTTTGCCACATGTGACACAGCTCAATTCATGTTAGTTGAGATTTGCTGTCGAGTGTTGTGCAGCAAATGCAATTTGTAGAGCAAGGTGATGGAAGGCCCGTGGAGCCATATCTGTGTTATTAGCAGGCATGCCAAATTTCCGCGGAAAAGCGGATTTCCGCTTTTTTCCTTTTTTGCAGATTCGCGGACTTACGCTTTTTTCCTTTTATTTTTATTATTTTCCGTTTTTTGTTTCGTGGTACACCGTGTTTCCGAACGTTTTTATGCCTCTCCTCGTTGAATTCCTGAACTTTCAACTCGTTGACTGGCGGGCGAGTCATGTATGTATTAACATTTGCAATATATTATGTGAAAATGAAATGTAAATTACTCGACTTGCAAACAAATTTTGTCTTAAATTTTACCTCGCGCATAATTTCCTCTTTTTTACATTTTCCCCACTCTCATGCCTGTATTAGTGTGATTCCACATATGATTGCAATAAACTCTTTTTTTGTCAATATTTGCTATAATTTTGTTTCCACATGTAATTGCAAAAAAAATATTGCCCTTTAACTTTTTTTTTTTTGCCAATATTTGTTAGGCAATATGCAATTACAGGGATAGCAGTGCCATTATTCCCCCTTAGCGACTGAAATTTGAAGAATTTCTTTTCTTCCAAAATCGAAACAGCATTTTCAGGAAAGTATGCGTCCGAACTTTGTTACAATTTGTCTAGTAGTTTTTCCTATAGAGAGGTCTAACACTTCCTCTGTAATTTGGATCACTGGATATATAAGTTTCCTGCTTGTCCAGAAGCTATTACTTTTCAGAACAATTTAGGAATAGATCTTTTAATCTTTCCACCTATAATGCGAAAAGGAAAATCAGAATGATTGTTTTCTAGAACTTTCTCATAGAAATTTCTCCAGGATTGTCACTTTACTTTATAGCAAATAGTCTTTGCTTCCTTCTAATTATTACGACAACTGTAGTCCATATTTTTATGTAGTATCTTTAAAATTATTTTCATTGTTCTCATTGGAGCCTTTGGATTTTTTGAGTTGAGAACGAAGGGTTTTAAGACGTTTTCAAATCTAATTTGCATATTTCAAGAAAAGGGTTAAGTGAATGTAGGGTATTGTAATTTAAGGATTAAGTGACCGTGTGGATACCGACCGTCTTGAAATCATTTGTGGAATTGAATGGTGATGAAAGTTTATGAATATTGATTCCTCTAATTTGCCTATCTTTAAACGTGATCTGGGATGTAATTTATCAAACTTCATGAATTCGCTTGGATGAATTGATTGATATTACTCTAATTAAAGAAACCTAGATTGCGATATATCAGTCTTCATAAAATCGCTTGTGGAATTGATTGATAATGAATTTTGTTGTATATTAATTGTTTGGTATTGTAATATCAAACTTTAATTACGAACCTTTGGTGTCATATAACAATCTTCATTTTTTTCTTTCCATAATGAATTATGTATTATATCGAAATTGAACAGTAATATAGCTTCTTTTCTTTTATTATGTATTATTATTAATAAGTAAGTTTTATTTTTATTTTTTCTTTATATGTTGTCTTTTTTTGTAGTATTGATGATTTGGTACTCTTATCTTTTTACATAGAAAAAAAATATGATACTTCTTTTTGGTTTTTCCTTTAAGTCAATAATGTTTATAGTAAGTAAGTTTTCAGGGAAATTTTTAAGTTAGAGAAATGTGATACATTTTTTAACTTTTTTTTTCTTTTAAGATAAAAACGTATTTAGTTTGCAAAATAAAAACGTATTTAGTTTGTTCACACAGACACAATAATATTTTTTTTCTTCTTTTTTTATTACATACAATAAAAATAAAAAGTGATTACATGATTAAATATTTTAATTTAAGCAATTTTTCTTCTTCTTTTCTTTGGTGGGGAGCAGGGAACAGCAAATCTGGTTGGGAAGACACAATTCGTTGGTTTTTCCAAAAACTGTCATCGGTTCTTTTGTGTTATTTTGTCTTTGAAATACTCGGTGGTTATAATTAAAGTTCCACACTTCTGTGCGGTCTGGAGACCGCGTTATTGCACGGATAGTAATGCAACTTTGTGTATAAGCTATGTAGAGCATGGGGAAGAGAATTCCAATGAAAAACAAAGTACTACTAAAACTTGCCAGCAGGTGAAAAAGTGACGCTGGGAATGCAAGATTTTAATGCTTTTAGAGTGACTGTTCAATATGCCCACCGTCTGCCTCAATGACATGCTGGAAGCGCAGAACAACGTGCTCAACAGTAGCATGAAGTATCTCTCATGAAATGGCTGCAACATGACGAATGATATTGGCTTTCAGTTCAGACAGATCCATACGCGGTCCGTCATAAACACAATCTTTCAGGGTTTCCCACAGCCAGAAGTCACACGGGCAGGCCATGGAAAGTGTCTTGACAGAATACGATCATGACAAAAGCACGAAGAAGTTCCTTTCTGGGCGACCAATATGGGTGAAGACTGTTGCATGAAGGCTGTTGTCTGCAAATACTCGTGTTCTTACAAGGCTGGAACCTCATGCCGTGTCAAGAGTTGACAATAACGTGCACTTGTAACAGTTGACAGGACAGGACCTGCAGCTGTCATCTCCTCAATAAAATATGGACCCACAATGAAATCTGCGGTGAATCCACACCATGCAGTCATGTACTGGGAATTCACCACTTTGGGGTTTCAGGAGCCCCACTCATGACAATTCTGCATGTTCACAGCGCTGTCTAGTGTGTAAAATGTGCCTCATCTGGCCACAGAATCTTCCAGGGCCATGTATCATCGAAAGTCATTTTAGCTAAGAAACGAATTGCGAAGTCTGACTGCCTTTGTGGATATTGCAGCTGTAACTGATGCAGTATCTGTATCTTACCCGGGTACCAGTGAAGAATGGACCGCAAAATCTTTTGCACCGTGGACCATGGAATTGTTAATTCATGTGCTACTGCTCGTGCACTGGTCGCTGAGTATCGGACCACTGACACCGTCAGTTACTGCTACTGCCACTTCTTGAACAATGTCCTCCGCAATCGTGTGGCGTCCTTTTTCTGGCAACCCACCTAACTCCCCTGTCTCTTTCGAATTTGTGCATAATATTTTGTAAGCCCTTGCTTTCAAGGGTCCTGTTCGCAATCCCTTGAACGATAAATGACGATATTCTCGCAGTGGTGATACTGATGCTATTCTGGTAATAGAGCTTCACCAGGAGCACACGTCCTTTCTTTCCAAATGGCATGGTGATCTCCAAATGCAGTTTAGTTGTTCACAGCCGCATTGCGCATTTCATACAGCGCCACTTTTTCATCTGGTGGCAACTTTTTGAAGAAATTTGTTTTTCTCTGGAATTCTCTTCCCCATGCTCTACATAGCTTTTACACAAAGTTGTATTATTATTCGTGCAATAATGCGGTCTCCAGACTGCCCAGAAATGGGGAACTTTAATTTTAGCCACCCGGTATTTTCAAACTAGTCTACAAACCAAGAGATCGTTTCTGTCTTTATTTGATCCTAACAATTTTTAAAAGTCAAGTAGAGAATAATCAAAGCTCTTATAGTAAAGTATAAAACAAAATATTGTCCACACACTGATGAATAAGGTCCTTGTAGAGTTTTGGAGTGTTCTATATGGCAGTATATATGTTTGATAATGAATCGTCTCAACGGCAGCTGTATCCTGGTAGGACCATACGAATCAAAAAATTCTCCAATATTGTTTTGGATCCAGATTGTGAGCCAGTGAGATCCGGGCTGATCAAATGAATCGGGATTTACAATAGAGGCATGATGTGGCAGTCAATTGCATATACAATATATCAATTGCATATACACTGCCGAAGTGATGTTTGGATCTGATGTTTCGGTTTAATAGTTAGTTCCATGATCTGGACACTGTTTCTGATGGCCATTATCAATACCCAAACACATATAACACTCACTTTTTTTCTGATGGCCATTGTCAATACCCAAACACATAACACTTTCACTTTTGTTGCATCGACAATGATGATGCAGAGATGACAACACTTGATCGAAGCATATCTGGTTTATATGTTGATGTGATGAACATCTGATTTTTGTGATGGATCTGTTGACATGGCAATTAGCTTCGTCGATTAGGATGTTGAGGGAGGAATCAATCTCGAGGACTTTGGAATTCGGCAAAAAACCTTACATTGACCGTACTAAGCAACGCTAATTTGAAACGCATATCGATTCATACTATAGCCTGATTATCTACTTCAAAATACCCTGAATTACTTGAATTATCTGCCGACAAGTCAAAGGCATAAAGAGTTGAATCTTTACCATAATCTACAGAATTAAGAGCTAAACCCATATCGTATCCTAAACGATCAGTGACCGAAAAAAGTGAGAGAAAATTTCGTGCATATAGTTGTTAGGTGTAATCAGGTTTGTAGGGTTGTCTGGAAATGGAACGACCATCTTCCGATAAACTAATTAAATTATTATCGAAATGATGAAAATGAAATGAATTTTCTGTAAAGAAACCGATAAAGGTCGAATTTTTGAATAATCCTAACACGACTCTTGCAATTTTCTTCTTTCTAGCTTTTGTTAGTTGTGACTTCCTAACCTTTGGAAATTGACCAATAAAAACATTATCTAAATTGGCTTGTAAATTCTCTCTGGGGATAGAGAATACTTTAAATTCGACTTTTGTCAAACGATATTTAGCTGGAGTGGTGGTTAAGATTTTGGAATGAGCTAATAAAATATTTGGACTTACTTAACTGTATGAACAAATAATGAAGCACGTGTAAAAACTTTGACATAAATAAAAAAAAAATTGTTCGTGAGATAGTCGGTCAAACTAAGACTATAAATCAACCTATGTTGATATATGTCGATATTTATAAAAAAGGTTGATATGTTACAACTTAGGTTTCTTTTAATTAGAGTAATAATAATCAATTTTCACAGGCGAAATCATGAAGTTTGATAAATTACACCCCAAGACACCTGACCTTTTTCTTAAAGATGGACAAATTAGAGTAATCAATATTCAAAAAATTTCATCACCATTGAATTTTCATTCAATTCCACAATTGATTTCAAGAAGTTTCATGTATCACAGTTTTACTTAACCCTTTCGTCACAAATAACCCTACGATCACCTAACCCTTTTTCTTAAAATATGCAAATTAGAATGAAAACGTCTTAAAAACCCTTCGTTCACCTGACTTTTTAAAATAAGCAAATAAGATATGCAAACTGTGGGCCAGATCGCTCTATATGCAAATGATATGCAAATTTTAGGGACAAATCGACCCGAATTGATGGGCCACTTCATCCTGTTCACTTTTTATGGTTCAGCACATGATTTCAGTTGTGCAGTGTTTAAAGTCACGTGTAAAAAATACTTAAAAAAAAATTCAAACTGACGCCATTTCTCACTTTGTAAAATCAATTTTCATTTCCTGATATTCATGCAATAGCTGTTAATTGATTTTGATAACTGAATGCAATTTGCAAAGTGCAGTTCTATGGTACAGGAAGTTTTCATATTTATAAATAAATCTACAATTATATTTCGATAATGAAATCAATGAAATTGTTTTCAAAATAATAATTTCACTAGGATACTGTCAAACCATTGTTTATCAATTTATCTTAATTTCATAACAGAATTGCAGTAACCATCTTGTTTCAGTTGTAACTTGATGCTAAAGTCTCCAACTCATACACTGGAGGTTGTTGGTTTGAAGTCGTATATATATATTTTTTCCCCTTAATTTGTTTTCTCAACATCCGCGTGTTTTTTTTGTTTTTCTTATTTTTTTTTATTTATTTTTTTCTTATTTTTCCTTAAGTTATTGTACTTTGCTTTTTCTTATTATTTTTAAAATTTTAATTATAAAAAGGGTTGACCTTAAATTTATGCACAAAATTATATTCACTTGTTTTAATAGCATTTTATGAAACCATCATTTATCGAATTTATCTTAATTTGATAGCAGAATTTGTAGTTTTATTTTATTTACAATAACTTCAGTGAAAATAATTACATCAGAATATTAAGTTTTTATTTTACTCTCTGTAGCAATAAACTATTCTTTTTGATAAAATTTAACTGATTCAGATGGAAAGATCTCTATTTTGGTCGTTTTCAGAGTATATTTGGGGTTCAACATTATTTTACATCTTGATATGGAAATTTAAATGCTTTTCTCTTCCTTATATGTCTTACCCGTGCGTAATTTTTAAAAATCTTCTCTTTTGTCTGAATAGGACTTACTTTTGAATGAATGAGATGACTAATATTTCAATAATGCTTTTATTTATCTACTTTGTCTACAGTCAGATGAGAAAAGAAGTATTTTAAGAAACAAACTACTAACAAAACAAGATTACAATAAGTATTAGTAAGAGACCGTCAATCTATGAAGTAGAAGACTTATATAAAATTACTGGTCATTAAAAACCTCAATAATAATATAACAATGGTAATCAGTTGATTTTCACTTCTCAGTTTTCTTTTCTTGTGTGAAGTCTGGAAAGAGGCTGTAGGTACTGAATCTCCTCCGAGCTTCGTTTCTTGTCTACATTGTAAAAAAAAAAGTAAGAAAATGAATTCCTTTTTTTATTTTTGATTGTGACTTGATACTAAATTCTTTGATTTACTAATCGTAGTCTTCCTATAACTGAGTGATTTATTAAATTGTTAATTACTGAACAATCTCTTTATTTTCTTTTCTAATTTCTTTCCAACAATGAGAAAACGTGAATTGAAGCATTGTATTTCACTACTTGAAATTTTTTCATATCAAGTATAATTTAAAAAAAAAATAATGAAAGAAAAGTGGGAAAATACTTTATTAATAATAATTTATTTTACTTTACTAATTATCTTCACGGGGCAGTAGATGATAATGAAAAAAATGATACTTTAATCATATCAATTTAATTTTAAATTTTTATTTAGTCTATGTATGCTCATTAATTCTTATTTCCTTCACTCTGCATTGGGCATGGGGAACAGTCCACGAATGCTTTTATCCTTGAATGATCTGTCAACCCTAGAATTTTGAAATATTTTGCAGTGCCATAAACAGCGGACGAAGAGAAGCAGATAAATACAGGAAACATAGGAAACTTCCATGGCGACGCTGGGATCGAACCCAGGTTCCGACACATCTATCTCGTGGGAGGCCGCCACCTATTCCACTAGTCAGAAACGGCATTTAATCAGATTAAATTTTGATATATTTATAGAAGTTTGACTACTTAACTGCATAATAAAGATCTCAGTAAAGATTAATATGCACTGAGAAGAATTTCTCGCCAGATCCTGTAATGCACTGTTTAATTTCTTATGTGATGCTGTGAAAACCCATGAGGTGGTGTTCTTTGGTTCTTTTGTTATTTTTGTATCTGTTTGTCTACGACATAAGATAAGATAGTAGTCAATGATCTGTACTTCTTTGAATCGAAGAACGTAATGTAAATAGTCTTTCAATTTAATTTTCTTTTTACCATTCTGAAAAAATATAATTTAAATATTATATTTTTAAATATAGAGCTGCCATAGGCGGCCATCTTGATGGAACTGATTCTAAACGCATGGAGTTTAAAGCAAATCTTTTAGATAAATAAGGTACATCAGAGAACGACGAATGGCAAAAGGCATTCGGTGATTAAAACTTTAGCAATTTCTTCTTTAAATTTAAGATTCCTTTATATCAAAACACACTTTTTAGTATTAATGATACAATTTCTGCACGATTGCTTAACAGCACTTTGTTTTGAGGAAATTGTGTTCTAAATGTTTGAAGAACAATTTCTGAGGACGCTGAAGTTGATCAATGAGCCTCACTTAAAATTTAATTTTTACAATTTGAGGCCACATTTTTGTCAATTAACATAGAACATACAAATGACTCAAAGAATTTATCTGTTGGCGCTGCAATTATGTAATTTTAAAATTTGAATTGTTCAGTAATAAGGATTATGATTCTATTTATATAAGAAATTATTGAAAAAATAACTAAGTAGTCCAACATTTCTATATTTCCAAAGAATTAGATAAATAAAATAATTACCATCTTATAGAATTAAAAATAATAATTATTTTGAAAATAATCAAGACAGTTAGACAGTTTGCGTAGTTTTATCTACGAAAATTGTGAATACAATCAATTCTAATGGTTCAAAATGGTTTGTTTAAAAAACTTTTAAATCCAATTGATACATATTGAGAAAAAATAGTGAGTTAAATTTACAACAGAACAATAAGAAATTTGTAAATAATCCTATTTTTTGAAATTTAAACATAAACTTAAGTGGTGAGTTGAAATTTACCAAATTTCCAATAGTCATTCATAATCAACGCAGATTTTCAAATCTTAATAAAGTTCTCTATAAATCGTCCAACTTATATTAATATACGAATGCAGAAGAATTGTTTTTTATTAATATAAATATAAATAGATACTTTAGCTCAGAGCTATAAGCACTGGCCTAGGGTCAGAGAAAGCCAGTCTCAATCTCCGGTATAGGTTGGGTATTTATCTCAAATTATTCTCCTCCGGATGAGCTTATGATTTACAAAGCAAAATGAATTTCTTTTCCCAGTGATTAATGGTTGGTGCATTTTAGATTGACTAGACAATCTCGACTAGTCCCTGCTTATCAAGGAAACTTCGGAGAGTATATCTCTTAGTGCTCTCATGAGCCAACAAAGGTTGGAAATCTATCTATTTACTATGCATCCAAAATTATCCAATAATAATAATTGTACTATACTACTGCAGAAATAAAAAAAAATTGTAGTTGATTTTGTGTCTACGTTTTTTGGCTGCTTATCAGAGTAAATTAATTAATTAGTAAAAAAGAAAGAATGTCTTTTTTTTTAGTATCATGTGTAATTATAAATTAATGTATTACATTTAATTTTAAAAGATAACTGTTCGTCCTAAATTCTTACACTTTTTCAATTATAGATGTATTTTTGGAATTTTTTTGGAGTATTTTATTTTTCTCCTTCTATCTCGATCCCATTTGTTTGTAATTTATCTTATTTGTAATTTGTGTTTTCCTCATAATTGAAACTTGAAAACATTTCATTTTATGAAATAAAAATACTTCGTAAAGAATGAAACTTAAACTGAAATTGGATTTAGCATTTTGGGTGAACAAAACATATTTATGATGTTTTATATTTTCATAAACTAAAACTATTGAGATTTACCTTCAATTAAATTTAGTTCTTCAATCTGGGTTTTCTAAATTTATTTCATGTATTTTGGGTAAGTAAATACATATTTTGATTTAAAAACATACTGATATCTTTTTACTCAGTAAATATAGTTGGTTGCAATGTTAGTGTCAGTGAGATAACGTGTCAGTGAGGTATTACTATTAGACTCGATCTAATAGTAATAAAATATAAGATGATTAATAACTTTGTCAATATACCGGGTGATCCAAAAGTAACTAAAAATTTGAAAATACAATAATTTGTGGAATAGTGATAATAGAAAGATGCGGTTTTTACATAATGCTCGGAATGACGCGGGATTTTGTGTCAAAACAATGAAACATTATTAGTTACATATCAGCCTGATTAGTTACATTTCCGACCACCAGATGGCGCCACAGTTTGTTGCGTCATTCTTCTTGTGAAATAGGTCAGTTCACAAGGAATACGAGCTTACAAAAGTTCAATGTGGCGCCCCTCTATCAGGAGCAACACGTCAGACGAGGCATGACACTGTTCACCTGCATGTAAGCAGCATATTGCAGACACATGATGTCGGATGACATCCTTCAATGAGCCCAGTGACGTTGGCCGATCGCGATACATCTTTGACTTCAAGCCGACAACCAAAAATCGCAAGGTGTGAGATCGGGAGATCTTGGTGGCCACTCATGCGGAAAGGACCGATTGAGGACACCTTTTCTCCCCGAAACTTGAGTGTAGCAGTCGCATGACAGGAATAGAAATGTGCGGTGGTGCTCCATCTTGCATGAACGTGACTGTTTGAAGTGCTTGCCACTCTTGCAAGTATGGAACAATACTGCTCCAGTAGTGCTGCATATTGCTTACCCGTGACAGTAACCGTTTGAAGTTCATATCTTCTGACTTCCTCAAAGGAAAAGGGACCGATAATGAATTCAGCGCTGAAATCACCCCAGACTGTAAATTTTGGCTGATGCACAAAAATGATGTGGATTATTTGTAATCCAAATGCGGCAGTTGTGCAGGTTGAAACTGCTTTTAAGTGTGAAATACGCTTCATCCATCCACAGTATCTACAAGGTCGTCCATCTGCTCGAAAACCCAATGCCCAAATTCTTGATGCTTCGTGAAATCGTCAGGTTGAAATTCCTGCAAGTGTTGAATTTTGTAGGGATATCTCTTAAGGATGATTCGCAGTGCTCTCTATAAAGTAACGTACAGTTCTGCGTGAAAAGTCGCTCGCACTGCATTTACCATGTTGGGAAACTGCCGGTAGTTCATCAACTGTGTGTTCTTCATATGCACAATGGCATGGGATGTTCGGATTTTCCGATTCGTCGACGTGCTTTCAAAGAACCTGTGTCTTCAAATTTGGTTATCATTTGTGCAGTGCTGCACAATTTGCTTATTTGCATACCTCGCATCGTCGTTTGCACATCTTCGTTTTGATAGTTTTACTAAGAGGGCTTTGTCACTCAATGACAACATGTTGCGTAATAGTATTCAAACCCTTTGAATGAAGTGTGTTAAACAATTCCTCTGCTGTAATAAAGGAGATATACCATGTGAAACAGGTATGGTATCGTCAGTATTGTTAAGAACAATGACACGTGAAAGAAGAGGACGTTTTTTCTTCGCGTATTGTTGATATTGACTTCCATGGATGCAATGAACACGGAAGGAAGCCACGATGCCGTCTAAGTGGAATGTTCAAGAAAAATTCAGGGAATTTAAAGGAAAAACCTTCTCACTCAATAAGGATAAGTTGAGTAGAGTCTAGAATCGAAGTTACACAATCGTAATGCTGCAATTTAAAGAATTGATACGAAATTTAACATTATGATTATGTTTCTACGGGAAAGTCGTCGTTACGAGACGAGGCCTAGTTGATGTCTACCGGTTCTAGGACTTTTTGTAAATGTCACATCAATTATATATCTGAAGTAATGGATTTAGATCTTCAGGACGTTAAGAAGCCAGAGGAAGTGTGCATTACTATCTGGAATGAACTGTAAGTTAACCTTTTCCATTTATTAATTCCTCCGCGTGACATATTCACTACAGAGAAGAAGGAACAAAAGAACAAGTTATTTACACTTAAGATTAAAGATAAAGAACACTTAAAGATAAAGAATAATTAAGTTTAAAAGACTAACACAAGAATAAGATTACGCGTAGAAGCTTAATTATCCAAAACATTAAGTCAAGTAAAGTGTTAGGAACACGAACTTTGAATGATAGTTATATACATATGTTCAAGGACATTTCATGCAACATATTTTAAGAGAAATATAATCACATAAGGTGAAAATCATTTCTAAACATTACTGGTGAAATCTTAGTGAACTCTTTAAGATAGGTAAAATACTTAACGAGTACCAGAGACTCAAGCGTTGTATGAGAACCCAATTTATTGAATTGTAGAAGATCCAAAAGTACTTACATTGATTGTTTAAAGACATTAAATTTTTGTTTATCTGTTTTAAATCTTTGATTCATTCAGTGTCAACTTCAAACAAATATTAAGTTATCGAGTTTAGGTAAGAGGACTCACACCCTCATAGAGTTAGGTACTCTCTCGAACACAATATTGTGATGCGTTAGTACAGTAACCACAACATGGAAACAACACCCTCATATTTGACGTTGTCAGCCCTCTGACCCAACAGCGCCATCTCTTCGTCGGAAATTTAACGATTAGGCAATAAAGTTTCATTGTTTTGACCACAAAATCCCGCGTCATTCGGAGCATTCCTTTGAAAACCGCATCTTGCTATTATCAGTATTCCACAAATTATTGCATTTTGAAATTTTTAGTTACTTCTCGATCACTCGGTATTTGAAATTAAACTTACATGGTTCATTCACCAGTTGAAATGCATAGGAAATCCTTTGATCAATTGTTGAACATTCCACTAATTCATTAATCGCTTCTATCTGAATATTTTTTCTGATTAATATGCACCCTCCAGGACCTTCAAGTTGGTAATTCTCATCATTATCTGGAATTGGTTTTTTGTCAATTAACCAAGAGCAATTTTCCTCTCCAATGAATGAACATTCCACTGTAACATCATCTCCTTCTTCAAAATACATTCGATCTGCAGCCATTTGAGATGCTGTAAGAAGACAAAAAATCTTTAATTTATTTCAATCATTAGGGACCGTCCATTAATTACGTGAGGTGTTTTTTAAAAAATTTGGACGCCCCCTCCCCCTTGGTGAGATGTGGTGGACCCCCCCCCCCTCCCTCACGTGAGACTTCAAAAAGTCAATATTACAAAATGTTGTAATCTATTCTAATATGTATATTCTCAAAATGAAAAAAGTTGATGTGAGATTTTCGTTGACGGATTTTGACGGAGCCCCCTCCCCCTTTTGACCTCACGTAATTAATGGACGACCACGTAATGTTGAAAATGCATTATTTTAAACATGGAGTTATTTCTACATCCAAACATAAACATTTGCAATGTGTTATACAATACATTGAAACCGACCCTTGCTACTAGAATATTTCGAAAGACATTGGAAATTAACCAGCAAATAGTATTATTATTAAATTGCTACGGTAATTTCTGTGGTATGATTAACTACGGAAATGAATAGTAGGACAATGTCACAGTAAATTAAGGGTGCACCTCCGACATTCTGAGACTAAGTAGATCATACTGTGAATAAGAAGATATGATCAACTGGGACAAATTCAACCAAGCGCTATGTCACCAACAACAGGGGATTTGTTAAGTTAATAATGGCAAAGGAATAAGACATCTGAGGATAATCTTCTTACTCAATCCAAAATATATGGGCAATCATTTGTTGCAATACAGTATATTATTGGCTGTAAGAAGTGTTTTTTTTTATTTTATAAATAAACTATAGGCAAAGAAAAAGGGAATAATTTTTAAAATTTTTAATGAAAACAATAAGATATTTTTTATTTTTAAAACCTTGGCTGTTAGATAATGAATTACAGCAAATGTTAAATACCATAGTTATCTAAACAGCATTACTATTTATTTAGAATAATTAAACTATTTTTTTTAATTAAATGAAATTTTTTTAAATTAAAATTAAAATTGAGTAATTTTTTTTATTAAAATTTTAATGAAATGAAAAAATTTAGAAGAATTAAATTCGAGAGGAAAATACTTTTTTTTTCATATCATGGTAACACTTACGACCAATAATATGCTCTGAAAAATAATAAAAAGTCAACATATCCTCTGTTCGTTAGCCATCGCTGCAAGACAAAGGAAGCGGCCGCTTTAGATTCACTTCATTCCGGTCTGTGTTTAACCACACCAGGGACCACAAGAACCCTTTTCTCTCGCTTATGCATTTGGGGAGCAATAGATGCACTATATGACCAAAGTATCCGGACACCCTTCCGTCGGGCAGGCCAGAAGGTTTGATGCGTCATTGGACGCTATAAAAGCGTTTGTGGGGACTTGGGCGTCATAATTCTGCGTTCCCGATAAAATGAGTAAGTCAGGCGAACTCAGTGATTTGGAACGAGGCGTGATAATTCGATGCCACCGTTGTAAGAAATCGGTTAGTGAAATTGCGGACATACTGCACGTGCTGAAATCAACTTTGAGTAATGTAATTGTAAAATGGAGACGTTGAGGCAGTGAAACGAAAGCTACACGAAATGGTAGACAGAGAAAACTGACCCTGAAGAGAGAAGGGAAGCAAAATCGCAAGTCTCCTTGATAGTGATGACGACGGAGTTCCAATATGCGCCGGGCGTTGTCGCTAGCAACAGGACTGTTAGCAAAGAGCTAAACTACTTTGGTTTCCACGACCATGCGGCCGCCCACAAATCGAACATCATCGCCGTCAATGCGAAGTGTCGGTTACAGTGTTGCAGGGCTCACCACCATTGGACTGTGGAGGAGTGGAAAAATGTTCTGTGGAGTGATGAATCTTGCTTCACGATTTGGGAGTCGGATGGACGCATACGGGCTTGGGTGATGCCCAGCGAACGCTTCTTATCCGACTGCATTGTGCTACTGCTAAGTTTTGTGGCTGCAGCATAATGGCATGGGGGTGTTTTTCTTGGTCCCTTAGTTCCTGTGATGGGCAACTTAGTTCCTGTATCCCTTAGTTTCTGTGATGGGCAACATGAACTTTGTGATGTATCGGGCCATTCAGGATAAAGCTGCTCTCCCAGCTCTGTGGCAACAGTTTGGGGAAGGCCCGTTTCTCTTTCAGTAGCATAACTGTCCCGTATACACATCGAAGCTTGTGCGACCGTGGTTTGACGACATTGGTGTTCCACAGCTTGACTGGCCGTCTCGGCCCGATCTCAACCTCATTGAACATCTATGGTACGAAATAAAACGCAGATTACATGCCCACCCATATCGCTCATCTTCCGTTGCCGGACTCACTTCAGCTGTCATGGCCGTCTGGAAGTCAGTTCCTGCGACCACCTATCAAAATCTGATGGAAAGTCTGCGCAGACATGTACAGGTTGTCATCGATACAAAAGGGGGACCGACATCATCATAATACGTGCCTCAGGAGTCCCCGCGTCCCGAACACGGTGTGTCCGGATACTTTTGGCCATATAGTAAATTATATATTTGAACTTGCCTTTTGATATCCTTTCAAATGACAGAAAGCTTAAATTTGAAGCTAGTGGGTGAGTGCTGTATGACCGTAAACACTTCTAATAGAACGTAATATGTCATTGTATATTCATTACAGAGGGTTTGATGTGTGCTACTGAACCCGTATTAGTATCGAGTACAATCATCTCATACTGTAATGGAAATCTAAAGTCTCTGGCATGCATACAGTTGTATTGATTTTGAATATCCGTTGGAGGAATGCTATTCCATGCTTGTTAAATCTGTACGCTTAAATTACTAAGGTATAAACCTCACTAATTTATGCATGTAGATTCTGACTTGACGTGAGAAATCAGTCCCATCGATCAGAGAAAGGGCAGATGACTGTGTTGGCCACTTAGCTGCTTAAACAGCTATAGCACTCCGAGCTGCAGGAGCTGTATAGGAACTAGTGTTGTCCTGATGAAATTTCTCATAACTGGGCTACCGAGGGGGAGGGGAGTTGGTATAGTCTGTAACGCTTCCGAATCGGAATTGGATTTTGTTGTGTAAGTACGAAGTACCAGCGAATGTCCCTTCTACATCTCTGGTATTCCTTACAACCCTATGTATCAGCCGAATACTTGCTTCAAGATTTTGTTTTTCAGGCATGATGTAATGATTCCAGAATGCTAAACAACACAGGTAGGCACTGATAAACAGTTTCTCAAATGACACTGAGACTTATGAATTTGCTGCCATCTGTTACTGGATAGCGAAATCTTACGAATTCTGTTTGTTTGATCTTACTTAACCTTGCTCTATATTTTTCAGATATGTGCGTTACTCTTTCTGGGTGTTGTATTTTCAATTTCTGTATATCACAAAAGCCTGGTTCGCAGGTTTCTGTTCATTGATTTGAACTATTCATATATATATAAAAAAAAAAAAATGTCCGAAAACACTAAAAGCCAGTAAACTGCAGTGTTACAATCCATGAAGAAATGATAAGCACGTTTCTATATAATCTAATCTCAGTTTAAAAATAATACAGTATGGCTATTAATTTACAACACTGAAACTACAGACCACGTTGTGATTATATATGAGATCCCCCCCCCCCCCCGCACGTATGATATATTCCATACACTCTGTGCAGCTGTAAACAATATAAGTAATGTTGTCGACTTACGGAAAAGGTCTTTTTAGTGAAGCATTATTTCCGCACATACGGAAAACGAAGACAAAATGGTCAAAGTTTATGATTAGTGTGCGAGCAGTTTACAAAGTCGCTTACACAGACGAGCATCCAGTAATGCATCAAGCATCCACTAATAATGCACTGTTATGATGAGAGTTGTAGCCAAGTTCCGAAGCAGCGGAGGTGGGTTGCACATGGAAAGTGTCATATTGGAGATGTATTCCTCATAGCTATTGTAGTGAGACTTCAGAAGCTTGCGTAGTTATGGCTAAAGGGCGTTTCACATGGATCCGTAAATCGGACGGTCGGATCCACGAATCGGACGTATTCTCTTTCCCGTGGCCACGAAACGTCGCCTTTACGAACGATTTGAATGTTACATGTCGTCTAGAAGAAGTCGGAGAGAGTTTCGTGGCTATGTGAAAGAGAATACGTTCGATTCGTGGATCCGACCGTCCGATTTTCGGATCCATGTGCAATGGGCTGTAGTCATTCATATGACATCTCTGTAGTTATGCAGTTTTAAACTACAGGGTTTCTATGCCCAATGTGTTTTAGTTATAAATTTTAAAATTTGTTTTCTTCTTTGCTTATAAAAATAAGCAAAATAATAAACTTGTACTGTTTTCTCAAAAAAAAATAAATAAACGAAGATAACGTCCGAAAACAGTGGGACACCAATGAGAATCATGAAAGTGTTTTCAATCCTATTATGCAATCACCACAGTGAAGTCAAAGGGAAGTGCCTTAAAACTGGATATAAATCGACGGTTACTTCAAAAATACTGCATTACAAAGCAAATACTATACGCAATATTGGGTCGTTGCAGCATTACCAATGTCACAGTTCAAAAAGTCTATAGTTACGGTTCGTGCTAAGGTTTTTAGCATTGAAATTAGTTACGACCAAGCGGATGTTTATCTTGGTTTCTCTTTGAAAAAACATCCAAGAAAGTAACAGAAAATTATCAGAAAGTATTTTTAAGACTTCAAGAAAGCCCACCTTAGGGTTTTCTCCCCTTATTTTTGTGTTTTAGGAGAAACATTAAGACGAAGAAAAGCTGTATTTTGTAAAAAGTCACTCTTCCAATAACAAAGGACCTTGCTGACCTACTGAAACTCATTTCAGAAGTACGATTATAGAAGAATAAATAATTTTATATTCGCCAACAATTATAAATTTATTTATTCTTCTACAATCCTACATCTGAAAAGAGTTTCAGTACCTGTACTTTGCTGTTGGAGAGTGGCTTTTGAGTTAACCAATCACAAGCTCTGGATATGTGATCTATGGCAGTCCGAACCATCAAAATAATATCAGCTTCTCTTTATCTTAATATTTCTCCTAAAATTCACAAAATAACGGAAACCCTCCCCCTTAGATGGGCTTTCTTGAAGTCTTAAAAATCCGTTATGTTAATTTTACATTATTTTATTGGCCTTTTCTCAAAGAAAAATCAAGAAGTTTACCCGCTTGGTCATAACTAATTTCAATGCTAAAACGGACCGTAACAACAGGCCGTTTGAACTGGGACGTAGGTTGTGACAATACCACTTAAACGGTCTATTGTTAGGCAATCTGAATCACGTACCAATGGGGATGTTTAAGGTCTCTGGGTCGAGGCTGGAAAAGTCACGTGATGTGTGTCACTTCTAAAAACATGGCTAAGATTACCAAAGCACCTCTGTATATAAAAGATTTCTTAACTTTAAATATATTGAATTATCGGCATACAATTAAGGAGGCGTATGGAAATAATGTAGATACGTTATTTCTAGATGAAAGGAATAAATATATTTAAAGAGAAATTTGTTCTATTCCTTTCATCTAGAAATAACGTCTCCTTAATTGTATGCCGATAATTCAATATATTTAAAGTTGAGAAATCTTTTATATACAGAGATGCTTTGGTAATCTTAGCCATGTTTTTAGAAGTGACACACACACATCACGTGACTTTTCCAGCCTCGACCCAGAGACCTTAAACATCCCCATTTAATGTTTAATGTTTTTAGAGGTGTTCGCATAAATAATAACAACGTGGCCTGCTTTTTCAGTCTGTAAATGGAAAGCCATACTAGTTATAAAATACACGTAATATTGTATAAGGTTGTTAATAACTTTTTTGCTAATAGATTTGGAATTAAACTTACTTGGGATAATCTTTATTTGAAAATAATGTTGTCTTTGATTGCTTGTTGCACACATCACTATTTGTTCATTATTTTCTACCTGAATATTTTTTATGGTTAATGTGCATTCTCTAGGATCTTCAAGTTCGTAAGTTTCATCATTTTCCATAATTGGCCCTTGATCAGCTACCCAAACACACTTTCTCCTTGCCGTGAGTGGACATTTCAATTTAGCATCATTTCCGTATTCTACAGCAAAATAGTTTCTTTGCAGTCCAAACGCTGTAAGTAGATAAGAAAAAATGAAAAATTAAATAAAAAATAAATAAATTCTTGTTTATTATTTTTAAACATTCATTTTAATCATTTGTAAATATGCTGCGACTATCAGAAAAACATAATTGGAAACGATGACATGAACGAACTCCTGATAAATAATCAGGAATTTTCACTATACCTATGTCGTTTTTACCAGTGCACGTTGAATTGTGATGAAATACTTGATGGACTTGATGGACTCAGTGGGGTATTATGATTTCTATGGATACTTTTATGTATAAAAAGACACATCTGTGTCTACGTACATTACTGTTAATAAGCTTTTCGAATTATGTCAATGTGTTCTAAGCCTATGGTTTTGTATTTTTATTGTTACTATTGTTAAAATCAGAAATGAAAACAAACGTTTTGATATCGACACCGCTTATTTATGTTTTCTTCCTCCCACCATAATATTGTGGTGATTTTGTTGGTGTCACTGGTTCGTGAAAAGAAGTAGATTAGGCTAAGCTGGATCTAACTGTGTTCTATTTATTCAGGGACAGCAAGGGCTTTTTATAGATTATTTACAATGATCGCGCATTGGCTGGAGGACTTTAACAGTTCTTTGGGTGATTTAAAATAACATGTGATTGGTAACTGAAATTAACTGAAGATTTAAATTACAGGGAATTATGGGAACCTTCAGCCGTTGAAATTCAAAAGTAAACAAACATAAAAGATCATTAACGGTTATAATTTGAAATTTACAACTGATTGATTGGAACAGTAAAGTACATATAAAAGTAAATAGGATAAAATAGAATAAGCAAAATAATTATAAATGTGGTCATAAAACTCATCACAATATTGATGATATTTTAGGTTGATTTGCATTTTAATTATATCATTTGTTTGTTCCTCTTGTTATATGTATTAAAATTTCAACAATAAGCAGAATTTTAAAAAAAATGACAATTTTATGGGTGTGTTTTTCTTACTACCTCACTTAGTAAAAGAAAGATGTTGAAAATGTTAGTAATGGGAGAAATAACGTAATAATTCTATTGTAAATTGGATGTATTTTAAAATTATATTCAAATTTTAATTAAAATAAGTATTAAACGTGCTTCATGTTGAAAGAAATTCAAAATGAAATAAAATTTCTAAATTTCATAATAAAAATTAACATTATTAGAACCATTGCTGGACTTTCTTCAGACTAAGAAAGTTCTGACGAAAATGAAATCAGATAGTTTTGGTCCTAACGTAGATAAGCCAAAATGTATTCATATCGTCTCGATACTGTAAATATCCTATTAAATAAAAACTCCTAAATATGAAATATGAAGTAAATGAATGCATTGTTCCATGAAATCTTTTAAGAGCATAGTATTTTAGCCCGTGTTTGATAGTGATCCGTATGTTGGGATTGGAAATGTCAAAATCAGATCAAATGTATGTAATTCTAATTAAGTCAGGAATGTGAAGTTTGGTATAAATTCTTATGCCTATACAGGGTTATTCAAAATGATTGTCGGGGTTTTAAAAAAAAAAATCACCACACATAGTACAAATATGATAAGAAGACGACACGTTGTTTATTGTGTAAGAAAACTCGAACAACTTACAGACATGCTTTACAATTCCTCAATATAGGCGCCATGTGTCACTCTGCAAACATTGACACGATAGTCCAATTCCGAGCACAACGTTCCAGCGTATCAGCGTTGATGGTTCCAATCGAGGTCCTGATACGCACTTTCAATTCCAGGATGGTCGCAGGGAGAGGAGGTCCAAGAAATGATCCTTTACATAGCCCCAAAGGAAAAAAAAAATCACATGATGTAAGTCCGGTGAAAGGGGTGATAGAAGATTCTCATCACTTTCGGTCCTGCGCCTAATCCAGCACTGTGGTAGGTGCTAATTTAAAACTGCCCTGACGTCCCAACGAAAATGGGGTGGGCACCATACTGTTGTAGTATGAAAGCGCTGGCATTACTCAGCTGGGATAGGAGCCATTCAGTGACCATGTTGAGGTAAGTCATTCGAAAGAAAAAAAGGGCCGAAGAACCTAAATTTGGAAACGGCACAGACCTTGGTGTTTGCACGCCCACGTTAAACAAAAGGAAGGGGATTTTCCGTCGCCCAAACTCTAACATTGTGTCGTTTAACTTTTCCGTATAACTAACACGTTGCTTCATCACAAAACAAGCCTGTCACAAAAACTATCTCCTTCCATCAATTGTTGCAGTTCCGTGCAGAAATGTTCCCTGCGGTGGTGGTCATCTGGTGTTAACGCTTCCAGCAGGCGATATGAGTTCATTCGTGTAGGCTTCCGGAACCTGCCACACAGTAATTCTCTGCTGGTCTCTCAGTTGATTTGATGTAGCTAAGTAGGAAGGCTGGTTTGATCTGGTCCACTTTCTCTTCAGACACGGAGGGATGTCCACTGCTTTTTCCCTTATACAGGAACCCCATCTCCACAAATTGTGCATACCACCTGAGAATAGACGTGTCGGAGGGAGGATCCTTCCTAAATTTCGTACGAAACTGCCGTAGGATAATTGTAACGGAACGGCAGTGTGATATTCGAGAGTGCAAAACGCCTTCTCCGTAGGGATGGCCGCCATTTGGAATCAATGGGAAATATCTACTTATCTATCTTAGTTTTTCGTTATCTATCTAATTTTTAAGTAATTATGTGAAAATTAACAGTGCTTGTGAATTAATTATGTGCGTTATAAAATGCATTAAAACCAACTTCGAAGCTAAAGAATTGAAAAAAAAAAAAAAAAGAATTTCTTCTGTCCTTTAGTCACTGCTCAGTGGAAAATAGAAAAGAAATACTTTATTTTACAATAGAATTAGTACCAAAGTTTATTAATGATATTAGTATATAAAAGAGAAAGTTTGTTTATTTGTTTGTTTGTTTGTATAGTACTTATAAGCCCTCTGACCCATTTAAACCAAACTTTGTAGAATTACTCTTAAGACCCTGTGGAAAAAGCAGGCTACAATGAAACCAGGACACTTCCCCCCTCCTCCTCCTGTTTTTTTTCGCTTGACACTTCTGCGTAATTTTCAAGTATTGAAGTATTAACTTACTTCTGTCTACAATTGAAGTTTTGTTGTGGCGCAGAAATTAAACGCTGATCATTTTGAGGTATGGTAAACGGGTTCAAATCTGATTGGAGGCAATAATTTTTCTTTTTATGTATTTCATTTGTTTTCCTGTTTTAACTTTCCTTCTTTATTTATGATAATGAATTTTCTTTTTTTTATTATTTAGATTAAAAATTCATTCTTATATTTGCTCAGTATTTGAATTCATTCAATCAAGATACCGCAAGCATCAAGAAATCTCAAGCTCTGTATTTTCTGGTTCTGTGTTTGTCTTGAAACAACGTCGCTATTTCTCAACGGATCTTTACCAAATTTGCCGTGGGGTTTCACAAGCACTCCAGAATAATGCATGAATAATGAAAACCCGGATCCGGACTGAGGGCTACAAACAAGTTAGACAACTTTCTTGAAGGGTACTCATATTTACGAAGCAGCTTTGATATCTTGGAGCACGAAATTTAACATGAGTGTTCTTGGTGAAATTCGAAAGGTACTATTCGACGAATTTTCGATATTCTGATCCTAAAGGGTGTAAACGGGGGGAGGGAGGGGTACGGGCAAACTTTCTTGAAGATATGTGTATCTCCGAAGCATACGTTTTCGATGAAGTTTCGACATTCGAATCCTAATGGGTGTAAACGTTGGGGGTGGGGGAACTTTGTTGACGGGTACTTTACGGAATTTTCAGGTTACAAAATAAGGATATAACATTACTTTGTAATCATCACGTGCTATTGTAACCAACTGGGAGAGGTTTGAAGTGATATGGTTGGAGAAGGAGAGAAAGTCTTAAATCCTCCGATGTTGATAGTAATTTGATATCTAGGGTTTATCGGGTTACAAAATAGGAATAGAGCATTAATTTGGAACTATCACGTGACTTTTTTTACCAACCGAAAAAGTTTCAAAATGATCACACAATTAAAATTTCTTCGTCATCCACATCAGGACAATTCTTTTTTTAACCCGCGTAAAGCACAGGTATTTTTGGTAGTTATATCATATAACAAGTACAAACAATTCATAAAAGAGAAGATATGTGTGAATTAATTTTGAAGAATCTTAAAATTTGCCTTATTCTGATTTAACAAATGAAATAACTAAGTTATTCGGTTTTATGTCAAAAACAAAATGAAGTTTCATTCCTTCGAAATTCTTTCAAACTAAAATCAAACTTTTGTTAAGAAGATAACACTGTTTACGATTTGTTGGCGTAGGATACATTCTTTATGATATCTAATAGACATTAGTATTTTTTCAAATAATTTTCGTATTTTCAGTATTTTCATCAGCCTTTACAGGATCTCATAATGAATTTTATAGTTATATATTCAACCAAATTACATGTTAATATAGTGAAAATAATTTTTCGCTTATAAAAAGCCTTAAGTAAAAAATGAATTATGTAACTAGTAAACTTAAAAAACATTAACTAATGAGAAAAAAAAAGAAAAAGAAATTTAAGTTAATTAGTTGGAGATACAGTACCAGTAATATTCTACAAACCAAAAACCTTAGAAATTAAATTCTATTTCGAAAACTTGGTATTGACTTTGTAAAAAATTAATAAATACAATATAATAATATTATATTACTTCTTAGTTTCCCTACCTTTCTTTCTAATAACAATATTTAGTGAAACAATTAACAATATTTAAGTGTTTAACTTCCCCCAGCTTCAGATCTGTTTTTACATCATGGAATTTCCTGTTTGAAGCCATAAATTTGTGGAACTAAAGTTTTAACCAATTCATAGGTTATAAATATTATGTATCACAAATAAATAAATTTAGTATTACACCCTTTTCAATACAGGTAACACTGTTGCGATCTATTTACAATAATATTCATATAATTTTAAACTTGACTAATTGAATATTGTTTATAATACAGAGATTTATTAGTGACTAAAAAATACAAATAAATTATCACTATAAAGTTATTACTATTTTTTAAAAAATCTTTTTTATGATAAATCTTTATAATATTAACAGTATTGTATTATTCATGCTTTTTGTTCCAATATATAAACATAATATGTATGCAATAAATACTATTAATGAAACATAACACATTTCTTCTTCTTCATTAGCAATATTTCGCAGGCTATTTCTTTTTCCTGCTTCGTCAGGCTTTCAAATACATCGAATATTCCTTACAAAACATAACAAAGTTTAAACATAGAACTATTCATGGTAAGAAAGCATCATATATAGATTGTTCATTAAAATAAATGTTCTTCTTAAAACATATAGATTGTTCATTACAATAAACAATAAAGATTTCAACAACGTAGAACCATTCCTGTTAAGGAAGCATCATTACAATACATGCAGATTCATGCTTTATATTAACCATAGAGAGCAATTGTGTTAACTTTTTTAAAAGATACTATTTTAGTGTGTTATGTAATTGTATATGGTGTTTAACATTTGTAACTTATAAATTGTTTGAAATTTTATTTCCATATAAAACGTTGAAATAGAAAATGTAAGAAGTAAAATGTGAATGTGAAGCCAGAGGAAATGAATCACCAACATTCTTCAGTATTGTTATTAGACAAAAAAGTATAATTATTAACAAGTATGTAGAAAATTATTTCTATATGGACTTTAGGTCGCGCGGTTGGCGCTGTAGCTGACAATGGCCTCTCACCTCTGAGTACCGGGGTTCGGTTCTCATGTGGGTTTCGTGATGGTGCTCGATCGGCGCTGGGGAGGTTTTCTCTGGGTACTCCCATTTCCCCTGCACTTCTCCCTCCATACTTTCTCAGTCTTTCTTTCTTTCGTTACTTCTGTGGATTACCTCCGCTTGAAGTGATTGGCTTCCCTGCCACCCACATTCCACACACAAACATAAACATATGGATTTTATCAAAGTACATAAACAACGTTAAATGACAAAACTAACCAAGAACTTCCTTTGTATAGCGTTTGTGACAGCGGACGCAATCATTCCGACATTTGTCGACGTCGACCTACGATTATTCCAAAATTTTATTATTGGTTCAGCTTCTATTTACATATTTTGATATTTCGTGAATGCTACAACTGTCAGGTAAATTGCGGTCCATGTATTCTATTCAAAATATTTTTTAATAATTGACTAAGGAACCTAAGCCATATAACGCCATGTATACCTTAAATTCCTAATTCTATCTAATTCTTCATAAACATAACAGATGGCGGTACTGCATTAAAGTAGTTTGCATTGACATGCCATCTAGTGTTGAAGTAAGTTACTAGCAGACCGCCAACATTTTCGAGTGAAATTACATTTCGACTATTTCGTGTCGAGGACTGGTTCTGAAAGGCTGCTACTATATCAACGTAAGATAAAATATAGATTTTTTTAATGTTCAGCAAAGATTAACTATATAAAACTATATATTTTCTTGATTCTTGAAGATTCTTCTATGTAGATAAATTAACTGTTATTTTTAAAATTCGGAAATTGTAGACAAGTGTATCATGTGATCCACGTCCTTAATATTTTATAAATCAAGAAAAAAACCACAACTGAGCTGTTCAGGAATCCTGAACAGCTATTTATCCTTATTAGGAATCATCAGCAGAATTTAACCTTCATGTTAGGATCAGACGTGCGAAAGTTAAAGGGCAAGGGTTTAATACTGTGGATTTCAAAGGATTATTTTTTATTTGATTGTTTTGTTCTCGGCGGCCATTCCCGAGAGTGAATGGTTTCCCTTTAACTTTTGCTCAGTCTGAACCTAACACCAACGGTAAATTCTGCTGATGATTCCTAATATGGATGAAACAGCTGTTCAGGATTCCCGTTCATGTTGCCACAGTGAGGTAGATAGTGACTTGTTCATAAACACCTCTGTAAAGTTTCAAGAAGATGTTGTTCATTATTTCAAATTTAATAGGGTTGTATACAGACTCATGAAGATTTAAATCGTTTTTTTTAATATTTTAACTCCTGCAATAAAGTTAGCTTGGAAAGAAATGTTGACTACGTAGCCAGAAATTCACACAAAAAAACATGGATATAGTTGTTAATTTTAAAATATTCGAATTTATTTAGAAGAAATTAACTTTGGTAACGTAATGTAATGTGGTGAGCATGGGCGGCTTGACAACCGAGCACTGCGACCTGAAAGATCTTTTGTACTATCCCACGGAAAGAAGGACAGACGGAGAGAAAGACTGAGAAAGGATGGTGTGAGAAATGCAGGAGAACCCCGGGAAAACCTGCCCAGCGCGGATCGCCACAATCAACGAAACCCACATGAGAAACGAACCCGGATTAACTTGGATAAGTATAATAAAGGAACTCTGGTTTCTCACTTATCATATATTCTTCTCTTTTTCAAAGCTGTCATATCATTTGTAGATTAAAAAGCTTAACGTGTGCTAAAATTGTAACGTTTAAAAAATAATGACACACAAAATTATAATGATTAAAAATATTTTAACACATTAAAAATACAGGACCGGTTTCGTCGTGTTGAAACGACGTTTTCAACTAACAAAATGAGACAAATCATGTGCTCTTATACAAAATTAAGTTAACAAGAATTTCGAAATATTATTTTACACCAATGAAAAATTTTTATAGCAATTTTAACCAATGAATGGTTGGTGAGGTCATGGAAAATTTGGCGGGTGGATGGAAGGCAGGTTCTGATGTCGTCTTTGTTGATCTTAGAAACTGAACGGAAGTTGTTGTTGCTGAAGTGGGAAGTGATGACTTCTTTGTTGATCATAGAAACTGAACGGAAGTTGCTTGACTGGAGTAGGAGGTAATGACTTCTTGGTGATTGGTTAATTCGAAAGTATACGTCGACTGCTGGAATCTGAAAATATATAATAAGAAGGAAAAGAAAAAAAAAATATAAAAAAATTAAAAAAAAAAAAAATTAAAAAAAAAAAAATATTAATAAATAAGAAGATGATATAAACAATAAAAAAAAAAAAAAAAAAAAAAAAAAATGGAATAAAAATAAATTAAAAAATAAAAATAAATAAATAAGTTGATGATATTGATGATGATAAAAAAAAGAAAAAAAACAAATTATGAATATTTGGTGTAATGATTGATGTGTTTGCAGGCTGTGGGGATTAAATTTTTGTAAAGCCATAGTCGGAGATGGATTGTACAGAAAGAGAATCATTGTAACATCTAGAATTTATGATGAGGACTGACTCCTTACATTTCCGCAAGAACGTGTTAGATTCGTTGCAAAGGATGAACGGTTTTTTACAGTCGATTTGATGCCCGGATTGATGGGCGTGGCGTGCAGTACCGTAATTAAGATTATTAGTTCTGATGGCTGTTTCATGCTGTGCTATGCGATCTTTGAGCTGTTGCAAAGTTTCTCCAATGTAAAAACAATCATGATTAATGCAAGGAACTCCGTAAACTACATCTCTACGGAGGAGGAAATTACTGTCAATAATGGCTTTTCTTTTTAGTGTGCGATCTATAGTATTGTTACTAGGTGACGTAATGGAAATATTTAATGGTTTGAACAAGTTTTTAAGGGCACAAAACAAAGATCTATGGAAAGGTATGGAAATATATTTGTTGACTTTTGTCTTCTGAGCATCGTTGTGATAGTAAGCTTGCAAGGTGTTCGCTATTTGTTTATTTATGAAGTTTAGTGGATAATCATTATTGGAAAATAAAGAGATTATGGAGTCAATTTCGTTGTTGAATCCTTCAATGTTGCTGGAAAGATTAATTGCTCTTTGAACAGCCATGTGGATGTTATTAACTTTGAAGGATGTGGGGCAATGCGAAAAATAGTTCAATGTTATTCCTCTATTAGTTGGTTTTCTGTAGACTGTTGTATTGAAGCTATTATTTATTCTTGTTATCCTGACGTCTAAGAAAGGGATGGATGAGTCTATTTCTTTTTCAAGTTGAAAATTTATGTTAGGGTGAATTTCGGTTATGATGTCCATAAGACCTTCTTGGATACTGGTTTCACAATATAAAAGTAGATCATCAACATAACGACAATATAATGGGATGTTTAGATTACCTTCATCATAAATGAGGAACGCTGAATCCTCAATAAATATCATGACTAGCTCGGCTAATAAGGCGGACGTAGACAAGCCCATGAATAACCCGGAACCTTGTCGGAAGTATTGACCGTTAAAAGAGAAAATTTGTTGCTTAAACATTCCTTCAATAAGGTGACAACATAGTTCGATTAACCTTTTATTTTGAAAATTTCTACCATTCTTATGTATAAAGTGGTCGAATGCTTTACAAATCAATTCATATGAAATTGATGTAAATAAAGCTTCTACATCAAAAGAACAGAAAGAGAAATTAGGAATGAATTCCAATTCCTTAATCTTTTTAACAAGAGTTGTACTATTGGGTATTGCGTGAGTTGAAACAATTTGTAGGGGGCTTAGTTTGTTATATATGAATTGAGATAGTTCTTTAATGGCTGTATTATTGCAGTTGACAATTGGTCTCACTTGAAATACGTTATGTAATTTCTCTTTATGAATTTTCGGTAATATCCGAAGTTGCGGAATATCAAAGGAATTATCTTTGAGTTTCTTAGCTAATGTATGAGTAATATATCCGTTGAGGGCCATTTCTCTGTAAATCTTTTTATTGTAATTTACAACTTTTTTACTATTAGTTGAAAAGAAACTAATTCCAGGATTCGATTCCAAAAACACAGAACCCATGTTTGTGTATTGGTGACTATTCATGACAACGACTGCTCCACCTTTATCAGCATTAATAATCTTTAAATCTTCCTGTTTTAATTTCTTTAGACCATCTTTTTCAAGTGGATTTAAGTTATCAAAATCAGGGGTTCTTAATGTACTTCTAATGACACTACCGATGGATGAACGGAATTTAGGTGGAACCATTTTTTAGGGAATGGAGGATATGGCATTCTCGATAGGTGCCAAAATTTGATGTAATCTCGGTTTATCTGGGAGATTAAACTTTAATCCTTTACTAAGGAGTTGCAATTGATATACAGATAATTCATAGTCACTTTCGTTTATAACTCTGCAATCTGCTTTATACGTAAGAGGCCATTTTTTCTGACTGAGGGATGTAAGCTTCTTTAAATGAGTTGCAACTAGTTTTTGATAAGATTTCTGATATGCATTTGCAACCTTTGCCAGGATAGCTACAAATTGATCCGGGGGTAGGAAATATTTGAGCTGCGATGATAGATATTGGATGTAACTAATAGTTCGTTTCAATTTTTTATGAAGATTTGTGAGCCTCACTGAAATTATGCTATTTCTTAATTTGCGAAGTTGGCGTTGGATATGATTTGAAGTTTCACATACCTTAATTCGGAGCGATGTCGGAATTAAATCATACTTGCGGCATATTTTGTTGAAAGTTAATGCAGTCCTGATCGCAGCAATTCTTCTGTTGGATTTAATAAATTGATTGATCTGATAATGGACTGGCTTCACTGTTGCATTAAAACACTGTTGCTGTCATTTCATTGAAATGAAAAAATAAAACACAAACTATCATTTTTAAAATCCTATGAACATAGTAATTTTTGAAAAGTAATATTACCTTCTATGAAGGATACAGCAAGCAACAGCAAAAGCAGCATCATGAACTCCCAGATGAACCTCTTTTCAGATGACGATGAAAGATATCAGGGATCTATTTATACTGAATTGAAACAGTCTTAGGTAATAGTGGATCTTTAAATTCGCTTTGAGTTAAAGCTATTTATGACGTGTGTAAATATAATTTATTGATTACATTCAATTCTATTAAAACCTACACGAAGAGCAGATGTTTTTTTTTTTTTTTTTTTTTTTTTTTTAATGTATGTCAGTCCTAATAGGTATTTCTAAATGAGAAATACCTGTGATATAGGTGCTGAAAATTTAATCTAAATCAATAAGAAAAAAAAAAAAAGTTAAGATTAATATTAAAATTTAAAACTACCATCAATAATATCTATTATTAACTGACTTTTAACTTGACTAATTCTTTCAAAATTATAATTTTCCCA
>JAFIDM010001028.1:13444925-13462531 GCA_023159025.1 Thereuonema tuberculata | reverse complement strand
CCGAAAGTTAAAGTACAAGGGCTTAATACTAAGTGTTTCCCAGGATTATTTTTTTCTTTGATTGTTGTTGTTCTCGACGGCCATTCCCGGGAGCTATTGTTTCCCCTTTGACTTTCGCGCTGTCTGAGCCCAAAACAAACGGTAAATTCTCCTGATAATTCCTAATAAGGATGAAACAGCTGTACAAGATTCCCGTTCGTGTTGGCTCAGTGAGCTAGATACTGACTTGTTCATCAACACCTCTTTAAAGTTTCAAGAAGATGTGTTAATTATTTAATAGAGTTGGAATCACCCATAGACACACAGACAGAAATATGTACAAACCCATAAGACTTTTATCGATTTTTTTTAAATTTTAATTCCCATAGTGAAGTTGGCTTAGAAAGAAATACTGATTACGAAGTCAGGATTTCATAGAAAAACTATGGATATAGCTGTTAATTTCAAAATATTCAAATTTATTTAGATAAAATTAATTTCGCTAAATATAAAAAAAGATCTGGTTTCTCATTTATCATATACTTTCTCTTTTTCAAAGCTGTTATTTCATTGAAATGAAAAATGAAACACAACTAACAATTTTAAAATCCTATGACCATATTAATTTTTTAAAAGTAATATTACCTTCTATGAAGGAGACAGCAAGCAACAGCAACAACAGCATCATGAACTTCTAGATGAACGTCTTTTCAGATGACGATGAAGATATCAGGGATCTATTTATACTGAATTGAAACAGTCTTAGGTAAGAGTGGATATTAAAATAGGGTTTGAGTTAAAGCTATTTATGTCATATGTAGATATAATTTATTGACTACATTCAATTCTATTAAAACCTACACGAAGAACAGATGTTTTGATTAAAAGCTTTTCATTATAAGCTATAAATATTGGAAAGTTTTTCTATCAATAGAGAAGGATGGTAATATTGCTGATACTGGACTTTTCTGCTGCTAAGTTGTATTTGGTTTAATGTTCTTAATGGCTTGGATTTATTAGTAAAGTCTGAATCATATAGATATAATGCTGATACAGTATTTCATACATGTTTAGGATCCATTAACACTAAATAGGAAGGTTGTGTAAAACAGCCTATAGAAAAAGTAATTCAGAATTTTATTTATATCAACTGCTTTTCTTTTCAAAAGATTCGTGATGGCTTTAACTTTAAGATTATTTCATGGTTTTTATGTTTTGTGAGACGTTGCAGTTTTAGGAGGTAATTTACAAACGTAAATGAAAGAGCTAAAATATTCACCCAATATAAAATTGTATTATCATTATTATTAATAAAATAATTAATATTTAGAAAACCATCACTGAAAATGGATTCAAAATTTCAGTAAGATAATTTCTGTGCAAGAAAAGCTTGTAGAATTTTTTTTTATTCTTGACTCTATTATAGTCCAGTCGACAGGTAGTTTAGATAGAAAAAGGTCGGAAGTTAATGAAACTTTGGGATGTTGTTCAGGGATGGTTAATTAACATTTTCTTAAGTTTTGGACCTCGAGGACCCTGTGCAAAAAGAGGAGGGGGGAAACTGCAAAAGTTTCGACCTTCCTCCGGTTTTTCCTCAATAACTTTTTTCCCTTACGTCCTACGGCAAAAGCATCCCTATACTTTTTTGTAGAGCGTTGTAATTATGGTTCCTGATTACAATCACCAGCTTTGGAAACCCTACCCCATCCCCGCTGCCCCCTTCCCCTACCCAACCCCAATTCACAAAAGCTAAGTAACCAGGAACCATAATTACAACAACATTTCATCATAATTCGGGTATAACAGAAGATATTAAGGTGGAATTCTGCATTTTTGGGCATTTTTTAGCGAATTTTGAAAAATGACATTTTTTTCGAAGCGCCATATCTCTGTACCAAATTGACATTAAAACATGTTTGACTAGTCAAACTTGTAGGAAATTTAACGCTCTACAAAAAAGTATAGGAATGCTTTTGCCATTGGACGTAAGGGAAAAAAGTTATTGAGGAAAAACCAGAGGAAGGTCGAAACTTATGCAGTTTCCCCCCCCCCTCCTCTTTTCGCACAGGGTCCACGCGATCCAAAACTTGAGAAAATGTTATTTAATCATCCCTGAACAACATCCCAAAGTTTCATTAACTTCCGACCTTTTTCCACCTAACCCCACTTTTTTCAACCTGTCGACTGGACTATTATCCAAAAGTATAAGTAGATGAAAACAACAAATACAGTATCTAATTTCATTTTTAAATAATACAAGAATTGAAATTCTCATTATTGGTAAGACTTATTTATTTTATAAAAAACATTAAATATAGGGACTAATAATTACAAAATCTATCTTTAAATTTAATCTAAACACTTAATTTATGATGAATAGATTAATGAGAATATAATGAAACAAAACATTTGATTTCCGAATAAATTCTGAATTAAATTTTGAAAACCATTTGTTTATCAAGTTTGTTACTGCAATTATATGCCTTTGTTTTAGTGAATAACAATCTTTTGCTTTGAAACTCCCTCGTTGGAGATTTCAGCATCAGTTGGAATGTTTTTAGTATTAGTTAAACTCCAAAGAATTGAAAGAGATACCTTAGATCCCATAATCGTATAAGAATACACAGATGTACTTCAGGACACCACAAAAAAACTTAAAAGTTAAAGTGTTCCTCTACAGGCCTGGACAGGCCTTTGGGGCGCGGGAGGTTAGGCTCCCAGCGTTTCGTGACCAGTGGGACGAAGTTGAGGTCGGGTGGTCAGCCCGACGCCCGCCCGCCTCTAACTCCCGGGAAAGAAATCCGGTACCCATTCCACAGAGGGCTGGGTAGACCCTAGGACCCGTTTGTAGGTGAAAGGAGCGTGGAAAAATCCCCGGGAATCGAATCGAATCCTCCACCTCCAACCCGCAGCCAAGCGCAACCACAAATAAACTATCAGCAGCAAATATATAAAAACCTAATAACAACCTATATTGTAAATATGCTCCTTAAATAAGAAATTTAGTGTTTATTGTCAAGTTTGTTATTCCAATTATATGTCTTTGTTTCAGTGAATAACAATTCTTTGCTTTGAAACTCCCTCGTTGGAGATTTCAGCATCAGATGGAATGTTTTTAGTAATAATAAAACTCCTAAAATTTGAAAGAGATAATTTATATTCAATATTTGTACAAGAATATACTTCAGGGATGTACTTCAGTGTACCAAAAACAAACTTTCAACAATAAATATATAAAAACCCAAACCTAAGAACATCCTATATTCTAAATATTCTCCGTAAATAAGAAATTTAGTGTAGATTATTTGACAGGAACCCGTAACAAAATGCTGTTACGGGTTTTTTCAAAACATGCAGAGTAAATCTCGAGGAACAAGAGCCCCAAAAGGTTTCTAAATACCAGATTATATTTCAGAGCCCTCACTTTTCTATGAAGTTGGCTTATGATAGTTCTTCTGACATTTTTTTGTAATCTTCTGTGTTCATTGTCGCCATGGTTTTACCTTTATCCGCTTGAGCCATTGTAATGTTTTTATCTTCTTTAATACTCTTCATAATTTTTATTTGGGTCATGGATATATTGGGAATATTATGATTTTGATTATTATCTCTTAGTATTTGTTAAGACTTTATAATTTTAAATTTCTATAAATTGTGGTTCAGAAACATATGGTTTGAGTTGTGTCGTTTTAAAGTCATACGTAGAAAATACTTCAAAATACAGAGGGTTGTTTACAATCTATGGTAACGATTTGCATGGCACGTGACGACGTAACCAATCACAGTAGGTATGCAAATTTATGCAAACGTACAGGTGAGTACTTAAAGATTAGTGTGGAGGGGTGCGGGTTAGTTTGTTCGCAGAAGTGCCGCCGAAAGTGTCACAGTTTTGGGAAGGGTACGTTACAGCCCTTTGCGACGCGAAATTTAGTTATTCCGCAATAATTACGGCATGTAGAAAAAGAGGTTTCACCATTTCGAAGAAAGGAGTTCATAATGTGTTGGCTGGTGTTGGTTTGGCCCGTACAGGACAGATTTCCGGGACTGAAAAGCAAGCAAATCCAAGGACACCTATAAGTCGCACAAAGACTGTCATTCAGAAAGTCAAGAAAATGGTGACGGGGAACAATCCAGCGACCCAAAGGACCATTGGTGCGAAGGTAGGAACATCTCTTCGTACCGTAAACAAGATTATCCATAAAGATTTGGGACTTCAAAAGAGACATAAAAGCAAGGTTCACAAGCTCTTACCAAAGCACATTTCAGAACGTAAGACAAATTGCAGAAAACTGTATGAACGACATCTCGCTGGGGATAAATGGAAGTATGTGGCCACATTAGACGAAGCATATGTTTATCTGTCCGACTGCAATAAACCAAGGGCGACTTTCTATCGCCCAGTGGGAGCCAAATCGTTTCCAAATTGGTACAGAGAATGTCGTGAAACTTTTTCGAAGGGATTCATGATCGTTGCGGGTTATTCCTATCAAGGCAAGCTACAGATACGGAGGGTGGCTCAAAATGTAAAGGTGAATTCTGCATACTATCAGGATCACGTACTGACACCAATTTATATACAAGAACTACCTGCTCTTTACGGAAACGACGTTTCCAAGGTCCGTCTCCACCAAGGCATCCAGCCATACGTCCAAATCGACCCAGAATTTTCTGACACGAATGAAACAGCAAACCGGAATCCAGGCTATACCGTTTACCGAGATACCAGTGAAGTCTCGAGACGCATCGCCCATGGATTTTTGCGCATTTGGACTATTAAAACGAGCCTTGGGAAGACGACGTCCTCGTTCATTGGATGGACTCTGAAAATGTTGTCAGCAGGAGTGGCAACTTATAAGTCTTCCCGTTCTTCGCAGTAGTCTTCTGCAATGGAAACTGCGCTGCAGAGCGATAGCAGTATCTCATGGCCATCAAATAGAGCATGATCGTTGGTGAAGAAAGGGAATTTCTGGGAAATAGACCCGAATCCAAATCGTTATCATAGATTGTAAACAACCCTCCTTAGTTCAAACTGACGCCATTTCTCACTTTATAAAATCAGTTTTCAGTTCCTGAATTTCATGGAGTAGCTGTTAATTGCTTTTGACAACTGAATGCAATTTCAAAATGAGTTCTATTTCAATTTTGCACTTAATTTCGGCAAAATTAGAAAAATCAGCGATTAAATACAGAAAAAGCCAAATGAAAGGCCAATGAGATAGCATGAATCAGGTGCTACGACTTGCAGCGCCTTCTGGTACTTTCTGGGAGAAAACATTCAAACCCAGCAACAGAAGAATATCAAAATGAGGTCCGGAGAATTATCAGGTTCTAAAATTTCTAGGTGAAGATGTCAATCAATAAACAATGAAAAATGAAAGAAATTAAAAAAAAAAATAAGAAAGAAGAAGAAACACTATTCAATCTATTTAATCACTGTCCCTATCTCTTTCCTTTTTATGAAAACCATAACAATAAATTGGTTTGACTGATATGCTGTCTTTGTAACAGTTAGGGTCCGTTAAAATAAAGAGAGATTCCTTACATTTATGCAAAAGTTCATTGTTCTCAAAAGCTAGGATTAGTACATTCTGAATATCAAACTGATGTCCAGTATTTCTGACGTGCATTACTGTTAAATAATTAAAGTCCTCCGTACGGAGTGCAGAAGCATGATGCGCCATATGCTTTTGAACTGGTTGCCGGGTTTCCCCAACATATTGGCAGCTGGAACCCAAGCACTTTAAGGCATAAACGACTCCCCTAGGGTTATCGATTTGCAATGCAGCTCTGCTATTAATAGTGGAGGACAGGGTAACCTTAATGGCAGCAGTTAAACAATTACCTTGCGAAATTAAGATCTTAGCAACTGCAGGAAACATGCAGTTGAAACGGAACTGAAACGTAAATAGTATAATGTTTTGAAACTTTTTTTCGTAATTTTTTTTTTAATTTCTTTCATTTTTCATTGTTTCTAACGCTTCCTTTATCATTTGTTTCTATCATTTTGCATTCCTATGTGAATTTCTGTTTTTTTACTTTTCCACGTTTAAATCTCCTTTATTCCTTCTTTTAATCATTCCCCGCATTTTCATGTCTGTCTGACTATTCTTGGGTTATTGTAATCACATGTGCTTTTGTCATTACTCTTATTTATATCGTCATTTTGGAAATAATTAATAGAGTAATAGATGTCGAAGCCGAAGCCTAAAATAGCTTTCAGAAGTTGGCCAATATAATATCTAAACTGTTATTGGAATCTGATTCCAGAAAAGAAAAAGAAAAATACCATGGTGAACTGAAAGACACTGTGTTATTTCACTAATTTTTCAGGGCGATGCGGAGATATTCTTTAGTGGTCACAGTTTAGTTTGCAGGGAAGGCAGCCATTCAAGCGTCCCGTTCGAAGTACCGTCCAGTGCGAATAGTTGACCGTCTTTAAAGCTTCGTTTCTCAAGAAGGAAACAGCCTCTGCCCCTGTTTAGATGTGTCGCCCAAGGCAAGAAGTTCTCATGTCTTCAACGTCTTTTGCTGGAAAGAAAACAGATTCCAAATGTCGATACTCTGAGAAAAACAAACCGTAAATAAGATATCACTTATTGAAAGCTAGTGAAATAGAGTAATGTTACGGCCATACTTTTTTTTTACACACGTAACTGCATGCTTGAGAAGCATGCTGTACATGCATGCGTGAGCGTCTGTATGGAAAATTTCCACAAGCGTTGTGATTGTACAAGCGACTTGAAGATTGACTGTAATTTTATCTGCATGCTTGAGAAGCCGCGCTTGCGCATGCAAAATTGAACGTGTGTATGTCGTTTGTGCAAGCAAAGGTTATTTGCGACTCAGCTCTCGACCAAGACGCATCTCTCCGTAGTTTCCCCCATGGCTAGTGATCTGCGGAAAGGAATCAGAGAAATATTGGAGGAATTCATTCGGATGTACCAAAGTAAGTCTTGTCTCTAAATCCTTGTCTCTGGTGGATTAAATCAAAATATTACCATGATAAGGTTAAGAAAGAAGCAGCATATATATTATTAGGAATATATAAAGCAATCTATCCAAACGCCGACCGGGATATCGTTGTGAAGAAGAGAAACACCTTCCGGACGAATTACAGAAGGGAGAAGAAGAAAACTGAAGACTACCATCATTTCAACAGGAAAGGAAACTGAAAGACATTTTAAATGTTATTTCCTGTAGGCTTCTAAGAATACACGTGATTAAATTTTATAAATAAAAATAAAAAAAGCATTTCTTTGATTGAGTGATAATTTAAATAATGTCTTCTTGCAGAAGAAGGAACCTCGTAACAACAGCTTTGAATAATTACAACAGAAAATTTAAATAATCTATTGAAAAGAGGCCACCAAACATTTCTAAAAATGGATATATTTCAAAACATCAATAATGATTATGCCTGGAGTTAAGATTTGTTTGCGACATTTCGAAATAAAATTGTGTCAAACAATTACGAAGATTGCGCCACCTTTTCACAGGGAGGAAGTGTTAGGGGTTGGGAAGAAATGGAATTTTTTTTTTTCAAATTAATAATTAATCCAAAGTTAGGTTCTCTACCCCAATATTACTTTTTTTTATTAGGATTATAATTTAAATGTTCTAGTAAGCGTTAAAACTACTCAAGTTAGTGAAACTGGACACGAAATCTTTCAATTCAGTGATCAGACGCGTTTAAATACCTATGGATAACTGGTAGCCTGGCCAATCATTAATTAATTCATTAACCATTAATTATGCCAATCATTAGAATATATTTTCAATTCACTCAGTAAGTTAGTGTGAGAATAGGTTTTTCTTTTCTTTAACCAGTCTTTACACCACATGCCACGTTTCTTCTTTCGTGTTTTTCTTTTTTTAAACCAGAACACACGCAACCAAAGCAAGCGTAGCGTCGTCGTCCGAACTCGAAATATCTCAAGCACAAAATGAAGCTGTTCAAGCATGCTTACATCCTGTGGTGGCGAAGGGAATTTGGCATGATTGTACAAATGCATAACAACAAAAAAACTGAAATAATTGAAGAATTTGAACAATTGTAAAATAACGTTGAAATAACGTTTATTGTAATAATGAATGATTGTAGATGTTAATGATGTAATAGGGTTGTTGATAACTATGTCTAAGATGTGAAAAGAGATCACCTGGAAACATATTGTTTTGTTAAACAAACTTGAATAAGGAAGTAAGTAACATTCGTTTAGTATTAAATATATTTTTATAATATATTTTGAAGTGTAGAAGATGTTTTATTTATAACACACCAGTTTTCTAAACTAGACTAAAGATACATAAAGATAGTATACCTATGAGACCAGTTATAAACTTATTAGATACCGTACTTCTACCTAAGAGCTGTCACGATCCCTTAAAGAAATTACCTTTATATAATAAAAAATCTAAGTTGAGACCTCAAAGAAGTGATACAAAGATTCAGAAATTTTAATGATAATAAGTTTAAAATTAGAATGTATTTATAATTCATCTTCTGGAATTGATAGGTAAAACTTGTTTTTTTCGGTTTTCAAAGCAATATGTAAAACAAATAGAAGGATTCCCTTTGAGAAACCCTATTTCTGGTTGCTTATGCAACATATTTATAAATAAAATGGAGCTTGAACAAATATTAAAATGAAAGTATATTAAATATGTCTATTCACGTTATGCAGATGATGTTCTATTATTATGGAAAGAGTCAGACGGACAGTTTGATTTATTTTTTTGCAAACGTTAATTCAATGAATAAAAGAATTCAAGTTTGAAAAAGAAGATAAAGGCCTTCTTTTAGCCATATTATGTTAATCAATAAATCAACATAGGCCTTTATAGAATATGAACATTATATGAAACAATGCCAAAGTAAAAATCATGATCAATTTCTTTTCTGCTCACAACTTTCAAGTTAACAAAGCTATTATTTGGAATAATATTGATAAATTACAAGGAATACGATGAATAAAGAAAAGTTAAATACCACAATCACTGATTTGAAAAGAAATTATTATACATTGAGTACATAATGGCTTTAATTAAAAAAATATTTATTAGCTGTTTTAGTAGGAAAAATGTAATTAAATTTAAAAAAGAGTATAAGGAAATTATAAAGATTCCGTACGGCATAGAATTATCAAAAGACGTCCTGTAGAATGGAAGTTAAATAATCTAACAGTTATAATAAGGAGTTAGTTTCTCTGATAAAAAAAAAAGTAGAGGTAAAAAAAATTAGTGAATATGTTGGTGATTGTTTACATGTTTAATTGCTGTAATCCATTAATTCCGTTTATAAAAATGGAATTAATGGATTACATTAATTCCATTTTTATAAACTTCCGGAATCTTTTTGGCCGCTTTTTCTGCCAGAGAAATGATTTCATGCTTGGATATCTTATATTGCGGTATAAGGCTCTATGTGGTATTTGTATAACGTCCCTTATCAGTTGTACAAAGATAACCATTTTTGCCTGATGTCTGCCACAGTAAGTTTAATTCTGGTAAGTAATTGTGTGTTTTGAAGTGGAAATATTTAAACGTTTTATTTCCATGCCTAATTCAAACAGGAACAATTTAAAACTCGCGAACCAATTATTTGCAAGTGCAAAACAACCAAGGAGCTGTGACAGCAATTGACAACAAGTAGTGAGCAGCAGATGTTGAACCGCACGAAGTACGACGCTGTTCAACAATGCACGCAAGGTGTAAAAGCCAATAACACAAAACAACAAGAAAAATCTCTGATGGAGAAGAACCAACCAAGATGGCTGATTCGAAGAACGATATAGTAAGATGTTGGAGGAAGAAGCCTGATACTATAAGAAGATAAGAAGAGCACAGGAATTCAACATTATTACGCAAGTAACTCGTTTGAAGAATATCGGGAGATATTTTCAAGAATTGTACGATTCCCAGGAAGAGGAAAACAGGTACAAGTTCGAATCGAGAGTCGTTCGATAGCCGCCATATAAGATTCTACGATTGATCTCATCATGGTGATACGAATAAATGGTTAGAGTCAACCAATCGTATCATGAATAAGATGACATCTTATTAGAACCATAAGGATTAATGCAAGTAAGTGACCATGTTACATTTACCTAAAGGGGACATGTAAAAGTCAACATTAATCGATGAAGTTTCCAAACAGGTTAGAATCAACAGTTTAAGTTTTCAAAGTAACGACGAAAGAATAAAAGTTAAAAGAACTTTATTAACGTTAATTTGTCAATTTTTAATGAACGAGAGAAAATTTGTGAAAGATACAAAGTGACTCTTAATTTAAATGTTAACTTACATTGATCGAAGTACAACTATGTTATAAGTAAACTGTTAAGAAATGTAACCTTTGAAGAAGATAATATAGCAATTTTGTTAAATGCATTTTAATTGTTTAATTTTTGGATCTCGTAGTTCAATTCTTTAAAGTTCAATCACATAAGTTAAAATCTTGGGGCAAACAAGTTAATGAATTATTTTATTTATTTTACATCAGTATCGGACAACCCCTCAGTATCTGATATATCATACAAGGCAACATCTTAAAATAAAATAATTTCATCCCCTACAAATTGTTTACATTCTCTGCATTAATTGTTTGACCGTTGTCAAGGAAAGTCATGTGGGTCAAACATTTCTTTATGCCAAAGAAATTTGACATTCAGAAAATCATTAAGAAATAGAAATCAAATCCTGCACATTAAGACCTTCGAGTTTATTATCAGAGGGAATCAGGAACTGTCGTTTTATCCTTTTTAGGGCCTCATCAGACCGTTCAACCCTCTTCGACGATGATAAACCCAGAAAGACGTTTTAAAAAAATAAAAGTCGCTCCCAAAAGTGTCTCCCGAACAAAATAAACAACAATAAAAAAAGGTGCTCAAAGTGTACTCAAAATACCTTTTGACCTAATCATCATTAGAGACAAAAAGGTTTTTGATTACAAAGCAAACCAGAAACCAACCAAAAGGCGGCTTAAGTCATGGAAAAGAAATTTAATGTTCGAATTTCAAATCATATGAGACCTGTACTTTAGCAATACAGATTACAATTCATAATGTACACTATATAGAGACATGTCTCTTATAAAGTTCAAAGTTTGAAGATTCTAAGAATACAAACTGCACCAGAAATTTGTAAACAGCAGGTCATATCGTATGACCTGTAGACATTGGTAGTAAACCTCCAAGACTCTTTCAGTCAGTGTAATGAGGTATTGTAATAATTATTTATGTTTATTTATTTAAATAATTATGTGTATTTACAATCTCTCAAATAATGTATGTTTAGTAATTTGAAGTCTTAGAACATGTAAATTAGGTTAGTGGCGAATCCCTATATAAATGGACGGCTACAAGTCGGCGGGGGTTTGGAGAGAAGGGGAGCTCGACGGAGATGGATAGCTGACACGGAAGAGGCCAGTTCGGCAGAAGAGAAGGGTGAACGGAATGCGGTCGGCAAGAAGACGTCATTCGGGGACGAGGCGTGTGTCGTCGAGTCGAATAAGGCGTTTGGTCGCTGTACTGAATGATGCGTTAGTAGCTCATGAAGGTATGAATAACTCGTCTGCGTTGAAGCCACCGTAGCCTACTGTGTTCGTGTGTCGATAAAGAGTGAAGAACCCGTCAGCAGAATCCCGAATGAAGAAAGATAACTTCACAAAGAGTCAAACCAGATTTAAGTAATATTTATTTATTTATTTATTTATTTTATTTAATTTAATTTTTTTTTTTTTTTTTTTTTTTTTTTTACAAATGCCCGGGCTCGTTGCCCAGGGTACGCCATAGGAGGCAGCATCAAGTGATACCCGCAGGAACGGACAGAAACAGAAGAAGAAAGAAACATCCATACCACGACCGGGATTCGAACCCGGGTACCGGCATACTGGCCGCACGGCAGACCGCCGTCGAGACCGCTCGGCCACGCCGGCACGGCGATTTAAGTAATATAGTGAGATAGATTTGTCAGTAATTGTAATTTGACAGTAATTGTAAATTTGTGTAAATACAGATATCAAGTATCAAGTCGATACTTATGTAAATTTAGCTGTATTAAATTAAGCAACTTAAAATAGAACTGATAATTAAAAAGCATTTAATTTAAGCCACCAGACCCCCCCCCATTTCTTTACAGTTAGCTTGTCATTAATCTCGTACTCATAGGTCCAACAGTTAACATTCTATTAAAATAGACAACTTTTTAGAATATTGGGAGCTCTGAAATATAATCTTGTATTTAGAAACCTTTGGGGCTCTTGTTCCTTGAGACTTACTTTGCATGTCTTGAAAAATCTCAACAACAGCGACATTTTGTTACGGGTTCATGTCAAATAATCTACACTAAATTTCTTATTTAAGGAACATATTTACAATATAGGTTGTTCTTAGGTTTTGGTTTTTATGTATTTACTATTGTAAGTTTATTTGTGGTGCCCTGAAGTGCATCTTATATTCTTGTACAAATATTGGATATAAATTATCTCTTTCATTTGTTAGGAGTTTAATTAATATTAAAAACATTCCACCCGATGCTGGAATCTCCAACGAAGGAGTTTCAAAGCAAAGGATTGTTATTCAATGAAACAAAGACATATAATTGGAATAACAAAGATGATAAACAAATGGGTTTCAAAATTGAATAGAGAATTTATTCGTAACTCAAATGTTTTGCTTTATTATCTTCTCAGTTTTTTATTGTTACTAATGATAAATTAGACGTTTAGATTAAATTTAAAACTAGGTTTTGTAATGTAAGCATAGAAATGTTATGTCATTGGTTTTTATTTTCAAAATATTTTTTTTTTTTAATATATTATAAAAAGAAATATCGAACAATATAAATTAACTGTAATTCAAAATTATTTATTTTTTGAAACCAATTTAGGAATCGAACTAAAAACCCTCCTTCGTGAAAAATGAAAAGAGTTATAATGCTCTTTTTAATGCTTTTTACAAAATAAATAAGTCTTCCAATAATATTAGAGCTTCAATTCTTGTATTATTTAAACATAAAATTAGATAATTATTCTTTTCATTCTATTTATACTTTTTGACTAATAGAGTCAACAATAAAAAAAAAATAATTATTCTAAAAGCTTTTCTTGCCCAGAATTTACTGAAATTGTGAATCTATTTCCAGTGATGTTTTTCTAAAAAATAATTATTATATTAATAATAATAATATAATTTTACATTGGTAAATAATTTAGCTCTCTCATTTAGGTTTACAAATTACTCTAAAAACTGCAACAAAACTTTCACAAACGTTTCACAAAACATAAAAACCATGAAATTATCTTAAAGTTAAAGTGATTCCATTAAAGCTAATACAAATCTTTTGAAAAGAAAAGCAATGGAAATAAATAAAATATTGAATTAGTTTTTCTATAGCTGTTTCTGTTTTACACAACCTTCCTTTTTAGGTTTAATGGATCCAACGCAAGTGTGAAATACTGTATCAGCATTATATCATTGAGACTTTTACTAATAAACCCAAAAAACCCATTAATAAAATCAATTGAAATACAACTTAGCAGCAGAAAAGTCCAGTATCAGCAATGTTACCATCCTTTTCTATTGATAGAGAAACTTTCAAATCTTTATAGCTTAAAACGAAAACCTTTTAATCAAAACATCTGCTCCTCGTGTAGGTTTTAATACAATTGAATCTAGTCAATAAATTATATCTACACACAGCATAAATAGATTTAACTGAAAGCGTGTTTCAATATCCACTATTACCTAAGACTGTTTCAATTCAGTATAAATAGATCCCTGATATCTTCCATCGTCATCTGAAAAGAGGTTCATCTGAAAGTTCATGATGCTGCTTTTGCTGTTGCTTGCTGCCTCCTTCATAGAAGGTAATATTACTTTTAAAAAATTACTATGGTCATAGGATTTTAAAATTGTTAGTTTGTGTTTATTTTTTCATTTCAATGAAATATCAGCTTTGAAAAAGAGAAGAATATATGATAAGTGAGAAATCAGAGTTCCTTTATTAAACTTATCAAAGTTAATCCGGGTTCGGTTCTCACGTGGGTTTCGTTGATGGTAGCAATCCGCGCTGGGCAGGTTTTCCCGGGGTTCTCCCATTTCCCTGAATTTCTCATTCTTTCTCTCCGTCTGTCCTTCTTTCCGTGGGATAGCACAATAGATCTTTCAGGTCGCAGTGCTCGGCTGTCAAGCCGCCCATGCTCACCACATTACATTACATTACCCAAGTTAATTTCTTCTAAATAAATTCGAATATTTTAAAATTAACAACTATATCCATGTTTTTTTGTGTGAATTTCTGACTACGTAGTCAACATTTCTTTCCAAGCTAACTTTATTGCGGGAATTAAAATAAAAAAAAATCGATTTAAATCTTCATGAGTTTGTATACAACCCTATTAAATTTGAAATAATGAACAACATCTTCTTGAAACTTTACAGAGTGTTTATGAACAAGTCACTGTCTAGTTCACTGTGGCAACATGAACGGGAATCCTGAACAGCTGTTTCGTCCTTATAAGGAATCATCAGCAGAATTTACCGTTGGTGTTAGGTTCAGACTGGGCAAAAGTCAAAGGGAAACCATTCGCTCCCGGGAATGGCCACCGAGAAAAAAAACAATCAAATAAAAAAATAATCCTTTGAAATCCATAGTATTTGCTCTTTAACTTTCTGGCAGTCTGAGCCTAACATCAATGGTAAATTCTGCTGATGATTTTTAATAAGGATAAACAGCTGTTCAGGATTCCCGAACAGCTCAGTTGTGGTTGTTTTTCTTGATTTATAAAATATTATGGACGTTAAATTTTGCTTTTCACTTTTGATGTTTTTCAGTACTAAGCTTTTATATTTAAGATATTATTATCTCTGTCGATTACCACAGAATAATTTACCACAGGAGTATAATCCTTATCAAAGGATTATAGCGAAGGAATGAATTTCTGTTACGTTCGCTGTTATCTTGAATTCATTTTGGAATTCCTTTGTAATTTTGCTCGTAATTTGATAAAAATTCAAGTTAATCACATCTTAGGTGATTAAAGATCAACAATTTTAAGTATTGGGCTTTCCAAACAAAGTAAGTTGTTAACTTTGTAAGTGTAATTACAACTATTTTCTATTTCAAAATGAATGATTTTAATTTCATGTTTTGTTTTGATGTATTTCGAAAACAAAGAAAAATGAAAAAGAAAAGAAAATATTAACAAAAGGAGGCTTAAATTCATTCAATACCTTTAATAAAATCATTTAGAATTTCGGTAACAAACTGCATTAATAATTCAGGTATTAAAAGAAGTCAAGAGATAACATCACAATTACTGATGGATTACACATTCCAGATATCTCAACAACATATTTTGTTGAAAAATTAGATAGTTGTGAACTATTCATAAATGAATGCAAAAATAATGTTCATTGTATATTATTGTCTTCCTACTTTTGGAGTGGCATATAATATTATTGAACATTAAAAACAAAACTTTATTTTTTAATTACCAAATTTTAGTTATTAACTAGTTTTATTCGTATTTTCAATAACTTCTGTCACGTGGATTTCCAGGCGTGATTAATAGTAATGGTCGTTTCCTTAAGTGGTAAACTTTCTTTGGTTAACATAAAAATGGAAGTTTTGACTTTGTATTCCAAAAACAGAAGTTGCCAAAATAATGATTCTTATGCATTCAAGTGTTCTGTCTATTCAAGTGTATTCCCTTAAATGAATAATGTTATTCAAGAAAAATAAAATAACAATGAAATATGGAAAGCCCAAAAGTGAGATTCTTTCGGTTCGAATTATGATCGAAAACTTGCAAATATAAGAGTGATAAGAGACGTCTTCTCATTGACAAGTTGTTTTTCTTTGTAACATTTTTCTTCTAAAATAACACAATTACTTCAAAACAAATTGGAATATTGCGATATTGTTGTTTTCTTTAAGATTAAATAGTCAATTATTAAAAAATATTTTGAATAGAATACATGGACCGCAATTTACCTGACAGTTGATAACATTCACGAAATATCAAAATATGTAAATTGAAGCTGAATCAATAATAATATTTTGGAATAATCATCAGTCGACGTCGACAAATGTCGGAATGATTGCGTCCGCTGTCACAAACGCTATACAAAGGAAGTTCTTGGTTAGTTTTGTCATTTAACTTGATTATGTAAAGGAACTTTGATAAAATCCAAATGTTTGTGTTTGTGTGTGGAATGCGGGTGGCAGGGAAGCCAATCACTTCAAACGGAGGTAACCCACAGAAGTAACGAAAGAAAGATAGACTGAGAAAGTATGGAGGGAGAAGTGCAGGGGAAATGAGAGAACCCTGAGAAAACCTGCCCAGCGCAGATCGAGCACCATCACGAAACCCACATGAGAACCGAACCCCGGTACTCAGAGGTGAGAGGCCAATGTCAGCTATAACTCCAACCGCACGGCCTAACGATTATATAATAATATAATCTTAGTAATATAGCATGTTAATAATTATTCTTTTTTTTTCCTAATAACAATACTGAAGAATGTTGGTGATTCATTTCCTCTGGCTTCACATTCACATTTTACATCTTACATTTCCTATTTCAACGTTTTAGATGGAAATAAGATTTCAAACAATTCATAAGTTACAAATATTAAACATCATATACAATTACATAACACACAAAAATAGTATCTTTAAACATTAATACATTTGCACTCTATGAATAATAAAAAGCATGACTAATACAAAGATTTATTATTAAAAAGATTTATTAAAAAAAATAGTAATAACTTTATAGTGCTAATTTATTTGTATTGTTTTTAGTCAGTGATAAATCTCAGTATTATTAACAATATTTAATTATTCAAATTTAAAATTGTATTAATATTATTGTAAATAGATCGCAACAGTGTTACCTGTATTGAAAAGGGGTGTGATACTAAATTTATTTATTTGTGATGCTTAATATTTATAAACTATGAATTGGTTAAAACTTTAGTTCTACAATATTACGACGTCGAATAGCAAATATATAAAAACAAATCTGAAACTCGAGGAGTTAAACACTTATATATTGTTAATTGTTTCACTAAATATTGTTATTAGAAAGAAAGGTTGGGAAACTAACAAGTAGTATATAATTATTGTATTATATCTATTAATGTTGTATAACGTCCATATAAAGTTTTGGAAATACAATTAAATTTCTAAGGTTTTTAGTTTGTAGAATATTACTGCATCTCCAACTAATTAACTTAAATTTCTTTTTCTTTTATTTTTTCATTATTTAATGTTTTTCTATGTTTATTAGTTATAGTGATGGGTAGATGAACGCTTTCGTTCAGGAACGCTTTCGTTCAGGAACGCTTTCGGTCAGGAACGCTTTCGTTCAGGAACGCTTTCGGTCAGGAACGCTTTCGTTCACTGAACGCTTTCGTTCACTGAACGATTTCGTTCATTGAACGATCTAGTTCATTGAACGATCTAGTTAGGCGCCACAAGGGCCTAAGTGTCCCACCCCCGATCGATACCGGGACCTTATATTTAGGGCCTCTTCTCGGGCCCCCCAAGTCATTTGCAAAAAAGGAAAAAATTCGCTCTCCTATTTGGGGCAGGGACACCACACTTGGGTGGGAGGAAG
>JAFIDM010001028.1:13409915-13421911 GCA_023159025.1 Thereuonema tuberculata | reverse complement strand
ATAGTCACAGGGCGACAGTGTTATCGTGATTATGAAGTCGCTTCTCGGGTTCTTGTGATCCTTGGTGTGGTTGAGCACAGACCGGGATGAAGTGAATTTAAAGCGGCCGCTTCCGTTGTCTTGCAGCGATGGCTAACGAACAGAGGATATATTCACTTGATGACGGTAGGAGCAATAACACATAGAAGGATAATATGCTAGTGTAATCTGAAATGGAGTGGCAATTATTTTTCTTAACATATTATTGGGCGTAAGTTTATCATTATATGGAAAAAAAATATATAAGGGGCATTCAAAAAGAAACGAGCCAGAGGCCGAGGAACATAAACCAGTACAGGTATGTCAGAAGTATTGGCCCTGGCTGTTGAGGCACTTGTCCCACTGCGACACAAGCGGTGAATGGCTATCTCTTAAAATTCCCGGGGCTGCGTTGTGAACCAGTTCCGCACGTAATGCATGACATCGTCGTCCGAGGGGAATCGTTTGCCCCTCAGGGCCTTTTTTAGGGGACATAAAAATGACGTAATTCAGGGAGAGAGGTCTGGACTGTATGGAGGTTGATCGAGAACCCCCCACTTGAATTTCTGCAAGAGTGCCGTGATTGTGTTGGCCGTATGGGGCCTTGCATTGTCGTGAAGCAGAATGACCCCACGGGTGAGCTTGCCTGGTCGTTTGGATTTGATCGCTTGGAGAAGGATGGTCAAGGTTTGCAAGTAACGCTAGGCATTCACTGTTGTCCGGGGTTGCAGGAAGTCTATTAGAAGGGGGCCGTCTTGGACAAAGAAGAACGTCAGCATAACCTTTCCTGCACTTGTGTGGATGGCCTTGGATTTTTTTGGTGGTGGTGGCCCTGGATGCTTCCACTGGAGACTTTGTCGTTTCGATTCTGGTTCGAAGTGATGACACCAAGACTCATCTCCAGCCACCACTCGTGCCAGGAACTCATTCCCTTTCCTGGCATAGCGCTGCAGATGATCAATACAGTGGGCCATTCGACATGCTTTCTGTTGTGGGTGAAGACTGCGGGGCACCCATTGGGAGCACATTTGCGCCAGTTCAATCTTTTCGTAATGATGGTGTGAACACTTCCGTTGCTCAATCCGACCTCGTCGGCGACGGCTTTCACTGTAGCTCGGCAATCCTGGGTAACGAATCCATCAATCAGCTGGACGATGTCATCGGTAATGCGGTGTGGTCTCCAGACCGTGCATCATGGTCCTAACGACACCCGTCCTTCCCTGAAGCGCTTTTGCCACGCCTTCACCCTTGCAAGGGACATGCAGTGTTCATCGTACACTTGTGACATTCTTCGATGAATGTCCGTTCCCCCTACTCCTTCTGCTGTCAGAAAACGAACAACACCTCTTTGCTCTTCTTTGGACGCTTCAATTGCACTGTTTCACTGCTTACAACGTGAATGACCGCGTTGGACGATTGACGCATGCTTCTGCTAACTTTTAGTCACCTGACTTGCACCCGTGACCCTCTAGCGGCGGGCTGTGAACTTCCGCACTCACTCGTGTCGGAACCAATCTTGGTTACACATGCAACGATATTATCCTTCTGTCACCGGTTTGCTCATTACACACTCCGGCTCGTTTCTTTTTGAATGCCTTCTCATATTTTCCTCTCAAATTTAATTCTTCTATACTTTTTGATTTGAATAAAATTTTAATTAAAAAAAATAGTTTAAATATTTCAAATAAATAGAATTGTTGTTAGAACTCTACGGTAGTTAACATTTCCTGTAATTAATTATTTAACATCCAAGGTTTAAAAAAAATAAAAAATAAAATAGATCTTGTTGTTCTTATTAAAATTTGTAAAAGTTATTCCATTTTTCTTTGTCTATAGTTTATCTATAAAAAAAAAAAAAACACTTCTTACAGCCAATAATATTATATTTCAAGAAATGATGGCTTATTCAGATGTCTTATTCCTTTGCCATTTTTAACTTAACAAATCTCCTGTTTATTGGTGACATAGCTCTTGGTTGAATATGTCCAAGTTGATCATATCTTTATATTCACAGTATGATCTACTTGGTCTCAAAATATCGGAAGTTAATATTTCAGATGGCTGGTGCACCATTTATTTACTGTGGCGTTGTCCTACTATACATTCCCATAGTTAATCCTGGGTCTTACCATAGCAATTTAATAATAACACTATTTGCTGGTTGATTTCCAATGTTTTTCCAAATATTATTCGAGTAGCAAGGATCCCTTTCAATTTATTGATAACATACTGCAAATTTTTATGCCAAGTAAAGTTTGGATATAGGAATAACTCATGTAAAATAATGCATTTTCAACATTTACGATTGAAATAAATTAAAGATTTTTTTTTGTCTTCTTACAGCATCTGAAACATTACTAACTTGGATGGTTCTTGAAGAAGGAGTTGATATTAAATTGGAATGTTCATTCATTCCAGAGGGAAATTGCTCTTGGTCAATTGGTAATAAACCAATTTTAGACAATGATGAGGATTACCAATTTGAAGAACCTGGAGATTGTACATTATCCATAAAAAATATTCATAAAGAAAAGAGTGTTAAAATGGTGAAATGTTCAACAATTGATCAAAGAATTTACCATGAATTTTTACTGTATTTGCCATGTAAGTTTAATTTCAAATACCGGGTGATCCAGAAGTAACTAAAAATTTGAAAATTCAATAATTTGTGGAATATTGATAATAGAAAGATGCGGTTTTCAAAGGAATGCTCGGAATGAGACAGAATTTTATGGTTAAAACAATGAAACTTTATTGCCTAGTTAGTTACATTTCCGACCACTAGATGGAGCTGTTGAGTCAGAGAGGAGCTGCCTCTGGCTGACAACGTCAAATATGTATGTGCTGTTTCTTGTTGTGGTTGTTGTACTGTACGCATTGCAATGTTGTCATTGCATGACAAAGCCAACTTAGTAAAATTTTATCAAAACACAAAATGTGCAAGTGCGGCACTGCGTGCATATCCGACGATGCGAGGTATGCAAATAGGCAAAGGACACATGACTTGTACAGCACTGACGCAAATGATATACAAATTTAAAGACACAGGATCTTTGGAAGCACGTCGACGAAGCGGAAGACCCGAACATCCCATGCCATTGTGCAGGATGTCGAACACGGTTGATGAACTATCGGCAGTTTCCCAACCTGGAAGTGCAGTGCGCGCGACGCTTCACGCAGAACTGTACGGCACTGTACAGAGAGCACCGCGAATCATCCTGAAGAGATATCCTACAAAATTAAACACTTGCAGGAATTGCAACTGTGTCGATTTCACGAAGCATCAAGAATTTGAGCAATGGGTTTTCCAGCAGATGGACGATCTTGAAGGTACTGTGGACCGATGAAGCGCATTTCACACATAAAAACAGTATCAACATGCACAACTGCCGCATCTGGGCTACATAAAACACGCATCATTTTTGTCCATCAGCCAAAATTTACAGTCTGGTGTGATTTCACCGCTGAATTCATTATCGGTCCCTTTTTCTTTGAAAAAGTCAGAGGGTATGAATTGGGTGAGCAAAATGCAGCACTTATGGAGCAGTGTGTTTCATACTTCCAAGAGTGGCAAGCATTAAATACAGTCACATTCATGCAAGATGGAGCACTACCGCACATTTCTATTCCTGTCATGCGACTGCTGCACTCAAGTTTCGGGGAGAAAAGGTGTCCTCAATCGGTCCTTTCCGCATGCGTGGCCACCAAGATCTCCCGATCTCACACCTTGCGATTTTTGGTTGCGGCTTACTTGAAGTCAAAGGTGTATCGCGATCGGCCAACTTCACTGGGCACATTGAAGGATGCCATCCGACATCTTGTGTCTGCAATATGCTGCTGATATGCGGTAACGTGTCGTGCCTCGTCTGACGCGTTGCCCTTGACAGAGGGGCGCCACATTGAGCATTTGTAAGCTCGTATTCCGTGTGAACTGACCTATCCCACAAGACGAATGACGCAACAAACTGTGACGGCATCTGGTGGTCGGAAATGTAACTAATCAGGCAATCAAGTTTCGTTGTTTTGACACAAAATCCCGCGTCATTCATAGCATTTCTATAAAAACGGCATTTTTCTACTATGACTATTCCACAAATTATTGCATTTTCAAATTTTTGGTTACTTTTGGATCATCCGATATATTGACAAAATTATTAATCATTTATATTTTATTACTATTAGATTAAGTCTGAATCGCTTCCTCACCAACTATATTTACCGAGTAAAAAGATATCAGTATGTTTTAAAATAGAGACCTTAAATATTTACTTACCAAAAACATATGAATTAAATTTAGAAAACCCAGATTGAAGAAGTTAAAGTTAATTGAAGGTAAATCTCAATAGTTTTAATTTAGGAAAATATAAAACATCATAAATATGTTTTGTTCACCTAAAATGCTAAATCCAATTTCAGTTTAAATTTCATTCTTTACGAAGTATTTTTATTTCACAAAATGAAATGTTTTCAAGTTTCAATTATGAGGAAAACACATAATAAGAAATAAGATAAATTACAAACAAATGGGATCGAGATTAGGAGGAGAAAAACAAAATTCTCCAAAAGAATTCCAAAAATAACCCTTTAATTGAAAAAAGTGTAACAATTTAGAAGGAACAGTTATCTTTTAAAATTAAACATAATATATTAATTTATAATTACACATAGTACTAAAGAAAGACATTCTTTTTTGCTAATTAATTAATTTACTTTGATAAGAAGCCAAAAAGCGTCAATTTAAACTCAAAATCAACTATAATTTTTTTTTTATTTCTGCATTAGTACAGTAAAATTATTATTATTGGATATTTTTCTATGCATAGTAAGTATATAGCTACTTCCCGTTCCAGCCTTTATTGGCTCAAGTGATCACAACAGGTCCATCTGAATGAGGCGTAATAATTATACGCTCCGAAGTTTCCTTGACAAACGGGGACAAGTTGAGAATGCCTAATCAATCTAAAAAACGCCAACCGTTAATCACTGGGAAATGAAACTCATTTTGCATTGGGCTTTGTAAATCATAAGCGCATCGGGAGGAGAATAATTTGAGAAAAATACCCAACCTAAACCGGAGATTGAGCCTGGCTTCTCCTACCATAGGCCAGTGCTTATAGCTCCGAGTTACCGTGTCTATTTATATTTATATTAACAAAAAACGTTTCTTCTTCTGCATTAGTATATTAGTTGAACGATTTATTGTTTTGTCGAGAACTTTATTTCCCTAAGAAAATTTGAAAAGCTGCATTGATTGTGAACGACTATCGAAAATTTAGTAAATTTCAACTCATTATTTTAGTTATGTTTAAATTTCAAAAACTACGATTATTTACAAATTTCTTAATGTTCTCATGTAAATTGAATTTACTTATTTTACGCGTAGGCTATATATAAATTGGATTTAAAAGTTTTGAAAGGCCATGAATTTCAAACCATTTTGAACCTTTGTGAATTGATTGTATTTACAATTTCCGTAGGTAATACTAAGCAAACTTTTTTGATTATTTTTCAAAATAATTATTTTTTTATTTCTACAAAATGCAATTACTTTCATTTAAATATAAAATTTTAAAATTTCTAAATGTAAAACTTTTAACTAAATTTTTGGAAATATAGCAATATTGTTCTAAATAAGCGTAGTTAAAGAAAATGGGAATTACCCATCATGCACTTAAGGAAAACAAAACTAAACAAATTCATGCCAAGAGCTTGTCAACGAAGGGGAGTTTGAGACGACCGTTTCATCATCTTCATGATTCTTCAGCCATTCTTACCACTTCGATGACAAGCTTCGAAGGCACGAAGAATATGTGGAACCGAAACTCGCTCCCGACTATGGGTTACGACACAAACAAACAAGAAAAGAAACTTAAAAAAAAGAATTATAATTTTGCCCTCAACTTTCGGGCACAAGTAGCAATGAAAATACAAACAAAAAGCAATATGTAAAAATCAAAGTTCAAGTCAGGCTCATTTATCAACTTCTTATCGTTCAGAAACACTTTTCTTCAAACAATCAGAATACATTTTCCTCAAAACAAAGTCCTGTTAAGCAGTTGTGGAGTATATTGTATCATTAACACTAAACAGTGTGTTTTGATAAAAAGGAATACTAAATTCAAAGAAGAAATTGCTGTTAAGTTTTAATCGCCGAAAAACTTTAATGTCTTTTACCATTCGTGATTCTCTGATGCACCTTATTTACCTAAAGGATTTGCTTGAAACTTCATGCGTTTAGAATCAGTTCCATCAAAATGTCGCCGATTGCAAATCTGTAATATTTAAATTACATTTTTACAGAATGGTAAAAAGAAAAGAAATTGAAACACTATTTACATTATATGCTTGGATTCAAAGAAGTACAGATTATGGATAGATAATATTATCTAATAGATAAACAGATATAAAAACAACAAAAGAACCAAAGAACACCACCTCATGGGTTTCCACAGCATCACATAAGAAATTAAACAGTGCATTACAGGATCTAGCGAGAAATTCTCCTCAGTGCATATTAATCTTTACTGAGATCTTTATTACGTAGTTAAGTGGTCAGATTTCTATAAATATATCATCAATTTAATCTGATTAAATACCGTTCCTGACTAGTGGAATAGGTGGCGGCCTCCCATGAGGTAAATGTGTCGGAACCTGGGTTCGATCCCAGCGTCGCCATGGATGTTTCCAATGTTTCCTGTATTTGTCTGCTTCTCTTCTTCCGCTGTTTATGGCACTGCCAAATATTTCAAAATTCTAGGGTTGACAGATCATTCAACCTAGACTGTTCCCGCCGCCATACTCCGAGTGAAGGAATTAAGAACTTGGGAGTTTTTGAGCGTATAATTACACTAAGAAAAAAAATTGATCTGACTAAAATATTATTTTTTTTTCATCATCTACTGTCAATAGTTACGAAATTAAATTATTAATAATTAATTAAGTATTTTCCCAATTTTCTTTCATTAATTTTTTTTAAAACTTTATGTAATATGGAAAAATTTCAATTAGTGAAATATGAGTCAATTGATGTTTTCTCATTCGTGGAAAGAAATTAGAAAAGCAAATGATGAGATAGTTTAGTAATCAGCAATAGTCTACCCGTCAGTTATAAGAAAACTGTGCGAGTAATGAATAAAGAATCGATCAAAGAATTAAGTAACAAATCACAATCAAAATTAAAAACCAAAATTCATTTTCTTACACTTGTTTTTTTTATTTTGTTTTTTTTTTTATCAGCGGCATTCGAAGCTAATTCTGACTTCACACCGGAAAAGATAAACAAAAGAAAAGTAAAAACAGAAGTAAAAATCAACTGATTACCATTGTTTCATTGTTATTCTGATTTTTAATGACTATTAATTTTATATAAGTCTTCTACTTCAAAGACTGACTGTCTCATACTGATTGTAATCTTGTTTCGTTAATAGTATGTTTCAAAAATATTTCTTTTCTTATGTAACTGTAGACAAAGTAAATAGATAAAAGCATTATTGAAATATTAGTCATCTCATTCATTCAAAATAATTATTATTCAAACAATAGAGCTAGATTTTAAAAAATAATGCGTCGTTAAGACATACGAGGTAGAGAAAAAATTTTAATTTCCGTATCAACATGAAAATTATGATGAAACATAAATGTATGCTTAAAACGACGAAAATAAATAGATTTCCATCTGAATCAGTTAAATTCTATCAGGAAGAACAGTTTATTTCTATAAAAAGAGCAGTTTATTGCTAATGAAAGTAAAATAAATACTTAGAGAGAAGAGCGCATGCGTCAACGTAACAAGACGTGCAGAACTTCGCTCTACAAGTCAGCTCCTCAATTACAACGTTTTCCAAAATTTAAAAATTTCTTTATATTTCTTATTCTTAGTGTTATATTGACAAATATCAATGCAGACTAATACGAGTTAAGTTAAAAGTGAAAGCATCCTACCATAGGTCGATTCAGGCCCTTGGGGTTGCGAGAGTTAAGATTCCAAGCGCTTCTTTACCAACGGGAAGAAGTTGAGGTCGGGTGGGCAGCACAACACCCGCCTGCCTGTAACTCCTGGCAAAGAAACCCGGTACCCTTTCTACAGAGGGACCTTACGACCCATTTGGAGGAGATTGAAGCGCGGGAAAATCCCGCCCTCCGCCCAAGGCCGGAAATCGAACCCGCCACCTCCAACCGTCAGCCAAGTGCTCTTACCACACGGCTACCTTGACTGAGTATAAGTGAGTATTTAAAACTAAAGATAAAATGTCAAAACTAAAATCTGAAGCATTGCTAATCTTGTGGAGCTTAAGAGCACATTAGCTGTGTGAATGAAGGGGAGATTGCCAATATCTCAACTCCTTCAAAGAAAAAAGATGTGGAAATTAAACAAATGCAAAGAAAAAGGTAAGAATTAGAACGGAAAAAGGTCTTAAAGTTAAATTCAGAAGAAGATAACATGGAAATTACAAATCAGAATACAACTCAATATAAACTCTCTCCCCACAAAAGGACGTGGAACTAACCGGATTCAATATTGACAGCAATTTAGGTCAAATCATTTTAAATAAATTAATGGAAATACCACATTTGTAAATAAACAATATGAAGATATTCTGGATAAAATTAAAAAGAATCAAGAAAGTCATCAAGAACTCAAAGAAAAATGTGAAACAAAAAATCAACAATTACAAACCAATATTCATAAGTTAGAATACAGGGTCCCAAACTTATTTGGCCTACCGCCCTCTTTTCAGAAAAAAAAAAAGATACTCAGCGCCTTCCACACACACACACAAATGTTGTTTCTCACACTCTTAAAACCGATGGGGATAGTGCCGTGGTGTGCGGGATGTTTTCCTGGCACGCATTGGGTCCATTGATACATCTGGAGGCACGTCAGGATGCTAGACCGTACCTAAACGTCGTAGCTGACCAAATGCAACCCCGTACATGTTAACAGTTTATCCTCATGCAGATGCCTACTTAGGGCAGGATAATGCGCCGGTGCACAAAGCCCGCATCACTATGGGGTGGTTTGAGGAACATGACGATGACTTTTCCTTGCTGCAGTCCCCAGATCTCAGTCCCACATTGAAAATTTGGCTCTAATAGAGTTGGGCCTTGTTTAGCCGTCAAAACAGCCTGAATTCGTCGAGGCATGGATTCCTCAAGATGCTGAAAACGTTGCTAACGTGCTGTGTACCATGCAGACATGAGTGTGTCAGGCAAGTCCTGAAGATTTGATGGAGGTGAAGGCCTGGAGTGAACAGCCCATTCCAGCTCATCCCACACATTTTCAATCGGGCTGAGATTCAGGGACTGGGCGTGGCACATTTCCTTGCAAAATAATAAAGAACTTAATGAAAGACAAAACTAGAAAAATTTTAAGATCTGATAAAGGAAATAAAGGAAGTTATTACGGACTAGAAGACTATACTAACAAAGTAGAAAGCACGTTGAAATCAGTTGAATTTGAAGAATTAACTACAGATCCTACCTTTAACTAAACGTGAAACCCAAAAACTCAAAGAAGTGAAAGCAATTAATTATTTTCATTATAAAAAAATGTTTCAAAGAATGACAAATCCACCAGTTTTTGAACCAAGACCCAGGACTCACAAGCTAGACAACCCACTTCGACATGTAAAATCATTCGGATCACCCACACAACAATTTGGAAAGTTTATCAATAGCATACTGAAAAAGATGTTACTGTATGCCTCAGAAGTGATTCTTCAAAATACTGCGGATTTGATACTCAAGATTCAAGATTACCAACAATAAGGAAAAGATTAAATTGTATTCGTTAGACCTAGAGTCAATGTACACAAAACCTTCCAGTTAATGAAGCACTGGAATTAATTGTAAAAATGTGTGAAGAAAACCAGCACATTTTAAATGACGCTAAGATAGATAAAAAACTTTAATTAAATTTTTAAAATTAATATATAATAACAATTATTTTTGCTTATAAAATTTAACTTCAAAAAAGTATTAGCTTTCCGAATGGCTAGTCCAATTTCTGGAACTATTTGCAATATGAAGATTTTAGGATTTCATATGAATATTCTAAAAAAAACCACTAAAGAGTAACCTTGTACTAAATTTTAATTCAGGTCATAACATTAACACGAAAAAAAAAAGCAATTATTAAAAATTATATTAAACGTATAACAGATTATAAGAAAATGAAAAGTTACGGGCAAAGAAGATTAAGAATATGAAAGATATTTTCATTAATAATGAATATCCAAGTTCTTTCACATCTAAGGAAATTAAGAAATTTCTTATAGAAAGAAGAAAGAAAGTGTAACTGCAAGAGAAGAAAGAAACCAACAATTTTAACAAAGTAATTAAACTACCTTTAGGATTTAAAGTTAACAAAAATATTGAGGATACTGTATCTAAAGCAAATGACATTCATTTAGCTTGTTATAAAGGAAACAAATTATTCAAGCTGAAGAAAGAAATAAATGAAACCATGTTAAATAAGATGGGGGTTCTTTATAATTTAACTTGCAGGGATTGTGGGGGTATCTATTATGCGAGTACTAAGAGACCGGAAGTTGGGGGGTCAAAAGCCGGTGCTTCAATACATTTTTCTTTTATCATATCTCAGCAATCGTTTGTCTCGCAAAAACGTGACCACCACCAATGTGTTCAGAAGAGTCGATATTGGGGGGACGTCTATCGCCGTTTTCCTCTTTATCGGAACTACCACTTTTGACCCACCAACTTCCGGTTTGCTGTAAGCTGTGAAGTACATGTGGATATAATATTTTAATTTTTTTAAGAATAATAATGGGTAATTGAATATGTATCTAGTGGTTAAGAAACATTTATATTTTAATGTATTTAATAAGAAAAATTTTACTTAAAACATTTCCGATATTGTAATAATTTAGTTAACATTGTATTCAAATTATTTTAACTCTTTCTGTACTTGAAAAACAACCCAAGGTTACGGATGCCCCAAAGGTTAGAACCCCCTGTGGAGTTTGGGGGGGTCATGGTACTGACTCGCACCTTGAACTTTGAATTCCTAAACCCTTTGTTCTTGTGTTTCAGTTCATTCCCGTGCGGAGTCGTATGTCTTAATTTTCAGCCAATCGTTAAGCGTTTTTTTTTGGGTTGGAGGGGTCTTTAAAAAGGGGACTAGCGTGCTTCAACGCTCTCTCTGATCCCGGACATTACTCCTAAGCTACGGTGATGAGTTTCCTTTTCAATTTCTGGCGGAGGTCAGTGTGGGGTTAGGACAATCTCGCACCAGATCATATTTAAGTTGGTCAACAAGGATACTGGATGGAAAAAGAAATAAAGATACAGGTAAGTATGTTCGCACTATAAATAATACTGAGGGCTGACCACAGGATGGAAGGAGCTGCGATTTCCTTTAGGTAAAGTCTTAGGAAGGTAGATAACGGCTATATTTATTTTTGATTTGCCATAACGTGAATTCTGAAATAACCGTCACTGTGGTGGTCTGCATTGGTTAAAAGTTTATGGGTAAGAGAATAATGTTAAGTGAATATAGATTTGAAATAATGGAAGATAACACTAAGGAAAGAAATTATTGAAAGTAGAATCGTTATCGAACGATAGGAGCCGTTTAATAGTCATAGTGGTGCAGCCCATTCAGTAAAATAGAAAATTAAGCTTTTCCATCAGAATCTGGTTGGATCAATGAAATAATAGGTTTTTGCTATGAGTAATGATTTTTGTTTTGTTAGATTTGGGAAGCAGGGAATTGTCATAAACGGTTTAGATTATTTAGATTGACTGAGAATTTTGACTGGACTGATACTTCATTATATTTTTGCAATTGAGAAATAAATGTTGTAATTACATTTATTAATTTTGAGTTTTAATTCCGTTATACAGGTCAACCTGAAATACTCTAAAAATTTCATGTACTGATATTTTAATTTCATTCTGTAAATAGAATTATCGATTTGTTTGGTACTTCAAATTATTATTATCATCTCGCATTAAGA
>JAFIDM010001028.1:13388340-13401196 GCA_023159025.1 Thereuonema tuberculata | reverse complement strand
GGATCGCAATCCTTTTCAATATGATAACATGAGTTTTAAACCTTGTAGATGTAATGTTTCCGCCTACATTTCCTCCCGCATTCGCCCTTGGACATACCATCCACCCACCCAAGTCATAAGCAATTGATATATTCTGAATTGAACGTCTAGAAGATGTCCCTTTAAAATTCTTTCAGGGATGTCGATATTTACGTGATTTCACTAAATAATTTTTAAATTTGAAAGATGATTATCTGAGGTTTGGTAAGAGAAAAAGTGGATAAACACATTAAAATGTGGACCTAGTGTTTATCAGTGCAGTAGTGGCATCTCCAAACAGCTGTCTAACGGTCATTTTTACGGAAGAAGTGAAATTTCATTAGGAATATCATTTTATACAATTTCAACAATGGAATAAATGCAATTAGTAATCTTAATTATTGTTGAATTAATTATTGAGTTGTTTTAAACGAATTTCAACAATGTAATTGTTTTGAATTTTTCGATTGTTTTTAATGAAATGTAATAAAATAGAAATTTCTTATCTAAGTTTAATTTTGCTTCAACCGTTTTATGTTTTTAGTTATAATTCTCTTCATTTAATCCTTCTTCAATTTGCAATCGTTTTTTTCTTTATCTGTTCGTTCTATGAAAAAGCTTTCGAATTAGCAGTGTTGGAAAACATTACGAGTAACCTGACAAAATAACGGAATTATGCTTTTAACGTAACGAAAAATGTTAAGGAAATATTTCTAACAGAAAACGTAACGAAAACATTAATTTCTTTTCTTCGTTTAAAATATAATACATTCCTCTTTTTGTAGTGAAAAAAAAATTACTTCCTTCTCTTGCCGAGAAACGTGTTTTATTGACTAACGCAAAATATACTCTGTCGTTTTTCTTTCTCTAATTTTTGAAAATTTAGAGAAGGGGTATTCAATTAAAGTAGATGCGTCATTTATAAACTTGAATGAAATTTATTTATTAATTTATTTATTTATTTATTTCTAATAATAATACGATTTAGTAAAAATAAGACAAAAAGTAATTTTAATTTATATTCAGTATACATACATGAAGAAATTGGGAGACTGATCCCTGTATACAACAGAGTTGTAGTCAGAAATATAAAATAATGTATATTTGTACAGTATCTTAAAAAAATTATTTAAAATAAATATTTAACTAATAATATTTATTACATAATTGTTTATTTCATTATAATGTTAAACTTAGCAAAATGGAATTCTCGATTAAGAGTAATGAAAAAACTAACAAAAAACCGAAATCACTTTGCTTTTGCTGATACGTAACAAATCATTCTTGTTTTGTTTTGCGAGTTGTACAAACTAGTGCTTCTTAGCTCATTCTTGGACTTATTTCTTTATTTGACCTCCCCTTCTTTATTCAAGTTGATTCTGCTTGTTTCAAACTTTATTCGAATGCCTTACTTTCGAACCTTACTTTTGAAGCATATTGCTACAGCATATGAGTAACAGGAAAATAAGTAACATGAATATCAGTTAGAAATGATATTCCACTCATCATCATTGCAATATTATTGAATTTTGGATATTTAGTTGAATATCAGCTGAACTTTAAAAATAGTATGTTCAAATGATATGTGTGTTTTTTATCCCTCAAGTCTGCTAGAGAGCAAGATGCTGGTTTGATTTTTGATAGTCGTCTTTCATATTTCAATAACAGTAATCGTTTGGGAAAAGGAGTATGGTCTTTTAAAAACCTTTTTTCCTGAGTTTTTATGTTTTCCATGCAAGGGCAATACAACATCCCGGGGTGATATGAGTTACAACTCATCTTCTCTCGCTTCAACCGAAATCACCCTAGCGATCACGGGATGCTGTTCTCACGTCTTAGCTTCTTATTATGGAAAAATTTGTTTGGAATTCTCACTTGAATATGATACTGTCTTTAATTTCTTTTTTCTTATCAGAATTGATCTTGCATTTAAAAATTTGTTGTTAATTTTTTTAGTTTTTCAACGTTTCTTAAGCACATTACTTTGACCTTTCTGAACTAAAGTAGATTATTTTTTTTTTATTAAATGGAATTTAATTCGATCCTCCTAGATAGCCTATGTTATAGGTGCTGAATAACAATATATGTTATTGTACAATAAATTACAAAAATTATAAAATCAACAATTTCGTAATATACATATTAAAAAGTGAGTTAACATTATAATTTTAAGAAAGTATATTTATTCAAAATCAGCTCCGCAAAGGCAGCTCGAAAGCTCAATATGTATGTATGTATGTATGTATGTAGATATAATTTTTTTTTTTTTTAAATTTATTTGTGTGTTGGCTGATACTTATTTCTTCAGTAAGAAAGTATATAAACTTAAAATATCATAATTATAAATACATATTTACCAATTTCCTTATATTAGCATTATTACAATTTCTAATTATGTTTTATTTCTATATTTATTAATTTTTCATTATTTATTAACAGATTTTTAAGTGGATATTACATTTACGATAATCCAAAAGTTCCATTTTATTTTTTCGTCAATTAACTTTGATATAATTTTTATTTTTAATATTTTTATTTTATCTATTTTTAAGATATCTTCTGTTAGTTGAGTTTTTAAAGATTTTTTATAATATTATATTTTTATTTCTTAGACCATTGTTATTTTTGGGATTGTTAGATATAATTATTTCAGACCAAAAATTTCATTTGCACAATTTCATTTTTAATATAACTTTTTAAATTAAAAAAGTTTTTAATTATTTATATATACAAAAATCTTTGTTTTGGTAATAAAATTTTATATTTTTTCTTTATATTCATTTCGAGAATTTGATTGAAACTAGTAAAAACACAATTTAAAATTTTATGTTTTTTATCTTCTAAATTTTTATGATCTTGAATATTTAAATAAATCCAGCTTTCAATTCAATAATTTATTATAAAATCAACTAGTGATATATACATTAATATCTTATGTTCTGTTGGAAAAATATTTTGATTTTTGAAACATAGTGTATTTATTTTTTTTTAATAAATGGATATAGTGATCATGTCATATAAAATTATTATTTATTATTAATAAAAACGATGAAGCCGTTCCGGCATGGCCGAGCGGTCTAGACGGCGGTCTGCCGTGTGGCCGATGTGTCGGAACCTGGGTTCGAATCCCGGCATTGGCATAGCTGTTTCTTTCTTCTGTATTTCGTCGGTTTCTCCCTGGGACTTACTATCTCAGGATTATTCTCGACGGTATGTAAATCTCGTCCCCCTTCTTGAATTTCCTAGCCTCACTCTGACGTTGTCAGGTAGGGCTAGCCCGTGGTCCAGAGTTGGCCAAAGTCGATGACAGGAAGGAAAAACAATGAAGCCCATGCATCTTCCTAAAAATTATTTATACACGTAATTTATACACAACGGAACCGGTTGTTTAAATGTATATAATTTTATTTTTAATGTGTATAAATAATTTTTAGGCAGATGCATGGGCTTCGTTTTTTTTATAAATAATATGAACAGTGCAGGTAAAATTGTGCTTGGGGATATAGCAGAACCCTAGTATGTAGCAGAATGTAATGCAATGAAATTAGCAAAATCCATATAAAACTCATGTATTGATTTATTGAGTGCTCTTTTAAAATTTTGTTTAAAATTATTATTTACAACGGTGATAAGATTATTACAATTTTCATCCAAAGAGTCACAGGCTGTTCCAAAACTTGAGATGCACTGGTATACTTCTATATACTCTTGATATAGTTCACTTAATTCTCTTAACACTTTAGGCGGGATAACTATTATCGGCGCACTATTAAATAACAATAATAACAATAAGAATACGTAGCACACTATCTCGATAATTATTAACACTGCTTTACTGTTACTTATTGTGATTCCTTTTCACAAGTATCATTTACACGTAACCTTAATTTACCCACTTCTTCTTAGAACACGATTCAATGACACTTCACACATTAACACTATCATTAACTTTCGCCTTATGTGAAACTAATTAATGGTTTATTCACCTGTATGAATTTAACTATCTTTTCACTTGTATGAATTTAACTATCTTTTCACTTTCTTCAGTGAACACAAAAAAATAATGACTTAATAATCCACCTGTGTGAAATTCTCAATAAGGCTTTTATCAAACACCTATGTGAAATTAAATTCAATCTTTGAAACCTCACGAATAAAGTTAAGTTCCGTTTCTATTCTACACGGAGATTAGATGTATCTTCAATAATAGTTGAGGTGCGGCTTGCCCATCCAAAATGTAAATAATTTAAAATCATTTACTTACAGTTTGAAGATATCTTGTAGTCTTTCACCTTACTGTAGTTAACTGCGATGATTCTAATCGGGGAGTTAGTCCGCCAGACTTCGTTGAATATCGCTGTTGACTTTCGTTGTACACAATCCTTTGGCACATTCACTTAAACATGGCGCGTCGCTGATCACCATATGATTCCTTGTTCCCAGAATCCTTAGGGTAGGAATATCGTCTGCTCTTGCAACTGACGGCGCTTTTAATTCAGGAGAATCCTTTCTCCTCTTTAATAATTGAAGAATTAATTTCTCTTAAAATATTACACAAAGTTCGCTCACTTACGAAGCCTTTCAATGTTGAATTCTTCACTAATAACTTATAGTGTTCACGTGGACCAATCGTAGACTTTCGATTGTTCACAAAATTAATAATAATTATAATTAGAGTTCTATTTAGTAGAAGGAAAATATTTTTCCGGTAAATAATATTTCGGTAATTGGTACCAAGCTGCTTCTTTGACTTAATTTAATTTCGTCCGTTATTCACTCTGGAAATTTTGACTTTGTTATCTGCAATTCCGCTTTCTCGGCCTTCCGTGTTACGGGTTTTCTTCTTAACATATGCCTTAACTTTAATTGCACTTCTTCGATAATGAAGTTCTCGCCTTACGGTTGAATCCGTTTTGCTTCTCTTTAGTATTTCCTTCAAATATCAGAATTCAGGTTTTACTTCGACCTTCAATGCTGACTTCTTAATATCGGAACGGAATAATTATATCAGACTCACAGAACTTGCTTCAATCTTGGCGTTTTCAATCCAAGCTATTCTCTCCGAATGCTTTTAATCACTTTCTTTCATAAACTGCCATTGAAGTCTTCAGAAATAATTGCCACTCAATTATCTCCACTATCGGAACCTCCTTGGTTCGCCGTTTGGGTTGGACTATCATATCCAGGGCCGCCCAGAGCTGGGCAGGGCCCCGGGGATATAGTCTCATCGGGCCCCTCCCCACACCAATTCAACAGAAAATCGGGAAAATTTTATAATTTATAAACAGGAGTACTGGACGTAGTGTTATACCCTTTTTTATTAAGGAAGGAAGTAAATTAAAAACCGTTTTAGCAAGTAAACATTTTAATTTTATTTTACTTCAAATACACCATTTTATATATTTACAATAAATACAATTATTTACAAAATAGCTTTCCTTGCTTTCATTTCGGCAAAAGATTATATTACATTACCAAAATCAAGAGTCCATAAAGTTTTGACACTTTAGTCAGTAGCCCCAAATCTGACAACCTCTGCTGACACATAGTCGATCTGAGATAGCTTTTTATTCTGCTTAACACACTGAACGACCTTTCAGCCTGTGCTACGGAAACCGGCAGGCAATAGAATATCCGCAAAACAATACATACATTTGGGAAAAGGTAGTCAAATTTAGTTTTTCACGAGCTTGTTTAAAAGTTCTACAGGTTTTAGTGGGATGTTTGATTTGCTTATACTTTTTAGATACTTCATTTCCTCGACTAAATCATGGCTTACATCTGATTTGTACTCTTCAGCAAATCTTACACAGTTCTCTGTGATACTGCTCTCATCCATTTCATGATACTTCCATAAAAATGAAAATTTCATTTGAATTTTTCTTAGAGCTGTAAATCTTGATCTTAAGTTTGAAAGCAAAACATCAATTATTGTGTAGAACATCTCAATTTTGAAACGTTCGTCAGGGGACATATATTGAACATCTGATCTGCTGTTGATGTTTCATCGTGAAAGTTTTCCTTTTTCTTACACGAGAAGTGGCCGAAGTGGGAAACTCTGGGTCAATGCCATATGCACATGCAACAAGTTTAGATTCAGACAATATTTTGTCCCAGTTATTTCTTAGGGCACTTAATTCGTCAATGAGACTTTCAACAGAGCCGGCGCTAGGAGAGTACGGGGCCTCGGGCAAGATGAATTTTGCGGGGCCCTTGTCAATCCTATTTTATTATCAACCCTAACGGCGGCTCTGCTTTCAATATTATCAACTTTAACGTCCAAAGTAGCGTCCATCGTTTGGAGCTGTTGACTTCTGTAATTGATAGGTATTTAAAGCTTTACCCAAATCTAAGCCATAACTACACACTTAAAAGTGTTAGATATTCTAATACTCCATTGATTGTTGATCTTGTTTCCACTGTTATGTTGAGATTTAATAAAGATGAAACGGCTTATGTAATCTTGCCTATGTGTGCCGCTATTGGTCTGACACATTCCACTCGAGCACTCCACCTCGTGTCTGATAATGAATGTAATGAAGATCCTACTATCCTACGGAAGGGATGGGGTTGACTAGCTATTATTTGCATTAAATCAACATAATACACAAAGTAATAATGTGATGTAATATAGAGCCGAGTTCACATAATGCATATTTTCTTTTACTTTAGTTTCCAATCGCGTAATATTTCTTGTAAGGGTTAATAACGATCGCACTCGAATCCAACTTATTGAGCTTCTTTATAAAAGGGAAATTTTTAGTTTGCATAATAACCGCACAAATAAGGCCCGCAGCCCCGGGGATTTTGCCCCCCCTGCCCCCCCTCTGGTCGGCCCTGATCATATCGTCGTGTCTTAAACACATTCTCTGTGTGCGTAACTCAGCATGACTCGCACTCTCTTAGTGCGTGTCTCAACCGCCTCACTTCGTAGTTCTGACTCTTTCTTAGTCTGTGTTTCTGTCCTCCAGTCCCATTTGCAATGCGAGTCTCACCTTATATGACGTCACATTCCATTGACGTGTCGACTCATAATTTAAATATTTAAATTATCCACATGGAACACTGCCATTTCAAAGAAGGAAAAAAAAAATTCTTTCAAGCATATTATATGCTTTTAAATTTACTTGAACTAAAGCTAATTAAATTATTTACAAAATAATAATTTAATATCATAGCAAATTATAATTGTGATTATTATTTATTATTAAGCATAAATAATTTATTTTATTTATAATATTAATTTGATCACACCCTACAATTTTGATTTTTATGGTTTTCAGTTTTTATATAATTATAGTCAAATATTTTAATATTAGGAGTACTTTTTAATCTTTTATTTTCATTTTGATTATTATTAATTTAATTTTTGTTTATAATTAATTGATTTTCATGCATTTCCATTTGATTAATTCATTTAAATCTTGTTGTATTCTATTAATTGCTTCTTCTTAATTTTTATTGTGATATAAAAGAATAACATCATCTGCACAAGAATACATCATTATTTCAGAAAATTTATTTTATTTAAACATAGAATTTGTATATATAATGAATAACAAAGGTCCAATATTTGAACCTTGTGATATACCAATATTACTATTATATAATTTTCCAAAATTATAAGTTAAATTAATTCTATATTTTCCATTCATTAAATAATTTCTAATAAGTGTATTTATATCTCCTCTCATTCTAATGTTTTCTAATTTAGTCAATAGTCATATACTATGGATGTCAAAGAAATTCATAAGCAAATTGTAGCGACCTTTGAAGATATTAAAGAAGCTCTGAAGAAATTAATAATTATACTCTGTCCAAAGAACCGTGGCACCTGAACGGCTAAGGTCCGTTCAGGTGCCACGGTTCTTTGGACAGAATATAATTATGATCAAGAAATCACTGCCATTCTAGCTGAAAAGGATGGTATGATGAATGAAGACCTTATTCAGTTTGTTGGCGAAACATATTGCACCTTGTTATCTGAGCTGAAACGTCAGGTCATGGAGTCACTGGAAAGTCTTAGGAATAATAAGGAAATTTTTTTTCGGAAAACTGATGAAAAGTATATACAGGGTGAGCAAAATAAAAGAGGCCCCGAAAAAAAAAAGGACAGAGTCCACTATCGCAAGGGAGATTGTTTGTTGGTTGAACCTATTCTTCTCACAAGGGAGACAGCGTCGGTCGGATCCAACAGAAAAAGATAGGGGGGAAATTGAACAGTTCCACAGGTAACACGTCTGCTCCTCTCAATCATTAACACGGAATGACACATTGACGTACTCTGGACAGAGCATGTGGGAGATGTGCACGCGCCGACATGTGACAGCAACCGATTGGTGCATCGCAATTATGGTTTCCAGCATTTTCTGTTCATTAACAAGGCAGTTCATTAACAAGGGTCAGTCTTATTGTCAATAATTGATACATTGTTACCTGTGGAACTGTCCAATTTCCCCCCTATCTTTTTCTGTTGGATCCGACCAACGCTGTCTCCCTTGTGAGAAGAATAGGTTCAACCAACCCAATCTCCCTTGCGATAGTGGGCTCTGTCCTTTTTTTTTCCGGGGCCTCTTTTATTTTGCCCACTCTGTATATATATAAATATATTTGTATTATGTTTTCAATTTTATGAATCTAGTTAATCTTTTATATTATCTTTCGTCACTTAAAAGTTTATCCATGAGATATTGTTAGCGGTAAGTACAAACATTTATCTAGTTGTTTTCTTAAATCAGTTTATCATATATTTAAGTAGGAAAATAAAATCGTGACAATTTTTAAGCCTTTTTAACATTGTTCTTGCATGATATTCCACATTTCGGCTAGTTTTTGAAATAAATTTTTCCCCCGAATCCTATTCCATCAATCTAATTATTCTCTGTCCGAAGAGCGCTACTCCCTTGATGATTGGGCTCGCACGGCCGTTTGGACAGCGAATAGTTTCCCTCAGAATTTGTTGATACTCTGGTTGTTAGATGAGGCAAGAAAATTTACTATTTGAATATTCTTTAATTTAAGTAATAATTTTAATTAATTCATTTCTGAGCATTCCAAATCTTAATTATGCTGATGATATTTTAAATAAAAGTAGAAAGACGATATAAAAGGATTGGAATCTTTCAAATAACCACATAAGCAAATAAACAATTACAGTAAATGGAAAAAAGTAGTTGCTGATTCACAAACAATTGTTCACTAAGAAAATGCTCCATCCTGCACCAAGAAGACAAGAAAGTCGTGTGAATCCCTTTTCTTAGTAAGATTTTTATTGCACGTTAAGCTTTACATATCTATGATTGTTCACTAATGTAGGTGTGTTTTTTTTCCTAAATGGACTGATAGCAGTGTATTGTCTAACGAAATAAATGGAGATCTTCTTTATGGGCACTTGAACCTTCAATGCAGGGCCTGTGTTAGGCTAATTGGAGTGATTTCACGCAATCGGCCCCTCGCTTCTTAGGGTTGATGAAAATTGGGAAGATTATTAAATAATGTCACGCTTTAAATTTACTACATAACATACAAAAATTTGTTTCCACAAGACTATGGAAGAAGTATTTCTGGAGACCATTTCCTTGTGAACTTTATTGTTGAACAAGTGTACTGTCTTTGGAGTTATGTGGAGTGGCTACTCTTTGGCATTGTACATAAAATAGATTAAGATATCATTGGATTCACGGGTCATCACTCTCTTTTCTGCTAATTAATCACTCATGAGTCATTGCGATCCTGCAAGTGAACTGTCGAGATTTGGACTATGCAAATAAAGGAACTTATACAATCTGAACTACCTAAACTGGAATAGGGTTTTGAACAATTAGAAAAATCGCATAAACCAAGAATTGAAAGAGATAAATTAGATAGTTAAAGCGTCTATAAGTATCACACAGATATCTCGAGCGATATATGTTATCCTTGGTAATAAACATAAATTGAATCATCAGGAACAGTTCAGCAGCTCACATCTCCACAATAAATACTGTGGTCTTCATTTTTTCTGTAAAAGGAACTAATTTTCTGTATAACAAAACTGTTACCTTTTACAAAGAAACTCCGCACACATCTTACATATCTTTCAGTAACCTTTACTTTCAATGCGTTATTATTATTATGTTGAATCTTTCGAACACTCAATATTCCATCTGTGTTTTCCCTTCATGTTGGCTTGTTCCCGGTAGCCCTTTTGATAAACCCTTTTATTGGGGTATGATAATCATATGTATTATCGGTTACTGATTGAAGATGTAATAATATTTACTTGAGTGGAAACGATAAATCAATTTCACCATATTATCATTATATGAAAATAAGCCTAAGCCTGGAATACTTTGCAATTCTTTTCTTACCCATCTTAACAGTAGCATAAACACAGTTGAACTTTTTTCGGATTTTCGGATCATTGTTGATCTTGCAATTGCAGTTGTCACTTTATTTTACATTTTAATTCTCATCATTATAGGAGCACATCCACATGATTATCTTTGTTTTACTTTAATTTGATTCTTTTGCACTTTGGATAATTCATCTATTGATAATTTATCCACACAAATTATGAGAAAAATATTTAATGGCGTCCCCAACATACAAAAAAAGATATAAGAATATGTAAAAATAACCTTTATTTCACAGGTTATCTTTTAACATATAAATTTTTAGCTATCCATTTGCCGACCAAAATCGGTAGCTATTTCGTTTATCTTGTCCGTCTGTCCGTGTTGGTCCCTCCCTAACAAAATCCCGAAAATGGATTTCACCATCGTCTTCAGAGTCCAAACATCATAGGAATGGAATATTTTCAGAGGTCCATGCCCCCCCCCCTCAATGTTCAAGATATTTCGCATTGTTTTCATTGGATTTCTGCTATTAGCATAAATGTTAGAAATGCAACCATTTTGCTTCAGTTGTCCGCTATAACTTGATGCTTAGGGTCTCGGACTCATTTACTCAAAGTTGCCGGTTCGAATCCATATATCTATTTTTTCCCCTGAATGTTCGCATGGATTGTTTTTGTTTTTCATTTTTTTCTAACGTTTTCTTCTTTTTTTTCTCACCTTATTGTACTTTCCATTTTTATTATTATTTTTATTATTATTATGGGTCGCCCTTAAATTTATGCTTTAGCACAAAATTATATTCACTTGTTAAATACATGTTTATAATTTACAATTGAATTTCAGAAGTCTGACTGCGATTCATTATTTTTTTTTTGATAAAAGACTTGTGACGTAAAAGATGAATCACGGATAGATCATTCATGGAGTTTCTTTTTGTTTCATTTAAAATTGTATTGTAGCAACCTAACAATCTTATAAACAGAATTTTTATGCTCGAATTTTGCTGAAGTTCGATCGTAATTAAAAAAGTAAATTATAAATACCGGGTGGTCAAGAAATAACAGGAGGTGTTCGGAGCCCTGTAGCGTGTTATGTACTGGACAAAATAGAAGAAAATTTTTCCACCATACACATTAAAGTATGCGGTTTCGATTTGTCAAGAAAAAAAATTAATACCAAACAACGCCAATAGGGGAAATTCTGGCGCTGCGGTCGAAAAATGCAGCATGAAATTCGCATATACGGGTAATGTAATGTAATGGGGTGAGCATGGATGGCTTGACAGCCGAACACCGCGATCTGAAAGATCTATTGTATTATTCCACGGAAATAAGGACAGACGGAGAGAAAGACTGAGAAAGGATGGTGTGAGAAATGTAGGGGAAACGGGAGAACCCCGGAAAAACCTGCCCAGCGCGGATCGCCACCATCAACGAAACCCACATGAGAACCGAACTCGGGACTCAGAGGTGAGAGACCAGTGTCTTAGCGACATCGCCAACCGCATACCGGTATTTTAATTTAGTGAATCAATTATAATAAAGTAAGAGGAGGAAGTAAAAACGTTTATCACCGACAACAACAGACGAGTTTTTGGAACTGACAGAGATAGACGACAAATACAGATACATTGATATTGATGTGGATGACGTAGGTCACGTGATGTAACAAAAAATTATCATATGTCAGCTAAACCCAGCAACAATAGTGACAGTGTTTAAGATTATTTGAATTGCTCCACAATTATTTGACCACCAAACTGCGGGATCTTGGATAATGAATGGTTGTTAAGGGAGGACAGCTTGTATTTTTAATTGAGAGTCTGCTTTGGATCGCCCAGCTTCTATGAGAATTGTAGCTTTGCAGAAAAATAGTTTAAGAGTTATCTTATTGAGGTTTCTGGTTTCTGTAATGTTTCCGCTGACAATTCTAGATTTGAACTTATAGAATTAGAAAGCTTTTGTAGTTTCCAATTTTTAGTGTTCTTTACTTTTGCTTGCTTTGTTTTGAGACCAAAACACTGGCAATAATATGAGATAGGAAATTGTCTGAACCCTCTTTAGTTATAGTGTGAAGAATCCAAATTCATTATAATTGTCAAAGATGGAAGAAAGTGAATGCTATCATTATCTATTCTTACCTGCAAGGTATTAATTCGTTCACCAGTTGCTTGTAACAATGATCTAAGCATTTGTTGTAAACTTCGGCAGTTTCACAACGTCTCTTCCGTTTATTTAGAAACTGGGTCTAAGAAATAAATGAATGGAATGAAAAATAAAGTGAATGAATGAAATGAGCCAAGAATATTATTACTGCAATAAGAAATGACAAAATGTATCAAATTTTCAATATATGTTATTTAAATATTTGCTCTTTACTTTCTCAAAAGCAAGGCAAAAATCATTTAATAACTAAAATTAATAACAAACTACAACTCAACGGCAATATTTCGTCCTTTTTAATTCTAGGACTTTAACGAGCCATTTTTTACAAAACTTTTA
>JAFIDM010001028.1:13351817-13368166 GCA_023159025.1 Thereuonema tuberculata | reverse complement strand
AATCATCTTCATAACATCCATTGGTAAGCCGAAAGTATTTTTGCAAACCCCTATAGAGGCCAATAAAAATCTTTTCCAACTTGTTTGACAAAAAAGAAATATGGTTTTTCCACTGAAATTTAGTGTCAAGCATAACCCCTAAATATTTCATTTGTTTAACTTCTTCAATAGAATCAGAACCAAGGGAAAGCTGAATTTTGAAATCATTTCTTGATTTTTTGTGAACCATCATCATTTTACTTTTGGCAGAGTTAAATTTTAACTTGAACAAGTTGCGTCATTCATAATAAGATTCCAGAGAAAAGGTCCAGAAATAGATCCCTGCGGACAACCCTTTTCCAAGGAAAATTCTCTGGTAATATTGTTACCTGGTGATTTTCCCCCGTTTGTTTTCCCCCTGTAGGTGGACTCTTCCTTGCCCGGTGCTCGGTTTCCCCGTCACCTCTGAGGTTAATAGACCGTTCCAGAGCTGATAGCGAGGCCGAACGCCGGGATATAATGGAGCGTTCCACCTTGGAAAGACAGTCAGTTTGGCGGCAAGCAAGCCGCAAGGGTTTCTCCAAACCGGAGAAGGATTAGGACAGTTAGTGTTCGGCCCCGAGTGGCCAACGGGAAAAGATTACTTCCCAGTGTCAGGACGTTTAAAGAGTGTGTCTGGGCTGAGACCCAAAATAGTTATCGGATTACGAAGGAGGCGTTTGTACGAGAACGCAGGAAGACGAGGCCATCTCCAACGCGGACGGCAAAACCGCCCTTCCCGGCCTGGAAGCCTGAAAGCCGGCCGAGCGAAGGACACGCCGCCGGCAAGAGAAGGAAGCCACAGCGCAGCTAAGTTTAGCGGTGAAAGCCAATTCGCTCTCCCCGCTAAAACATCACCCGAAGCCGGCCAACGGAAGGATCGTGACCGGCAAACGGAGACCGAAGTCCGAAGACCGAGACGGGCCTTCCCCGAGGTTGAGGCAACTTAGGAACCGCCAAGCTTCACCGAGCCCACCCAGTAGCGTCGCCGAAGACGACTTGCCAAGCCGGCAAGCCAAACCCTTCCCGTCGCCAAGTGTTCCGAAGTACGTCAGACGCATGCTGTGAAGTCGACATCGACCCTTCACCAGATTCCCACCCACCCCGTTGCTGACGATTTTAGCCGACGGCAAATCTACGGGCAGCAATATTTCCAAGAGTAAAAAGTGCAGAACGTTCAGTCAAAAGATCTTTTAATAAATTAAGTAAATGTTTTGGAATATTAGACTTTCTAAGCAAGTGAATAATTCCTGGCCACCAAGCATTATCAAATGCACCTTGAATACCCATGAAAACCATAATAGTGAAAAAACCCTTCTGTTTACCCTTATTTACAATGTCACACAGACGGACCAGAGCATCCTCAGTAGATTTCTCAGGGGTGAAACCATACTGATCCTCATGCAAGACTTTATTATGCCTCAAATGCCAATTTAATCTATTCATCAAAAGCCTCTCAAGACACTTACCAAGGCAAGGAAGAAGACTAATACATCTAACATTGTTGAGATGCATGTGTCCCGAGTCCGTATTTTTCGGAATGGGAATAATCTTTGCTATTTTCCATAGGTTCGGAAAAATACCCAACTCTAAGCATTTGTTAAAAATCCTGGGCAACACGGTTGGGCCTAACATCATGAAAAACCTTTATCATCTCATTTGTGATTTTATCTGGACCCGGCATTTTGTTTGCCTTCAGCCTCTTCACCACATTATCTACTTCAGCTTGTAAAAAGGGAGGATCATCCGTACTGTCATATAAGTTCTCCATCTCAGCTCGAATAAGCTCATGAGGCATATCATCATTACTCACATCATCCTTCGGGAACGATTTTTGAATAATAGCATCTATTGTCTCACCAAAGGAGGAAGTAACTTGCCCCGAAGACAACTCAATTCCAGAAGTCTCAAATCTTTTTGTGAAATTTGTTTTAATCCCAGACTTAAAGATCTTCTTCCAAACATTCTGCACCGTAATTTCAGATAAGAAAGCCTTCCAAGAATTTAATTTACTCTCCAGCTTAAGATTATAGGCTTTTCTAATTTCCAAATATTTATTTTTATAAATATCTCTTAACATTTGATTTTTAGCCCTCTGGGATCTCCTCCTAGCTGCATTTAACCCCTTGCGCAAATAAAAGATTTCCTTTGTCCACCATGAAACCCCCTGCTTTTTAACATTATAATACGGAATGGAATTTCTAGCGGCTTTAATGAAAAGACTTTGTAACTCTGCAATCATTAAGTGCAAATCGTAATTTCCCAGAAAAAGTTGAAGAAACTCTCTAATATCATTCTCGCAAAAGTTCCTGAATTTATTCCAATTAGCTCTTCTAATATTAAATAAATCTGCATCACAAAACTCAGTTTTCTTAAATGGAAGAAAGAAAATCTCATAAGTAATCATTCTGTGATCAGACAACGAGTCACAATCAGGAATGGACCAATTTCGTATAGAGCGTAGAATATCAGTTCCAACAACTGTCACATCAATATAACTGCTATCCTGAGTTGCACAAAAGGTAGGCCCACAGTCATCATTCACAGAAATCAAATGCCAAGTACTTAAGAATTCAGTTAATTTAATGCCCCTAGAGTCAGTTATTGGACTGAACCATACCTCTGATTTACAATTGGAGTCCATGCCCCAGATAAGCCTTTTAGTATTTTTATGTTTCAAAATCTGTGAAATCTTATATAAATCAATATCAATGTTCACAGATGGTTCAAAATAATAAAGTAAAACAAGTTCAAATTCCCCAATGGAAATATCTGCAGTTACCATATTATAATCAGAGTTTTTTTGGTCCAAAAACGTAGTTACGATACTCGAGCGCACAATAATAGCAGCCTTACTCGTCTCCGAGCCACGACCAAAGAACAACCTGTAGTGCCCCGGAAACCCTGGAAGCTGTCCCCTAAAGCAGTATGGCTCCTGAATTAATGCTGTATCAAAATCACCATCTTCCATACTTAAGATGAGTTGCTGCGTTGCAGTTTTAGACTTGTGCAAATTCAATTGAACAATTTTTAAAATCCCGTGTGATGTGCCGTTAATTAGGTCAGTCATAAGAAATTCTGGATGAGATTAATTTCTTCATGTAAATATGACTGGGACAATTATCTTGAAAAGGCTTGTGGTTTACGTCCAACTTTCTAGCGTCAATTTTAATCTTTTTATTAAATCTTATGCAATTTATACATACCTGCACATCATTCTTCACACAGTTGATGCTAGTTTGTTCATCAGAGCACTTGAAGCAGGTTAATTTATTAATACAGTCACTAGAGCGATGCCCATAACCAAGACAATTGAAACATCTATTTATGACCAAAAAGTCTTCTACTTTGCACATATTCCAAGCAACTTTAATGGAATTTAAAGATAACATGTTTTTTTCGTATGGTAGGATGAACCTCTATGACAACATGCCTCATAAATTGAAAACTCTTCAAAGTAAAGCGTACCTTAGATTCTTTCCACAGTTCCTCAGACGACATTACCTCTGGATTTTGGTTAGAAATAATGTCAAGACGTTCTTCGTTCCCAATATCATTTGACACATTTCTCAGCAGCAGAGTTGGGTTTTTCCTCGTTAAAAAAACAGAAGTCAATCCAGCCGAACCCTTGTGAATGACTTCGTGAAGTCTTTGCCTTTCGTCCTTCGATGCACACCTAACAAGCACTTTGTTATTGGCAATATTCTTCATGTTATTTACCCCTGATTTATTTTGAGTGGGGTTTATCTCCGCCCTGATCAGTTTTTGGCGCTGACCACAATACAGGAATCGGCCGTGCTGTCCTTCCGAAGGTCACCAACAGGTGGCGCTACCACCTGTGCATATGTCCGCTTCCCAAGAAAATCTACTAAACTTTCCTTACATGCTTCCCGGAAGCTCGCAGACTTCAAACACTCAAAATTCTTAATGATTAGGACTCTTAACTCACTCAGAGCGTTCCTTGCGTCTTCACGTAACTGTTGATTCATGTTGCACTTCGATGTCAACGCTGACTCAAGCTGTCCGCAACATCTTTCATACGCTTCATAGAACTCATCTGCTTCACAATCCGCCATGTTGGATCGCCTCAAAACTTCATTAAAGGTCCTTTTCCCTGCTTCTTGTGTGGTACTTACATTGCTGGAGTTCTGAGAACTGCTGGAGTCCTGTGACTGTTTCGGATGCCTACCTCTCGGCATTTCCGGTTGATTAGGCGTAGCACGGTAACCAGTGCAGTGAAGAAGCGATGGATTCAATAGTTTTAAGGGGTTGTCAATCCCTGAACGTACTGACACTAAGCAAGGTACTAAGCAAGGATGAACGTACTGACACCAAAAAATGATTGATCAACAAAAGTTAAAGTACACTTCGCTTTGGGATCGATAAAATAATATTAAGATCCAAGAGCAATAATGCATCGTCAAGCAGAAATGGCCACCTAGCGGAATTATTTATTTAAACCACCTAGGGTTAACGTTGTCCGCAATAAATACCATTTTGATAGCGGGAGAGAGAGAGACTTACAGAGGCTAACTAAAATTTACAGAATAAAAACAAGAAAGTGAACAGATAAATAAGAAAAGAAATAAAAAAATAAAAGTATCATGGGAAAATAATACAAAATCAAAATAAATCGTGACAAAATGGACAGAGAAATGAATAACAAAGATTAAGCTGTCATGTAGACACTTATAATAATACAACAATAAAACACTTAAAATCAATTTAGTTTCAGTAAAGTTTTTCAGTTTCAGTTTTTGTAAAGTTATTGGAAATTAAATCTGCTGCCCAATTCGAAAACAGTTCACCCAAGCGGAAAAAGGACCTGAAAATGTGGCCATCGTTTAATGGACCAAAAATTGCAACCTTTGCAGAGGTTTCTCAGTAGTAGAATGTGATATTTCTTCAGGTCACAGTCCACTGCCGTTGGTGAAGTTATGGAATGACGAAACTTCAGCATATTTCCCTGCGGTCCAATCGGAGTGATGTCCTCAAAAAAAATAAAAATAATATTACACCTATTGGCTGCGCCGCCATACAATTTAATGGTGAATATAATGAGACTTTGTGGAGTGCATGCGATACTTTATCCCTTTCGCATTAAATTGGACCTCATCTCTCCTAAAAATGTTCCAAGTCTAAGAACCATCGAACTTCATTCTGGTCATAAACATCAGAGCAAATATTAATCCTTTAATACAATCATCGTGTAGCAGTCATTGTACATTGCTGTACAATGTATGGATAAAATAGAAGAATTTTAAGCAAAACTTTCAAAACCGCTCAATAAGGCATATCCAAATAAGGCATGTCCAAATATTGGACTCTGCTACTACAGCAACATGTTCAACAATAACTGTTAAATCGTTCTCAATTACACGTGGTTGCGCTGGTTTCCATCCTCTGCCAAATTTAATGTTTTTTCAAAATTCCGAATCATCGGAATTAATTGAGATACGACATTTGCTGAAATTCCGGCAGGTTTTAAACTTACGAAATCCGCTATTATTGTCGTTCAAGTAAACTAACTTTACAAGTAACGTGCGATAAGATGTCCTGAGACAATGAAAATGCATTAGTTTTACTTTACAGCTCTACGATGTCAGCGACACAAGTGGTCGTTTTATGCAAATTATTATCGGCTTCTGGGCTACAACAGCGCCATATTCTTGTATCGACTACAGAGCATTAGCTCGAGCTACAGACGACATTCATTGTGTCTAACTGAGTAACATATCTTAATTATTTTCATAAATGATTCTAACGTGCAGAAAATTAATAAAAAAAAAACCAAGTACTGTACATAAAATAAACATTCACGCCTTTGAGTTTACTGATTTTCTTAACGTTAAATTTCTTTTTCATGACTTATGACTCCTTGGCTTGGTTTCTTTCTTTGTAATCAAAAGCCTTTGTGTTACTAATGATTATTAGTTCAAAGGTTTTTTTGAGTGCACTTTAGCACCTATTTTTATTGTTGTTTATTTTGTTTGGGAGCCACTTTCGGGAGCGAAAGTGATTTCTATTTATTTTCACGCCTTTCTGTGTTTATCCCCTTGATGATAAAAACCAAATACTGCACATAAATAAACATTTATGCCTTTTGAGTTTATTTTTATAATGATTCTATTGTATAATTTTTTATAAATCGTCACTAAAGAAATTTATATGTATTTTTTAACTTTTATATTGTTAATTAAAAATCTATTTCTCTTTTTCTCTTAAGGCTTTTATTTATGACCGACTCTGATGCTGAATTTTGCAAAAACAGTACTTTGGCAATAAAAGCAATACAAAAAGCGGAAACAATTTACAGGAACAATTTCGCTTGTAAGAGAAGTTGCGCACCTCCTTGTGAATCGGATATTATCACTGCTGTCAGCGTTTCTACAAAGGCTGATGATAACCCATGGATGGAGATCTTGTTTAGCACTAATTCCAAAAGAATCTTTACTGAAGTAGTCATTTATGATTTTAATAGTTTCTTAAGCGATGCTGGAGGTAATTTGGGTCTATTCCTTGGTGTCTGCATCTTGCATATCTTTGAAATATTAGATAGTTTAGCTCAATACTTCTTTAAGAAATTAAGCAAGTAAGTAGATTTAAAATAATAAAACAACAGCTCAGCTCCATTAATGTTATTTTTCGTCTGTTATATAATCTCTTGTACACAGAAGTCTAACAGAAATTTATTATTTGTTTCTGGTAATAGTTTCAAATTGGAAACATATTTTTGTCCTCACTCTGTAAAAATTGAAATGATATAACCTGGCTAAACTGTAACGTGGAAATTTTAAATGTAAAATTATATATTGTAATTTTTTATATATGAATGTTGTCTATGGATTCTTCTTTTCACTTAGAATTTACAGATATTCCTAATTTTTACTATTTTTTCTTTCAATACATTGTAAAGTGATTACTTCTAACTGAACTGCCAGAACATTCCAATGGCAGACAAATCCATCTGCTATTAATGTAACATCATGAATTTAATATTAACTCAATGTCCTAGAAGGAAATTAGTAATTGTAATTAGTAGAAGAACCTTATGCTAATTCTAATTAATTTTAATGAAAAAGTAAACAGTCATTCTCTATTGAAGTAATTATAATTTTTTATCTTTAATATTAATTAAAAATATGTTAACAAATATAGAAAAATCTTTCAACTTAAATATACAGTATAACCTCGTTATTGCGCTCATCAAGGGACCATGACCTAAAAGCGTAATAAGCGGGATAGCGCTATATCGAGGTTTTACTGTACTTGATATATAAAGATGGCTAAAAATTCTTAGATTTTATAATAATAATAATAAAGATTAATAGAAAGTAAAAAATTATAAATTCATTAATTTGTTAGCTTCTTTAAAGAATAGTGATACGAACGGGAATTCACAGATTCTTACAGGTATATAAAATAAATAACTGTATTTTGCTAATAAATTTGTAAAGCACATAAATGTTTTCAATATTTACCAATTATTGTTATCTTGGATTTTATGATTCAAGTGCTTTCCACGAATGTGAAATTTATGCTTAAATTTTATTGAAAATCTACTAAATAAGAATTCAACATTCTTATACAATAGTTGAATGTGTTACAACATTTGAAAAAAATAGTAGGGGAAGGGTGGGCAAAATGATCCTCTTAAGAGAAAATGAGAACTTTTCTCAAATGACTTGGAAATTCTTTTCTTACAAACCATGAATCTCCGATTAGATAATTTCAAATAATTTTTAGATAAGATATCAAAGTTTTCCAAATAGTCCTAAAGGACCATTTTGCCCATGGGGTTGGGTAAAATGATCCTCTGGGTTAAAGTAAAGGGATTTTTCTTCTTACAAATTTCTTAAAGACAATTGAAATCCACTTTTTTTTATATGTAAAAACATAGTCAGAATTAGGACAGCAAAAACACTTCAGCTACTTTCAATTTTTAATGAAGAATATGAAAAAAAAACATAGATTTAAGCTATAATTTCTAGTTCACAAATGTAAAAATTATGAATTTATTAAAAGTATAACAGCAAAAATATCTGATGTGTTAAGTTAGTCTCATTCCAAAAAGATTCATAAATAAAATTCTATAAAAAACTATAAATTGTGTCTTGTTTAACATTCAAAGGAAAAAACTTTAAACATAGGATTTTAAATAATGGGAAACAAAGTCTACTTTGACTTTTAGGAATTTGGTTGCAATCCCGAACCACGAAGCCTTCCACCATAGTCATTATACAAATACTCTTCATCGTCTTCATCAAAAAATAATTAGACGACAAGGTGCTAAATGTGCAGTTGTAACAATTTAAAGGTGTATTGAAATAAAAACAGTTCGTGCATAAACTGAAGGATAAAATGATCTCTGTTGGGAAAAACGATCACAAAGACAAAATGATCGTTTTGCCCGAAAACATGGCTGTCATTAAACGCTCGCTTGAGACAACAATTATGAGAAATACATCAAAGTAACCTCCAATACTTTAAGATCTACTCAGAATGCTAAAACCCTTTATTAGTAGGTAAATTACAGGCTTAACTGAGATGCAATGTAAGACTTTTCGGCTAAAGTCTAGTATCCGGCACCCCTCGTACGGCCTTCGAAACAACTTTCATGCTGATGAGGTCCGAAGGACCGAAGCGTTTATTCCAATTAGCTGTAGGTTAAGTTAATTTAGGTCTGCTTAGCTACAGGATGTATGTATTGGTAAATTTGGAAACAATTTTGGTCCTTTCAAAAATTTTTCCCATTCACTAGCCTTCCCTAAACAGATTTCACCCGATCAACTTCCGGTCAACCGGGGTGTCGTTAACTAGACTTTTACCGACTTTTCTTATAAAAAATGCCTCAAAAACAGTTTTTGCAGAAAAATTGAAGACGACGCACATTTATTCAAACAAAACTTAATCAATTGACAAAATCCATCATGGCGGTTTTGTTCAGTGACATTGTCGACAGATGGCCCCCGAGGATGGGCCAGACTGGGAAGGGCTCATTCTGCCTGCAGGGATCGTTGTTTCCGCCTTTCCCTACTCTTAATAAGGTAAACACTCATCAATATAACATAATTCAATCGAGACGATACATTTACTTTCTCTTATTAATTAGTTTTATCATGTTATATGTATTAGGTTCTTCACTGACAACTATATGTGTTTTTATTTGCAAAATTATCTTTACTTGAACTAAATCATCGGTTCTTTAGCTTAAAAATGTTGAAATACAGCATACCATTATAGAGCATAGTTAAGTATTAGCATTGTTAAGTATTTCTATTTCTTCAACTAACAGAAGTCAATGGCAGATATTCTTACAGAATATTCAAACACAATAAATAGATATTTTTTTAAAAATACATACATTGCAAAAAAAAGTATGTTTATTAAAAGATTATTAAATTAACATGAAATTTTACAACACTTCCTGCTTAAATGTTTCTGGCTTGGTATCAACGAATATAATTTTTCGTTATTTGTAATTAAAAATATCGATGGCTTTGTAGTAGAATAATCTTTCAAATATTAGATTCCATCAAAATTTCTTGAAAAGTGTTCTAGAAAATGAATTAATGAAAAATTAATATTTAAAATTCTTAAAAATTAAATTTTGAAAATAAATATTTAAAAAACAACTAAGTTTCTAAGTATTTAATAGAAAATAAAACTAAAAACACTGTATCCATTTTCTAATACGAATATATTTCACATTATTATAAGTATATTTCAAATATACAAAGTAAATATATCCTATAGCTGTTATTTATTAGATGTTTTCAAAAATAACAAATAAATGTCAACAGCAAACTTTAAAAGTTAAATGTTGAAAGCTTGAAATGGGAAGATCATTGCAAAAAAATCTATCATTAAATAGAAACCACTTAAAAATTACTCTGGAATTTTCAAGGTTTGTTTATTAGAAATTTCCTAAGCAAATAAAATGTATAGAGTAAGATTTACTTAATAAAAATTTGAGTATTCCAGAATGCTTTACAATTATATTCTATAATTTATAAACTGCTTTACAATTCATGGGCATTATTTAAGAGTTGACAGAGAAAATGATCACAAAAGACATAAAACATTATATTCATAGTTTTCTTTAAAAATGTCTTTATATTGGAAGCCTTACATCACTAAATAAAAATAGAATCATTATTATTGCACTAAGAAAATTTCTATTAATAATATTACATAGATATTTTATGACAAAAGTTAATTCTTAATTTATAATAAAAAAATTACAATGATCTTAGGATTGGATTTTTTGTTTGATTTGTGGATTTTGTTAAATTACAGTATTATTATTTTTTTTATTTCTAAACATAATATGTAAACAATGGCTGACAATCGTTATGTTTATCAGAAATAAACAAAATAAGTAAAAAAAGATGATTTCCCATTCTTCAATTTTGCTTTGAAAATTATATATATATATATTGTGGGTTTTATAGAAATAAATGTAGGAAGTGATACTTCCACAATTAATATAGTAAGCTTTAAAATTATTAACTATACATTAATCAACCAATTGATTTGTAGTTGATTAATTTAACAAGATTGAAAATAATTATTATTAGCTTGTACTAATTTAAAACCCAGTTACTGGTTTTAGCAGGGCAACACTAAATAATATGCAAATATTTCATATTTAGAAATTATCACCTAATTATAATAGTTCTTGGGAATAATAGTTCTTCCAATTCAGGAAACAGTTCCATACAAGTTCACAAATACTTCTTTCCGTATTCTATTCTACAATGGTTCACCATTTATGTGACATAAAATAATAATATTCCTATTACACTTATTTTAGTGCTTAATGGTTTTTCCTTGTATGTAATAAACATATGCTTAAATGTTTTAGGCTTTTCACCCGTGTGAAAACTACACGTAATGGTTTCTCACGTATGCGAATAATTCTATTCAATAATTTGAAACTAATTTCTATTAGTTATCAAATTCTCTTGCGTTGCAGTTAATGTCATTATAACTGATCTCTTATAATAGTCACTATTGGTTCTCTTCTTATCAAGCCTTTTAATGTAACCAAATATCTTTACTTGGATTAATATCACGATACAGTTTCTTTAACTTCTATCGTTATGCAAAGTTTTAATATTTACTTTCAACTACTATAGTTCACCCAATAATATCGACTTGAGATGTACAAGTAAATTTCATTCACAGTTCCACCTTTTATCACTCATGTGTGGAATTTTCCATTAGCTTCTTAACTTGACAATTTGCTGAGTTCAATTCTTCTTTAGTTTCCCTCAATGGACAATAAATAAATAATGTTCATTACTCACAGTAATTCGAGTGCGTTGCTTAAATTCTATTGCTGCTCGAGGTAAGACCACTTTGCCGTCTCGACGAAACCTGCGTCCGGCCATTCAAGCTTCCCGCTGCAGTCTGTTCCACCGTAATGATGACGTCGCCTCTCGCTGACGAATCCAAAACGTCACTCCTACACACGTCGATTGATACGACCTCTATTGACACGCAACGTTAATACAATAACTGTTTAATCCTTCGAAGTCGCCTTGACTTCGTTAATACTAAAATGAGAATTACTGTCTCGAACTAAAATGTGAACGACTGTTCACCATAACCAACGAAACGAAAATGGGTGACACTTAGTTGAATTCTGAGTCGCAAATGACATCCACTCCTACGTCATAGTGGATTGGATCGGTTAGGTAATAGGTTGAGGCTCGCTCCTCTCATTTTATACGATCAGGCTCTGACGTCGCAAATATTTAAATATTTAAATTTCAATACTTTCATTTACTTTAAATACATTTAAAGCTCTATAAAAAATAATAATAATATTTATTTATTTTCTATAAATAAATAATTAATTCACTACATATATATATATAGGGCTATCGATTATCACGTAGACAAAACAGTATTGATTAGTAAATTTTGCATAGATTCACTCCTAAGTAACATAACCTTTCAGAAATTAGGATTTCAGACATTCCCCAATCAGCTTCCCCCATTCAGCCCTGACCTTACTCCGTGTGATTATAACGCATTTGGACCCCTTAAGGATGCTCTGAATATAACGAACGTTTTGAGTGATGACGAGGTCAAAGAAGCCATACACTCCTGGCTGATGGCACAACTAAAAACATTCTTTTCTGCTGGAATAAAGAAGTTGGTAAAGTTATAAAAAATGCATTGAAAAGGAATGGGGTTAGGTGAAAAATGAAATGTCATTTGTATCTATAACTAAATTGTATATCTCAATTTTTTTAATTTGCTGTTACTTTATGAATCACCCTCTTATATTTTAATGCGATTCCTACAACCAATTTCAATAGTCAAAAGTAAAAAATATTTGAACCCCAAATAACAACATACAACTGCATCTTCCAATTTGTATTTATTATTTATGCATTTATATTTTGTTTTATTAAAAAACGATATATATATCCAATTTAATTTTATACAATTAATTATTTTCCTAACTTCCTTCTTGTCCTTCTTACCATCGGGAATCCAGAAACAGCTGTTTTGGATTCACCGTACCCAAAGTACTAAAAACTGCTCAGTGAATCCTTACACATGTGCGTATATATTTTTTATTGTGATGTCATTATGATTTCCGCATTTTAAATTTGTTGTTGAAAACTAAAGTATTTTCATATGCTCAGAAAAGCTACTTTTTTTTCTAATCCAGCGAAACACGTATAATGCTGTTCTTTATCCAACAGTTAAATCGTTTCTTGTTTTTCGTTAATAAGAAACTAACTTTCATTAGTAATAAGAAAAGAAAGGATCCGGATGGTGATTTTAGATTATAGTCAGATGGACCAAATGTATCAAACTACACATTTTGCCATTCTCAAGAACCAAATATCGTAACTTTGAGCAAAATTTATTTATATACGTTTTATATATAATTAAGTCATTACTAATCACAACATCAAAGTTTATTCATCCCAAAATGAAATATTTTTAATTATGAGATCAAATATGAAATTTCGAAAACTTACAGTAAGATTGATTACTGTATCGATGGTCTCTAAATACAGTGAGTTGTTACCCATCTTTTTATCCATAGCAATGCTTTCAGTTTCCTGTTGGTTTTCTTCTCGATCGTACTTTGAACAAAAGGTAACTGAAGGCAAGAAAATCTCATCGAATAGTTCCACTTCACTTCTGAAAACAGTATCTCCTTGAAGAATAAATTTGATTTTTATTTGTATTTGATAACAACGTATTCCTGTAGTTAATATTATCATAACTAACCCTCCATATCTGTAAAGCCATGGATTGTCACATTGAAGAAACCTATTTAAACCTGGAATTGGAAGATTTAAATCCTTCGATGTTTCCTGTGTATTTCCCTGGCTACTTGATTTTCGGAAAACAAAGGAAGGAATCTTATAAATTTCAAAGTAAGATTTATCAGGAAGAGACATATTTTGTTTTTGCTTCAGAATTGAATATATTACAAACTTCAACTTAAATGATTCGAAACTTCCAGTTAAAGCAATCTGAAAAAAGAAATAAACTTTTGGCAACTTTTTTATTTTAAATCAATTGTACACACATATTTTAGTAATATAATTATGTTGTTGTTACTATGAAATTTTTTATCGGAACAAATATCTTTTCACTACTTATTTAATAATTTCTAGATATTTTCTTTGCTAAGCGGCAATGAAAAACTTCTACGCTAGTAATAATTTTAGTTATTTCGTTTTCTTACTTAATAGCAATCAGGAAAAGACGTTTCTTGATAAAAGTATTCAAATGTTAAAAAACACTTTCCTGATATGATTAAATGGAGACAGAAAAGTTTGGAATCTTAATTATTAAAGTTAGTCTCAGGATTTTAATAAACTCAAAATGCATCTTGAAGGAAAAAAAGAGTTAATTCAAAAAAAAGATATAAAAAAAGAAAAGAAAATTAGAAGTCGAAATCCAAAAATTTTCTCTTCGTTAATTTGTATTCAAGTGATCTGAAACAAGATTCATTTTATCCAATGAAGTTACAATTTAAAAGAGTTAGATTTAGGTCAATCAGATTAGATCATTAAAGCAACTACTTTTCTTTCACAGCCGAAGTAGTAGTGATAGAGGACTACTACTTAATATGATCTGACTATTCATTTCAGTGCAACCTGAATCCATAGACAAAGAGTTTCTGACTCTCCACGAAGTGGAGTAAGAGTTTCTGCAAGTTACATTACGAATCTGCTTTAAAGTAGGCTTATAAATAATCTATAAGTATTTAGAAAACTCGAAGTTTCCTGGTACGAGTATGCTGATGCTCAAAATTTAGCATATTTCTGTAGACAGAAATGCAAATAAGATTGAGCATTCTTGTTAAAAAGTCTCCTCAAATGTGACATTAGTAAATTCAAATAGACAGAATGAACCAATTAAAGCATCATCGATAGTCAGGTCAATATTTGGGTCAATATCATCTTGTGGTCTAACACCCATCACATTACAATTATCTAAACAAATCAGTCACTGATTCCCAATCAGTTTAACTGGAATAGCAAACAGATGCCAATCAGTTCAAAAATCATAAGAGAATGTAGACATGCATAATCAGGTCATATACTCCTCGTAACTAGAGCCAATAAACTAACAAGTAAGTAGTTTATAGATTTAACTCTTTTACTCAATGCATTTATAACCCTGTTCACAATACTTACCAACTCAAACCTACTTATATAATTTCTCTAACAGAATAAGCTAGTGACTCATAATTTTTGCTTCATGGTTATCTTGAAACAAACATTGAACTCACTAGCAATTGATCTCTGTTCAGCTTCTGATTCACCTGCTTAACATTGAAAGGCCTCAAGCTGGATATTTATAAGATTGAGAATAAGAAAGGATCCTTTTCAACCATCAGGAAATCGACAAAGAAATAAAATATATGAAATAAAAATAAAATATATGATGACATCTGATGATCGAAGCAGATAACGTGGAGACATCCATTTAACCAAGAAAATAATAAGATGCGAAGTTTCTGGGAAAGGATTAAGAGCGTGCTGAGAAGTATTTTTCCACTTTACTTGAAATATGAAGTCAGTTTAAAACCATCCTTTCAACAGAGACAGCACCATAAAACTCATTCAAGGGAGAAACAATTATTATTCATTATAGAGAGATAAACAGAAAGTCTATGTATTTCCTAATATCAAAATATTGATAAAGTAATATTTTGAAAAGCTTATTTTATCAAGGGGTAAAGGGGTAAAGCGAGCAATAGCAGCTTTTACATCTCTTAAAGGTCAAAGAAATGGAGAAGAGCTATTCTAGTATCATGACAGAAACCAAAGTCCATAAATTCCACATTCTAAATCAACTCAAGAATAACAAAGACAAAAATTCTTTTGTCTCATAACCTTACCAATCCATTAATCAAAGCCTCGTGAGTCGTATTATTTGAAGGTTTGGATTGTCCAGACAAAACTGAAAAAAGAACTTGACGGATTCTGAAAACAGTTAAAGTAAGTTAAGAATAAGGATTCAGCAAAAGAGTTAAATAAGAAATCCTACTGATTCTCTAAACATTTTAACTTATACCTCAAGGAACACTTTATTCTTTGTAAACTTTTATGTGATTAATTTAGGAATAAAGTATTAAACACAATAGATTACCACAAAGGTCTATTTGATCCGACTGAATATAAAGAAAACAATTACTAGAAATCTTCCCATAAAAAGCTGTAATCTACAGGTAAACCAAAGATTTTCTAAATTCAAAAGACACAAAAGCAGAGCATTTTTGTAATCGAAGGAAGCGTCTTGAGAAGTAAGCATTTGAAGTTTCCTTTGACAAAAGACGTTCTAATCTGAATGCAAACAAGCATTATTTCTCAATAAATATTTAATAACCAAAATTAAAACATATTCCTCAATTCGCCAATTCGTAACTCACCATTACTTAGTATTCAACGCATTCGTTTCAACGTAATTATTAAGATCTATTTTTTTTGTATACATTTACTTTTCGTAAAGAGTTCAACCTTTAGCCTTTGTTTTAACTTATTGACTCAATACTTTCGCTACATGGTTCGAGTTTTGCTTCTAATGCCATGAATGACCGACAAATAGAACTTTCTTTTTATTGTGGTTGTTTCAATTGAATGACTTTGATAATAAAAGCCATCCCCATCATTTTATCAAGTTATAATGTATCTTATCTAAATTCGCAGTACGCAATCTTTAATATTTCAATGAATCATTCTGCAAATAGTTTGCTCTCAAATGTTACATTTCATATCAAGGAATTAATCAATGTGTCTGAGTAGAGGAAATCCACGCCTTTTGAACTAAAATCTAATTTC
>JAFIDM010001028.1:13272847-13346817 GCA_023159025.1 Thereuonema tuberculata | reverse complement strand
ATAATACATATTATTTTAGTTAATTTTGAAATAAGGCCTATTTACAGCTAAAAACGAGACACATAGTCTTATGTTGTTTAGCAGAACGATTCCATTAATTTCGCAGTATCGATCTGACGACGTCTTCTTGTTTAATAAAAGATTGCTTGATTTATAATAAAAGCTAACTTAATAGATTAAGTTTCCTGTTAAATTAAATGATAGAAAAAATGGATAAACCCAATATCCTTTTGTAAATTTTACAGATAAGGATTCACAATCAAAGATAAGATCGTCTCAAAACAAATCTGATTAGTTTATAATTAAAAAAAATAATTTAGCAGGTAATGAATTCTTTACATTTAAATAATAAGGAGAAATTTAGCATTTCATCATCAACTGTTCACAGACTTCTAAACAACATAAGATAAAAAGAAACTTCCAACCGGAAGCAAGAAAACGGAAATGTCGTAACGGAATTCTCATGATGTCACCATAGTAGATACGAAAACAGGAAATAACGGAGGGGAAAAAAGTAATCATATTAGATAGGAAACAGAACAAACAAAAAGGTAATTAAATCGATTTAAAAAAAGAATAATTCAAATTTATTCCAAACTAAAATAAACAGCATTCTATTAAATTAAATAAAATCCAAAAGTAAATTTCTAAATGTGAGGAATTAATTTCAAAATATAAAGAAACAAAACTTGAGAAAGCAACCATAAAAACTAGAATGAAACATATTATCTAAGATATAAGGCAAAAATAAAAAATAGAAGAGAATCTGAAATAAGAAGGAAAAATAAAAAAATAATTCACTAGCGAAAAAAAATTTAGTATTTCTAGCATATTTTTCCAATCACTATGAAGGAATTTTTACTTTCGAAATTTCTTTTGATTTTTGCATTTATTAATACACATATTAGATATTAAATTATCGTCACCGTCGTTTCTAGAATATTCTATAATGCTTCCGAGTGCATTCTAATGCGTAAATTAACCATAGTTTGTGTTGCCAATTACTATTATTTGATCGGAAACAACGCCACCCATTAGGCCACATTGAATTACGTATTATTTTGATGTTAGGAATACGTTCAACTTTCCATCGCTTAGAGATAACTTAGCAACAGGGTTCAGGATTGGAGGGGTTTTAAGTTTGACCATCAAAAGTTTTAAACAAAACAGTCAAGCTGATTTAGCGAAGGATTTGGGGAAATTATATTTGATTGATTGAAGGAGTAGATATTCTAAGTTGGACGATGTAACGTATCAAATTTATATGGAAATTCGTCCTCAACTTTCAGTGTGATATGTGCGTGTAACAGAGAAACAAGAAGAAAAATATTATTCCGTATGGACTACAGGGCTTCTTTTGATTGTCTTTTATATGAACTTTCTTTAATTTTATTACAGATGATGTTTTCTATAAATAACGTTATTTCTAAATCGTAAGGTAATTGATTTGTATATGGAAAAATAAATGATTAAATTCTTACTACAAGTAAATAAATAATTCATTCTTTATAACAAGTGTTGGGACACTCCGAAATTTATAAGCTTATATATTTTTTTTTTGTTGTTGGTGTAAATACGGCCGGCTGGTTTAATAGTTCCTTACATGTCCAAGATGTACTAAAACCAAGATGTACTTCTTTATAAGAATCTATATACTTTAGTAGTTTCAGCTTTCATTTTTGACAAATGGGCAAACGACAGAGCAATACCTGGAGATAGATTAGTTTTAGGTCCTTTCTGTCTACTGGTGACTCCTCTTGGCTGATGGTCGTCAGTAAGCCTGAAACAATTGTGCTAAAATATTAACTTGTCAACTCTTGGTATCATTATGTATTTTATTTTCTTTATTTTTTTTATACCTGTAAACAATTAGAAATAATTAAATTAAAATTCTTCTTTTTTGGCGATTTATTTTAAATTTTACAAAACTTTAGTCAACCTATTTCAATCTGCTTTTTCTCAGTTCTGCTTATTCAGAATTACATATTATATATTAATATTACTTTTGTTTTTTATCTTTTTGTAGATGATTATATTTTCCATTGAATGAGTCAAAGATAGCAAACGATGAGAACCAATGTTGGTCAGGGAATCGTTATCTAGAAAAGCTGATTCATGATAAGATATTAATCCAGGCAAGATCCTTTTTAATATCAAAGGCATAATTTCTAAAACCTAGACCCTGCATTTTTAGTTCCAGAGCCAAATTCCAGTACTTTGAGGTAAGAGGTAATCTTACAAAACTTTTTCAAATTTTATGATTCAATTATGAATTTATTTTCCTTATTATTTAACTTATTTAGATAAAACGTCATATCCTTTTTATATCCATTTGAATTTCTATTAAAAAGGTTTTGAATATTCCTATCTTTAAAAATAATGAAAACTAAAATAAGTAAAAATTTTTCTTTTCAAATTTAATAGGAATATTACTTTTATTATATTTTTTTTATATATTCCGTTATTTCCAAAATAAGAAATACTTTTTTATAAAATATTCTATTATTAATTCATTACCCTAGAAATAGGAGTTTTAACAATTTTTGAGGTCTCTATTGAAAGAAAGTAAAGGAATGATTGTGTGTGAAAATAAATTTAAATTTTAAAGGAAAATTAAATCAAAAATTAGAACAAAAACATCAAAAAAATTACGAAAAGCTGTAAATTTCACTCCTTACAATTTTCTTCTTCACAGAATTAAAAGAGCATGTGTTATACAATATAGTGTTTAATTTTGTTATAATTTCGCTGGCAACTAATAGAAAAATTCATTAAATTTAATATTAGGATTCTGATTATTTTCATACAAACCACCAACTTTTTTCAAGTGAGGCTTGTATTGTAGAGTTGTATTGATATTTGCTTCATGAATTAGCTTTAAAAATGCCAGAGCTTTTATTTCGTAATTAATAAAGACAGATGTCGATCAGATACAACCTTCTGGTCAAGGCAGCGGCGAGACTGAATGTGGGTTCGAATCTTGGAGCCGACATGATGTTTCCTTCCCTTTCCTGTTTGCAGGTTTGAAGCCGTAGTGCAATGGTTTCCTCAGTATCATCACGGAAAACCACCTCAGCATCTGTTCCAAGAAATGTGGCAACTAAGGCCACCCACCAACCCTAGGTTTAAAGAGAGAGGAAAAAAAATGAATAGGATACATGAATGAAACAGCGATCAGATCGTAACTCCAATGCGAATAAATTTTGAAGGTTAGTATCCTGTAATAATCTTCTTTATTCAATATACTTCTTCACAAATTCTCCTTTACAATATTTCGAAAACCTTATCGGTTTTCTTTCTCAAGTTAACAAAAAAGAAAAAGAAAGATACACACCATTTCTTCCTCCAAAAATATTTCGGAATAAAAATTTAAACAATCGCGAAAATCCATTACTTACAATAGTAGTTTGTAATAATGAATTGTGTAACGTATGTCACATGAAACATACTATGTTCTATGATTGTTACGATGCGCATGATTAGACTTCAATTTTCATGATTTTTATTCCGAAATATTTTTGGAGGAAGAAATGGTGTGTTTCTTTTTCTTTTTCTTTTTTGTGAACTTGAGAAAGAAAACCGATAAGGTTTTCGAAATATTGTAAAGGAGAATTTGTGAAGAAGTACGTTGAATAAAGAAGATTATTAATATCAGGATACTGTATTTATTTTCATTCAAGATGAGTTTAGTTTATATCATTTAGTGTTGAAAGTAATACGAAGAGCAAAAGTCTGTCTACATAATGCCCCTTTTTAAACTATCATCTCTCTATTCACAGCTAAAAGCACATATATTAAAATATAAATGAGATTCTGTGTAATACAAGAAATTTTTCAAAAATAAATTACAAGAATAGACAAATAAAATTGCCGGAAACCTTTAAAAAAAACAATTTTAAAAGAATTGAAAGGAAAAATTTTATAATCCTGCTGGGAGAAAATTAGGAAATTTTTAATTTACTATTTAAAACCTCAGCACTGGGATATTTATTCTTTTGTGAATAAGGTTGAATACTCCTAATCAATTGTGATATTCAACGAAAAATTTTTCTTAACATTTCTTTATTCACAATATTTCGTTTTCAAAGAATAGAAAACTTCTTCAGGTCGTTTGAGGAAACGAAATATTCAGGGGATATTTAGAAGAATTTTCGTTGTATATCACGATTGATTAAGATTATCGTTTTGGAAACTATATTTGTTATATCAAGTTTTAATACTTTCTGTCCAATTAATCTAGAATATATAATTGTGATTGCTTTACAACAGCATCAAGGTATTTTCTATTACATTTCAACAGCAATAGATAAAAAAAATAGCCACTTAAAACTTGAAAAATTAAAACTTGAAACTTGATAATTAAAATAACTTAGATCTTGTAAATGTAATTGCATACAATATATATAAATACTGTTTTGTGAAAAGTTATTTATTAAAAATTTCGCAAACATAAAATTTTCTCTGTAGCACTCCATTATTCGATGGCTTTTAGATCTAAAGTGTTTGAATGATTTTATAAGCATGGAGTCTTAAAATTTATTATTGGGAAAATTTTCCTGTCAGCTTTCAACAGGTTATTTCTTTTAATTATTTCCAGTGATTAAAAGAACTGAGAATTATGGATGACGAAGATGATAAAATACTAGAAAGCAAAATGGAAAACTACGAAAATGGAGATATTTTGCCTAAGGAAACACCACAAGTAAGTGAATTTTATTTTTCGTTCATTAGAAATTATATTGTAATTTTTAGATTATAATGTTATTCTAATGTGGAATTCTTAGTGAAAATTTTTCAATATTTTGCTCTTTTTTAAAAATAAGGTTGTTAGCGTGTTACAGAAACTTCTATCAAATGAAGCCATTTCATAGAAGGAACATGACAAGAGTAAAATTTTTCAAACTTCGAACAAAATAGGGTAAAGACGGTAGAACACTACTTGAAAGCTTGTCATTTTCAGCTTAATTTAGTATCTTAGACCGCGAATTGATTGCAGCCCGTTTTTGGTTTAAAATAGTTCATATTAATGGCCTTTAACTGTGTAAATTGTAACTTAAAAGTTGACGCAAAGGTCCATGAATAATAACGACTTCGGCTCTTGTAATGTTATCTCAGAGAAATCGTCATCAACTTTACACGCATTGTACTCTATAGAGACTGTGATTAGATGTTTTGCAATATGGAAAGAAATCTGGCATTACCGAAATCAAAGAAGCCAAAGAAAATCTTAAAATTCCCGGAATCCTATTTGCTTTTTCAAACTCTAACATTTACATTTTAACAGTTCCGGAATAGCAGTTTATATTGTCAAATTCTTATTAAAATATGGATAAAATTCAGCACTCTAATAATAAACAGTACAAAAAAGGGGAAAAAAAATTATTTTGAATATAACTATAATCATCGCAGCAGTTCTTGAGTTCTCCCAGAATGCAACGGATATCATTGTTTTGTACTGTCCTGACAGTTTGCTCGGCAAGGCAAATTGAAAAAAATGGCGGCCATGTTTCACGTGCAAAACTTCGTCAAGGAAAAGCCATCAACAGTCAATCCAGGGAGATTATTCTTAGCATTGATCGTTTTAAAAACAATAGAATTTCAATTCTGGTACCGAAATTACTCGAGAACGAAAGATAGGTTTTCATCAGCAAGAACGTTTGCTTTCCTGCTTAACGAGCAGCGTTGATAGTGGAGAAAATAGTCGATGATAATTTTCCAGAGGACTCAAGAACCGCAGCGAGGATTATAGGTCAGCTATCCATCACGTAGTGGCGAATGAGTTTGCAACGTTGAGGAAAAGGGTCAATTTTGAGTATATGGGAGGGAGAGAAATGCAGACCAAAATAATCGTTTTCACATTTTACGTTGATCCCAATTTTTAAAAAAGTAGTCCAGCCGTTTCAGCGAGGGATTTCAGGCGTTGTTACTAAGAGATGAGAAGAGTAAAGGTTAAAATAAAGGTCTGTAAGTTAAACGCTAAATAAGCACAGAACAGATATTACAGAAATCCTTCCAGCTGTTTTAGCCGGAACTCGATTTCTTTTTTTTCTTTGATGTTCGCACAAACAAAGAGAAAATTCAATTTTGAGAACTGGATGGTGAAGGGGAGGGGGTGATAATAATTAAATCGTAGTAGACCACTAACGAGGAACGTACGACATTTTAAAGACATTATGTTCAGCAATTTTAAAGAGGGCAAGAAGATCATTTTTTTTTAAGAATTGGAGGGAAATAGAGCAAAAGAAATGCACCTCTATTTTTAAGTTAAACCTAAAGAAGCTATATATCAAATTTTATAAAAATCTGTCCAGTCATTTTGGCTTTATGTTCCTACAAATAGACTAGCAGACAAATTAATAAGAAAGATCTGTTCAAGTGGAATAATTGCATTTCTCATTCTCAGCCCCCCTCCAAAAAAAAAAGTATTTTACTACATAGCAAACATCTCAATTGACAGTAATTAGATTTGGGTTTTTTTTTTTCCTTTTTTTTTTGATTGATTCTTTCTAAAAAAAAAATTCATATTCAAGAATCATTTACCTGAAAGTATGATAATCTCATACTTTAAAAGTATACTTGGCTTCACTTACGAAAAATATAACTACTATTTTTCAAGTACGTACTTCAATATCTTTACTAGACTAATGTTTTTCCTAATTGATTTTTGAAGGTAAAAATCAAGATTTATCGTTTGATTTCTCTAGAAACGAAAGATAACATATCGAGATTGATTGAACTGAGACCTTTAGCATTATGGAAAAAAAAAGTGTTGAAAGATAGCTTTTTTTTTATTCAGTTTAAACATGTTCATTATGTCTTCAACAAAAACATTTAAATAATTTAAATTGTTAGAGAGGATGTGTTTACTTATCTGTTACTATAAGGTTGTTTTTCTTCTGTGAGTTTGGAGATGAAAATAGTAACGTTGTTATCTTGAAGAATTACCCGTTCCATTTGTATATCGTCAACGCTTTGCTTATAAACGTTTACCTGATAAGCGCTTCCTCTACTGTTGACAGTCTATCGCTTGTAACATCAATTCGCAAAGTATTAATATGGTACTAAGAAATGCTGAAAAAGAACTACATAATTCCACTTTATGTAATACGTTATTCTCAAATAATAATTCCTTAAATAGATATAAATACTGTAATAATCTAGGTAACATAGGATCCTGTTTTAATTTATTATTATTATGATTTATGCTTCTTTTATTTTTCACTATTCTGTATTTGTTTTTCATTTCAAGTCCCTGAAACAACTTTAATGTACTATCTTTAAAATGGTGTTTCTTAAAATTCTTTTTATAATTTTTCTCAGATTTTTTTTAAAGTCATGAAATTGACTGAAAAGTCTACATTTATTTTTAAATGACAAAATCTGTTCAATACAAATAGCGCAAGTTTTTCATTTGTTCTTGTTTTTAGCCATTGAGGGCTCACTGTATACATGGTGAATTCCTAATTCTTCCCATCGTACGCCTTTTGAGTATTGCACTGGCTGATTAGTTCTGGCTGAGGAGAGCCCAATAACCTCGAAACGGCCGTCCCAGAGTATCAGCTCGATTCAAAAAGGCATTCTTATTTGAATTTATTGCTTTCCTTTTACCCTTTAGAGGGTTTGTTATATTTTTTTTTCTTTTTTTTTTTTTGTGGTCAAATACCTTTTGTGGTAGCCGGAGTGCCGCCCAAATGTTTTCCACATTTTGTTCTTGTTTTTATTTTCTTGTTTTTAGTTATTGAGGGGTCACTTTTACATCGTGAATTCCCAAGCTTTCCTTGTATTCATTAAATAATCACAATTTTATATAATATAATCATATATATATATAAGCAACATTGCTGATTTTGTTGTAATTTCGCACAAACTCAACTCGGAGACATGAAATTCATACTACAGAGGCACAGGATAATACTGAAAGGATGACGAAAGCATAGTAACTCAGAAATGAATAGGAGACATTCAATATGGAACAAAGCAGAAAAAGGCTTTATTGACAGAACGACGTTGGTACAAAACACTATCTGGCCAAGAGGGAGAACAACAACCCAACGTCCCTTTGTAAGGGATATGACCTCCACTAACTGGAATGGTTGCATGGCATCGTCTGTCAATACTCAACACCGGATTATCCAACAGTTCTTAGGGTAAGACTGTTCAGGCCGCGCGGTTGGCGACGTCACTGACCTCACCTCTGAGTACCGGGTTCGGTTCTCATGTGGGTTTCGTTGATGGTGGCGATCCGCGCTGGGCAGGTTTTCCCGGGGTTCTCCCTTTTCCCCTGCATTTCTCATACCATCCTTTCTCAGTCTTTCGCTCCGTCTGTCCTTCTTTCCGTGGGATAGCACAATAGGTCGACGTGCTCGACTGTCAAGCCACCCACACTCACAAGTAATCTAGGGTAAGAGTGCCCATTCCTCGATGAACATCTGTGTCAGTAGTCTGGTGGTCTCAGGAAGATACGATCGTGCCGCCAGGCGTCTCCCCAAAGCATCCCACATATGTTCAATGGGACTTACATCCCATTCTCCCCTGGCCAATCCATTCGACGGATATCTTCAGTTTCGAGTAGGTCCCGCACAGCACTGGTCCTTTGTGGCCTTGCGTTGTCGTCCATAAAAACAAAGTGTGGACCAATAGCAAATCGGAACAGACGCACATGGGGAGGATAACTTAATCAACGTAACGATCTCCGGTAACTGAACCTCTGTGGAAAATGTGGAGCTCCGTCCTTCCGTTCATCCTAATGCCTCCCGACACAAGCACGCCAGGACCATCCCAACGGTCTCTTTCCCTGATGTTAATGGGATGAAAGCGTGTTCCTACCTCTCTCCATATCAACTGGCGCCGAGAATCGGCACTTTCATATTGGGTCAATTCCAGTAATCCCTGAATATAATGCACATAAGAAGCACAAAAATACTAAACTAATTATAAAAAAAAAACATTAAATTCAAACAATTAAAACCAGATTAAAAACACCGAAACCAAAATAACAAACAAATAAAAACAAACAAACTCATTTACATCAATGATAATAAACATAAAGTCAAAAATATCCATATAAATAGAATATAAACAAAGTAAGTTTGAATGAACGAAGCATAAATATAAATTAAATACAAGAAAATCAGATCTAACCTAAAAAAAATTACAAAAAAATAAATTAATGAAATTATAATATCTAATATGTTTATATTTTTAGCTTTCTTGGACTTATTATAAAAATAAATAATATTTATTTTTATGTTTTTTGGGGAGAGGTTTTGATTTTCTTACATTTAATTTATATTCGTTTTTCGTTCATTTTAAACTTATTTTCTTTGATTACTTTTTTATTTCTGTAGATTTTCAGTTTTCGTTTTATTAATTTTCTTGTCATTTTATTGTGTTTTAATTCATTTCTTTGCTATTTTTATTTTGATCTTATGATTTTAATTTATTTGGGTGAAATTCCTTTTCATACGATTTATGTTTTTTTATGATTGTACTTACCAATTTTAGGTTTACTTGTTTAATTAATTAGGCACATGAAATTGTCTTATTTAAATGCAGATAACATAAACTCATGCAATGTTAATTATTGTAACTTATAAAGAATGTACTTGAACTCTTACCTTACTAATGTAAAATTGGAATGGCCTTGTCCCTTTCGGATTCAATTAAAATTTTATTACTTTTTTTTCACTCTCAGATGGAAAAATCCAGAGAAAATATTTTATTAATACTTTCCAATAGATCAGAATTGGAACTATCACTGAAAGCAATGATGCTTCATCACATTGCAATTCGTAACAATACCTAACTTCATTGACTGTTTTCTAAGGTCGTTTACTTTCTTTACAATAATTATTATGAGAATATGTTATCATTCCTTAAGATTCTATTGGTTTTTGATTTTATTTTGTTACAACTATCTTCGTGCCAAAAATCACGGTGATTGGTCAAATGGTTCAAGATGAAATGAGTTTCGAACATATTGTCAGAAATGTTAAACATTAATAAGTTTAAATAAACAGATTTATTTAGGGTCAAAGGAAATTAAGAATATTATACTATATACATGTTGCTGAATTACCTTTTTCTTTTTTACTTTTAGATGGAAAAGAGTCATTCTACCTTCAATGAAAAGGTTCACGTTGTAAGTTGTCTCTTTTTTTTAATTCTTATCCAGAAGGTGAAAAAAGAAAAGTGAAAAGCATGTGTTACACTGAGAGTTTCACATTTTATGAGAAAAATCATCATGTTAATGTTCACAACACGAAAATTGTTATATGACGTAATCACTACTCAATATTCTTGGTCGATGGACGAGCGCGGGAAAATTGCCATGCTCTCTGTAGAAATAAACTACAAACTATATCAAAGAGTATACTATATTCTTGACTTGATGTGCGGTAATGTTTTGAAAACACAACTTCTAGACTACGAGGAAAATGGGATAATATCCTCGACAAACATTAGATACTGAAGAGATTTGTATCAAAAAAGTATTTCAATAGTATCCTACACATTCTATTGACAATGAAGTACCCGTTCTATTCGAAATGTAGATGACCATCAGTTACTAAATCTGCTTACATCACCGAAGACTACATTATTCTTCTGGCAAGTAGCCTGTTTTGATGCGTCGTGCTTGACTTACATCGGTATGTATATTTCCTCACAATCGCATTTACGGATCTCTGTTAGCATCCCTTCCCATCCTCCTTCAACAGAGTATGGATTGCGGAAAATAATGTAGCATTATTTTTGCAATTCGATCAATTCCCGCTTTTCAAACTTCTTCAAATTTATTAGTTGTGTAACTGCTACACATTTAAGTCCAGGCTTGAGAAACACTTAACTGGGATAACATAAATGACAAGCTTCATAAAGTTTTCTTCACTATCTACAGACAGCATTAATAAACCCCACGCTTTATTTTGTATGATAATGAATTGATCCATGAATTTGGACGTTTGCCCTCTAACGGAATGACGCAATTCCTTACTGGATTAATTGTGGACTTTCTTTTTTCACTTTCCACTTTTGTATTAAACTTTATTTTTCTTTTACTCAATAGTTAATGCAAAAACGTTAATCGTTGTTTATAAGAAAATGTTATAATTTTACTTACCGTAATTCTCTTCATCTCAGTCCTTCTAGATATATAATTATTAATCATCATCATCTTCTCAATATCACAAAATAAATGTAAAATTAAAAATACACTTATTTACAAAGCAAATTTTCGAAGAGACATTTTCTTCTCTTCTTCTTCAAGCTACAATAATTCATAACAAATATGGGAAGTGAAATTATAACTATGACGATTTCACTTCCCTTATTTTTACATTTTTAATCAGAATAATGTTTTTCTTTTCATAATAAAAGAACAACTCTCCTAATAGATTAGACAGGAGTAAAAGTTTATTTATTCTTAATTTATTAGTTTTAGTTATCTTATAACTACAAATGCAGGATAATACTATTACTGGTACTGCTCTTATGTTGCGTTTATAAAAGATGAAAATTGACATTTTTCTTTTCAAAGAATAGTATATCCAAATACTTCATTAATAATTGTAAGCCAACAAGAATAACTTAATAATCCCTTTATTTAGTTTTCATTGATAGAAAACCTCTTTCATTCATGCAATGACAATAAGAGTTTTGAGAACTTCTTATATACTAAAGATATTGCTTCAAGTTACAAAAGGAAAGACAAAGCATTTTGTTTTTGTTATTTTTTCCTCATCAACAAATCCACAAAAATTACTTTTTCTTTTTCTTGTTTCCTACAAAAAATGATCGTAACGCATCCAGTAACATTCAAGCAGAATTAAAATGCTTTTCATACTAAAGCAAACAGGATTTATAGTTAGCAGAATATCAACTTCTTCACAGTCTTAGTTGACAGGTGGTTTATATTTCAGCAAAATCTTATTATATTTGACAAATTGTAGTCATATCGTGTTCAGTAATCCTTCATGAAATACATTCTTAGCAACAAGTCACAGATCATAACCGCACTTTTTAAAAAAGAAAATATCTTCTCATTAGAAAGGATAATTTTAAAACTGTATTACTTAATTTTGATAATTTTTTTATACTTTTAATAGTTAAATGTATATCTGTCATTTCTACTGTTTAATCTTCTTATTGTAGCTATTCATTGCCTTCCTCTACAAGAACAAGCAATACAATATCCTTTTCATTTCTCAACTGATAGTTTAATTTGGATAATATCTCCAAGAAATATTCCACTCTCATAGTTTTAACACCGAAAAATTTGCGTTAGTTCTCTTTGAATAAATTCAAATTATATTCTTTAAATAAGAAACAAGTACGGTTTGATAATCCTTTATCGAGTGTTAACAGATGAATTGCTGAATATAAAATATAGAGATATAAAATATAACATATAACAATTACATATGAGAAATTATTGAAGACAGCTTTTGAAATACGGTAATACATATTTACATTCATTCATCATCATTTCCAAGACTTGTACAGAGTCTGGTCTTTTCTGTGTTCATCTATGGATGTGAAAGTTGGACAACAAAGATACGAGACAAAAGACAGATTGATGCCTTGGAGATGTGGTGCTGGAGAAGAATGTTATCGATACCATGGACAGCTCGAAGAACGAACAAATCAATTTTGGATGAAATCAAACCGGACATCTCACTCGGTTCTAGGATCACCAAATTACGTCTTGCCTACTTTGGACATATTATTAGACGTGATAGATCTTTAGAGAAGGACATTATGTTGGGAAAAACAGAAGGCTCTAGACGAATAGGAAGACCAGCAACCAGATGGCTTGACACTATTACAACTATGACAGAAATGACCCTGGCCGATCTTTGTGAACTTGCACGTAATCGTTCTTCGTATAGATCGTTCATCCATCAGGTCGCCAAGGCTCGGAATCGAGTGAAAGGCCGTGATTGATTGATTGATTTTGATCATCATTTCCAAGACCATCAATGTCATCTTCAGCCTCACATGTGGAATAAAGTTTCTTATAAAAGGGCCATTCTTTGGTTTTCAATCCTTCGGTTTGAGATGACGAATTGACTCAATATCCTTAAGCTCTTCCTTGCTTATAGGTTTCCCATGAGGCCCATAGGTGAACCAACTTAGCCGAATGAAAGCTGGTCGTCCTCGTTTTTACCCTTAATATCAACTTCAATGTAATATGCTTGTGAATGGCTAGTTTTTAAGAAGGACAAATGGTTTGCTTCTCTACAATTTAACCACACGAACTTTGATCCAGTTGATTTTGTTTTCCTCAGTGTCCTCCTTCCTGTTGATGATCACTTTTTCAATTTTCTTGGTCCCTTTAAAATCGTTTTGCTGCATTTGTGACACAACAGATGTTTCTTTTTTGCAACATCCTTCCATCACGTTTACAGTAATTATTGGTTTTTCAGGACAGATTCCACATCACCAAAATCAGAAGCATTTGATAGATAACTACGTTCTGAAATGAGATACTTCAACCTGACAGGATTAATCATGTCTATATCATTAAACAATGCATTCGTCCTAAGTACCATTTGTTACATTTATGTTTTTTTGTTACAGATCATAAAATTTGTTACATTTCTTCCAACATGAGTAACAATAAGCTTTCGCAAACTGAATCCACTTCCTGTGCACTTCTCAAACATAAAAGAAACTTTTATTTTCTTTCCAGAGTGGATCCCAGTATTGTATACCCATATTTGTCTACAAAAGAATCACATGGTTCTGTTTAAATAAACGAACAAATGACAATTGAAATATGGTACTTGGTTCAATTGCTTACAGATGGCAGTATACTCTAGACATCACTAGTTTCCATTTAAATAAAACATTGACACAGTTTCAAGAATTTATAAGTGGATGTATCAAAGAAATTTTAAAAATGTCGTTTGATTCCTTTTATAAAAGCCGTCGAATTGATGAATTTAATTTCCCTTTTTAGGTTAGCATGAATGTATCTTCCATTGAAGGACCAGCAGTGGGAATCAACCAAGGTGTTATCAGCATCACAGTAAGTAATCATAAGAAATAGACCATTGTGCTTTACATCATAAATGGACCATGTTTAATTGTTTAATGTAGCTCATAGAAAGCTGTGATGTAACAGTCAATAACAATATAATATTTCAATAAGATTAAGGCACAATTTCTTTTGATAATATTATATTAATTTGCAAATTAAAAACAATGTTAAGCTGTATGTTAAATTTATTAAAGATAATCAATTTCTTTAGCAAATTATTGTCTTAAATTTAAAATTAACAATTTATATAGTTGAGTTCGTTACTTGCTATAAAATCAATGATAACCTAAATTCAAAATTATAAATTATGAGAAGAATATTTTTTATAATTTTTAATTTGAGTTATCATTGACTTTGTAGCAAGTAAATAACTGAATAAATAATTATTAAAAACTAATAAGGATTTTTTTCTCATTTTTGTTTTAGCATCAAAGGCTTCCTCCATTAACAGATGATGAAAAACGAGAAAAATTGATGAAAGGTATGAAATAATACTTACAGTTAAGAAATTCTACTTTTTCACCATTCACTCCTTCAAAAACGAAAGCTAATCTAAAGATCATCCTTTGTATACGCTGTCCAGCCTTTTCTGTAATGTTATCCAAAACATATAGAACCTTTTTTTTTTTTTAAGTGTATTTTCCAAAGGAAAAATACGCTACTGCATTCTCCCATTCCCTGAACAGATGATCCCTGGACCTTGTGATAAACGCCGATCAGGGATCATACATCACGATTATATATACCATTCACATTCTTCTTCCCTTTTATGTATTTCCACTTTTAGACGATTTTTTCTATCTTCAAACCATTATACTCACGGTGTTTTTAGAGCTTTTACCACAAACGTTTTAGATGTTTTAGGGCATTGGCATTCGATCTGGTTGAAATACAAATAAGAAACAAAAAAAGTCGAAATCCGTTCATGAGTTTTTAGGAAGCGTGCCTTAGAAGTGGGACATTACGTTACCTCAAAGTTCTGACGTAGATAACTGCCGTAAATTTTGAGCTTTTGAGCTGAAACTTGTTTGGATACTAGATACCCTTAAGGCTGGTTATTGTATTTTAACCAAATTAAGATCATCCGTTTCGAAACGGCAGCCGATTGAAATTTTCATCTTTTTGACGTTTTTCCTATCTTCAAACCCTTACTCAAGTTTGTTTTTAAGTACATTATATATTTTTTTATTTAATATAGATATACATTTTTTTAATTTTGATATATATTAAAAAATACATTTAGAAGTTGATGTTTTTTTAATAATTTATATAAAGGGTTATTCAAAATTACCTGTCCAAACTTTAAAGGTAGATCAGGAATACAAAAACAAACCGTATTCGTAGTGGAACTTATGTCCGCAAACGCCACCCGAATGTGCTAGAGGCGCTGTTTGGCAGCATATTAGTTAAGTAGTGCGAGCTATCATATTTTGAGACCTTGACTTTGTACGAGTAAGATGTATCGCTTCACTAATGCTAAGAGGGCAGATAGCCTATGGGGCAGCGAAAGGCCTAGTATTTTTGCACATGATCGGCAATCCATGCATCGACTTGTGGGGCATGTATTACTATTGGAGCACCTACTATGAAGCTGAAAGTGTACATATTACTGTCATATTGTAAACCTAGGGCTAACAAACATGTTATCTACTTGACTTGTCTTTTATTTCTGAACTTTAGTGTATACATACGGTTAGCGTTTGCTGTCATAGCGTTCCTCTATGAATACGGTTTGTTTTGTATTCTGACCTATCTTTAAAGTTTGTACAGGGAATTTTGAATCTCCCTGTATATGTTAAATAAAAAAATATTATTATTATTATTACTTCTTTAATTACAGAACTACTTACTAAAGTAAAAGTATTATAATAAGCTTATTTTTCCCCTGTGTCGAGTTTTTCTTTCCTACACGAAGATCTTTTTCATAATAGTGGTTGAAATTACTAACACGACCTAGAGTGGAATAAAAACCCGATTACAATTTCTTTAGATATTTTGCTATTTCATTCACTGACTAACTTCAACTTTCTTTTCTTTTCTTGTTTAGATGTCAAAGAGAATTTAAGGCAACACTTGCTTTCTGTGGAAATGAGACACATTCCGTGGTTGGATAAACCAATGACAGTAGAAGATCATTACATTAATCTAAGCCTTAGGACGGAGAGCATTGATGGGAAAGAAGCGCAACATAAACAGATCACTGTGGACGATATTCTACGCTTAATTGACAAGGGTTCTAAATTCACTTTGATTGAAGGAAAGCCTGGGTTTGGTAAGACAACATTGGCACACAAAATATCACAGCTATGGGCTGCCGGAAAACTGCCATCCTTTAATTTTCTCTTTACTTCTGAATTACGAAGACACAAAATGGACTCCATTGAAGGTTTCATCTTAAATCAGAAATCTAAACTAAATGGGAAGGAAAATTACACAGATGATATTATAAAAACTTTAAAATACTCCAAGGTATTATTTATACTGGACGGCATAGATGAAATACCTTATTCACAGAAAGACAATGTCTTGAGATTCATCCAAGAAATTCGAGAAGGTGATAATTTCCAAGCAATTTTCACTTCCCGACCAACGGAGTTGCTCCGAGGCTTAGATCTGAATATCTCAGAAAAGATTGTTATAAAAGGGTTTTCAAAAGAAGGCAGAATTGCCTTCGTGGATCAATATTTTCGAGCTGAAACTGGATCTGCAAATGTAGAAAGAATTTTAAAGACATTGGAAAATAATAATCATGTATCGGAGCTGTGTGAGTGTCCGCTAATGCTCTTGTTGTTCTGTTTTCTGTTAGACAACAATCCAGACGATTACGATCTTCCCACTACTCTGACAGATCTGTTTAAGGAAATTGTGAATTTTGTTATCAATCGATTCCAAGAAAAGAACGTGAACCAAAAGACAACTGAAAAAGTTGATCTGTTTCAACAGAATTTGAATAAACAAATCAAGCTAATAGTGCGACATTTGTATTCATTTGGTGAAAGAGTATTGGAAGCATTGAAGGAAAATAGAGTCATTTTCACAGAGGAGGAGATTCAAGGGGACTTACTTCTTCAGATTGGCTTTCTCTTTAAATTGCCCTCCACCGATGGCTTCGTAGAACCTTTCCATACATCTATCAATGAGTTTTTCTGTGGATTTTTTTTATCCAAATTATATCTTGAGGAAGACATGAAATTTAAAAATTTACTTCCGGAATTCCTCAATCTAGTGGAAAAGGAAGATTCCTTAATATTTCCATTCTTATGCGGATTATTGAGAGAAGCGTCTCAAAGTATAATTGCGTTCATTCCTGAATGGTTTTACATCGGCAATTGGAGTAATTACTTAACACTAATTCAAGAATGTTCTCGATTTCTTACAGACAAAGAGTATTTGCTCAAAATAAACCCATCAGATTTACACTTGGATTTAACCATCAGTAATAACCACTTGATTCTTTTAGACAATCGCTTAAAACAAAATCTAAGAAAGAATAATTTCACAGGAGAAGGGAAATGGAGAGATATGCTTATCAATGTGCATCACAATGCATTGGAATATCCTTCCCAGCCTTGGAGTTTAAAGAATTTCCAAGGATCTTCAATAGAAATTCTCAGAATCACTTTCCCTTGTCAAAGTCTGAACGATACAAAGCGTATCTGTTCTGAAAAACCATTCAGTCAACCACAGTTAAGTCTTCTGATGGATGAACTTCTCAAATTAAAGCCTTATTCACTTGAGATTAATTTCCCTCATTGTGTTGACTCAGTATCTATTTTAATGGAAAGGATTTCGAGAACAGATCTGCAATTTAATTGGCTAAATTTTCATAATTACAGATCTCAGGCAGAAATCATACGAGAAGCATCAACAGCGATTCTGAAACAAAGACTAAGCGAGTTGTCGTTGTCCAGTGAAATGGATGAATTATTTGTACCAGACGAGAGAGATCTTTCAATGAACATCCACCCACTCATTCAGGCAATTGAAAGTCCCAGTTGTGTATTACATAGTCTGTACTTGAGTAATGTTGTTACCTCTAAGGTTGTTTTCAATTCATTAATGGATTCAATATCAGAATCAGCCACATTGAATAACCTGAAAATACATTTCACATCTCCTTCAGAAAACATGATTGACCTGAGCCAATTGGGAGTTAATGGGAAACAGTGGGTAAGATTAAATCTGAAACACATTCATGTCATTTGGTCGAAACCTTTCCCTCTTGTCATTGGTGATTTGATATTAATGCAATGTGTCGTAGGTGAGGAAGATTCAATCAGGCTGTTCAGTTTTTGTAAAATGGCTGCTTTGCACTGTGACAATCAATTGTTAAAAGCAGTTTCTCAAGAAACAGCACAAATGATCCCCTCTTCCCACTCACTGAATCATTTAGCAATTGAATGTGGAATAGTGGGTGTTACTTCACAAATATTTTCCAAGTTTCTTAATTTAAATTGGTTAATGTTGGACTTTAGAGATGGATTTGAAACTAATGGAATAAGCAAGGAGCATTTTATTGCACTTGTCATTGAAAAAGGATCACCTCTAAATGTGCGCTTTACAATGACTTTTGATTCCAATGAATACTTGAAAGAAATGGAGTTTATTGTTGCATGTATCGAAGATGTGAATAGAAATAAACAACCATCCACGAAAATTAATACACTGCAGTTGTATTTTCTACCTCAAATGAAGCCTTTAAATGTGGAAAAGGAAACTGTTGTAACAAAATTAGAAACAGAAAATTTGCTGCAAAATATTGCAAAATTAAAGCCATTTTTATCAAATGGTTTATTCACTGAATTAGTTATTAAAATTCGACAGACAAAACAAAGAGGACATTTCTTTGGTCCTTTTCTCATGATGAATCAACACTTCCCAAGTGAACTGTTCGAAATTGGATATGAATATAACAATCGGTGGAATAGAGCACAATGGACGATTACAAAGAAAACAGCAATGACATACGAAGATGTCGAAATCAAACAAAATATCGAATATCAAACAAAAAGCAAGAAAAAGAAAAAAAAAACTTGCATTCTTATCTAAGTTTTTTGCAAGTCCAAGATAATGGAAAGAGGAGATGAACAAACAGTCTATAATACTTGGATTTTATTTGTAAATATTTTATATCAAACATTTTACTTCTGTTTTTGTTATATTTATTGATTACAAAACTGATTGTATTGTTTACATGCCATTAATTCCCTTTCGTATTAAAGTAGTTCGTGTATGAATGTTTCGTTATCTTGTTTTTTAGTTTGGCACAAAATAAAAATAACAAACCAAATAATAAAAGTAAAACTTAACACATGCCTTATTGTTTTCATTTCTTTACGAAACTTAATAAATTCTTAATAAATATTGTTGTGCAATATTTTGCAACAAGAATAATAATCGTTAATATTTACTCTAAATATGCCCTCTTAATTTCAAAAAGGACTATGTATATCCTTATCACTTGAATTCTGATGTAGAACAACGGAAAATCACCAACATCATCATCATCGGCAGCAGCAGCCCGTACAATCTCCCTCCGGAGCAAGGGCCTCTCCTAGTTTCTTCTATCGTTGTCTATCTTGGGCAGCATGAGTCCAAAGTACCCCCTATGCCTTCTTGATAGAATCCTGCCATCTTATCTTGTTAAGTTTGGTTGGTATTAATATAGAGTGCATAATTACAGTGTTAAAAATATTACATAAAACTAACAAGTGCAACGTGAACAAGATATAAAATAAAACAAGTTATAAAGATATAGTTCCTTTAGCTTTTTCTTTTATATGTTCCAAATTATTTTTTCGTTGATTATTTTTCTATTAAAAGATTTTTTTTTTAATTTTCCAATATTTTTTACATTATACATCTCGGCTTTAACTGACTGAACAGTTTCGTTGAAATCCTGTTGTTGTTTCTAAGGCCAATATCGGTCAATGTTTCAAGACTTCCCGATATGGACAGTTTGAATCCATCATAAATTCTGATGTAAATATTGGAATTTTTTCAAAGGAAATTCCTTCAAAGTTATTCTGATAGAATAGAAACTATTCTGATCTAATTCTAACTCTGCATTTAGAAGTAACTCTACAGCACTCATTATTAACTTCGTACTTTTTATACACAACTTATATTAACAAAATTACGTTAAGAATATTTAAACTAAGAACGGTATATAGGTAACTTTCGGGCCTTCCGATTTCAGGGTTTTGATTGCCCTCCGTCGCTTCTGTCATCTATCGGGACTAGTTGACGGTGAGTGGCCACTGTAAACACTTTCCCAAATTCTTCAAAAGAGAGGTAAAGAGAAGTTACTTCAAGAAGGATTTTGAAAATAATAAAGAGTAGATATTAAAAATAAGATAGATATTTGTAAAACTGAAAAATATATAATCTATACCATCATATATAATTTAATGCTATTTCATACATATTTTAATACTAAAGTAAACTTTGGTTTACGCGTGGTGACAAGGATGGGAATACAGTCGGACCTCTATTTAACGAAGTCGCTAAATCCAGAAAAAAAGTTCGTTATATGGAAAATTAAATAGAGATTCACTTTTTAAAATTACTTCAAACTACATAAGACAGATTTAAAATACATAAACAATAAATATTATTAAACACATTAAAAGGAGATCTTGTTCTTACTTTAATAAATATTATTAAAAAAGTAATAATTTTAATGACATGAAGCATACATTTCACATGCGTACTTAAATTTTACGGTGGGCCCGGTAGCCGAGTGGGTAAGGGCGCTTGGCTGCGGGTTGGAGGTAGCGGGTTCGATTCCCGGCCTCGGCGGAGGACGGGAATTTTTCCACGCTTCTTTCTCCTCCAAACGGACCCTAGGGTCTACCCAGCCCTCTGTAGAATGGGTACCGGGTTTCTTTCCCGGGAGTTAAAAGCGGGTGAGCGACGGGCCGACCCCCCGTCCTCAACTTTGTCCCGTAGGTTCTGAACACTGGAGCCTACCCTCCAGTTGCATTGCGCGGTCCTCTGGGCCTGATCGCAACTTTAACTTAACTAACTTAAATTTTACTAATAATGACTGTAAATTTTGTCAGAGTTTTTTTTTTTTTTTTTGAAAAGTGTCTCAGGACGTCTCGCATCTTTGCAATGCACCAAAAACCCCTTCAGGCGTATTTTCTTCAAATTCTAATCCGCGTCGGATTGTTTCAAATGATTTTAGCATTTCATCATACGAAGGTTTTTTGATTTCTTCATCATGATCATTTCCATTTTCATCATCTTCATTTTCTTCGCAATTCATTGCTGTATTGTTTTTACTTTTTCACACTGAGCAAAATATCCGATTCAGTTAGTGTTTCCGAGGTTTCAACTTCAAAATCAAGTGAAAGATAATCATCAATCAGCACATCATCGTTAATTTCTTCTTTTTCCTCAGCTGTATCCACATTTCTTTCATTTCCTCTAAAGGAATATTAATAATAACAACATTTCAAGGAGAAAAAAAAAATAGATACCCGAAAAAGTTCATTAAATAGAAAATGCACTTCGCTATTTGGAGGTTATTTTACGAAGAAATTAGCGAAATGTTCTTGGTTCCAAAGAAAAGTTCGCAAAATAGAGAAATTCGCAAAATAGAGGTTCGTTAAATAGAGATCCGACTGTATTTGGTTAGAAAATGACATTGCCATCTGTCTATGATTAATTCAAATCTATAGGTGTAGTGAGATGTTGATAGTGATAAGGATTATAACGCATGAAATGAATCGCACGTGAAGGAGCTTAACATCAAACTTGTTAAACGCTCTGTTGGATGATGGGTTTAAAGATTGATGACGGTAAAATAAGAGGGACAATTTCTTATGATTGATAAGGGTCTGATAACAGTGACTTAATGAAGTAGATGGTAAGTGTGATAAGGGAGGACTCGTGAACATGTGAAGGAGTTTCTAAAAATATATGGAATTGAGTGTCTCGTTTCAATTTATGTTTCAATCACGAAAGATGATTTAGAAGCATGGAAAGGGATTTCTATTTACAAACAATGCAGTAATTTCATATTAAAATGTTAAAGATCAAAATAAGTTGTTTGTATTTTGTTATTTGTTAATTTAATATTAGCATATTAAAAAGTGCAAAAATATAACTGATATTCAGTTATTTTAATTGCGTTGTGACTTTTAAAGACAATATTTTAATCTTTTGCCAACGGATCGCAGGCGAGCGGAAACTGTAATATTTGTAATTCTTTTAATGTGTTAAAAAAATTTAATCTTTAATATGTGTGTTGGCCTCGTTGTATTTTTTAAATATTTTAATTACACTTCACGCATGTTAAATTGCTTAATTAAATTAGTTGAAATTCCTGTTGAAGTTAGTTCAATATCTTCCAGTACTAAAAAGTTTTTTTCAACATCAAAACTTCGAAGGTTTGTGGTCAATTAATCGAAATATTCTGCAACTGATCTCTGTTTAGATTTCATTAAATAAGGTTTTTCATATTTTTTATTTTATTTGGTAACATTTGTGAAGTCTATGTGTAGTGTGTGTGTTTTTCCTAAAAAAATTTTTTGAACCTGTAGATGCATCTTAAGTAAAGAAGGGCTCTTAAGATAAGTTCTTTACTTTGAAATTTAATCTAGCTGAACTTTCATCGGGTAAAGGTGACAAAAATGTATTAGAACAGAAACAATGAATTCTAACAATGAATATTAATCCACTAATTTGCGCATACTTTGAAATAAGCAAACACATCAAGTATATACTACAGTTTTATTGTTTTAGAAATTAGCCATGAATATTGTCAGAAGGTTACTATCGACGATTGGGTGCACCCGGAAGATAAAGGTATACTTGAGGTTAAGAGCTGGAGTAATGTAGAGGGAATTTATGATGCTATTTTATTTAGGGACGGTTCAAAACTTAACGGTAAGGTTGGTTTTACTGTCATGATATATAATAAGAATTGGAATATCATAGATCAATATCATAGTTAAAGAGCGCCATCTTGATTCCTGTTCCGTGTTTCAGGCAAAGCTCTGTGCCCTTCGAAATGCGGTTTCGTGGGTGGAGAGGTAGAGGGGGCAGATGGTTAAGATAGTTGTGGTTTCGGACTCTAGCTCTTCCTTGCATTCCATTGATCATTGTTCATATGATCATAAGGATGTTCGGGACACATACGTCGATCTCTTGGAACTTTTTAAGAATGGCATAATCTGTAATTTATTCTGGGTAAAAGCGCACACGGGCAATCTCAGTAATTAGGAAGCCGAAAGGGAGGCCAAATTAGCCACCAAAATGGATAGCATTACCGTTTTAAGGTCCTTACCTCGTAGCTTATCTAAATTAATTATGAAGCTAGAGGTTTCCATCATGTGGCAAAAAGAATGGAGGTCTTCGTCAAAGAGTGATTTGTTGCACTCTTATGTTAATAATGTAAATGTTAATTTTATATATGGTGATTTTTTGTTGAAAAAAGTTTTAACTGGTCATGGAGACTTTGTCTTATTTGTTTAAATTTGGGAGAGAGGATGACTCCAATTGTAGGTTTTGCTCGTTGCAAGAGGTGGAGGATGCTGAGTATGTCTTGTGGCGTTGTGTGCATTCTCTTAAAGACTTAGGTTTAGAGCAAAATTTTGAGAGGTTTTTGATTACAAACAGAGTGGCTGTCCCATGTAGAAACAGTGAAATTTTAGAATTTAGGAATGAATTTAAGCAATATGCTAAGGACTTACTAATTATTTAGGGAATCTGTGTATGTTTTTATTTTGTGTGTAGGTTGTGATTCTAAGTGGTTTTGACCTTTCGGGCATGGGGAGCAATGCAGCGGGTGATCACGAGCATTACCGTTCGTGGATTGGTCGGGTCATTGACGGCCTTTCCATGGCGGGTGTGGTCCTGTCGTCTGCATCCCCCGGCAAACTGTCGAAAGGCATCGGAATGTTTCGTTGTTTAAGGTTGATTTTTTTTTTTTTTGTTTTTGTTAGTTCCTCCTTGCTGTTTTTTTTTTCTTTTCTTTTGTGGTTGGATGTTGTATATTCTTTGTTTCTTGCTTTTTATGCTTAAAGTCTTCCTCGGTCGTTCGATCTCCTTTGCATGAGAAAGAAAGTGAAAATATATATATATTTTTTAAAATTTTCATAACTTTTAACGTACGGGGGGGGGAGATGGATTTTTAATATTGTTCTGAGTAATTTTAAATGTTGATGATAAATTTTAAGTTTTAATTTAATTTGGTTAAGAGGGAAAAATAGAACGAAATGAGTTTTTGTCCAGTTAGATGTTTATGGATACTGAATTCATATAAAAAAACGGGACTCATTTGAGTTTTGGTATTGTTAGGGTAATTTCTTTTCTGTATTGCTGTTTGGTGTTTGTTGGTTCCCCACTTTCGACCCAAAACCCATCATTTTGGATGTAGGGGTCTTTGAAGTTGTCTCAAGCTGCATGAAATATAAATGTACTTTGGTGTAAATAGATCAACTGACTTTTGGAGACCGACAAATTGAGATAAATACTGCTTTCTTAAATAGTGTAATATTATTCTACAACCTTACAATATATAACACTTCTTAAAGCGCTTTATTAAAACACAGTAATCGTAATAAAGCAAGCGAAATCTTACTCGTGAGCTTGTTTGCCTGTTAATTTCTTTGTAAGCAAATCATATTAGAACGGCTTGACGAATTTCCACATAATTTGATTCTTAGCTTTTTTTATAGTCAAACTTAAACAAAGACCCATTTCTTTTGGTCTTCATTCCTTTATTCCTCTGACTGCAGAAAACCCTCCGCTAAAATTTTGTTTATCTATGGTTCAACTTAAAATAAAAAAAAACGTTTACTTGGGTCTTCATCCCCTTTCCGTCCTCAAAATTGTTGACCCAGCTCTGCATGCTCAGTCTCCACTGTGTGATATTTGCTGAGCGTAAACCTACTCCTAAATATGTAGCATTTCTGTCAAATAAAATAAGCAATTAAAGCTTTTAAAGTGAAAGTTTAAAAATGAAGCTGAAATCGCAGTGAAAACCGCTATGTCCGACATCGAAATCGGCAGGTGAAATGTTAATAAACAATTGGGCATCCACCTGTTAGTGTGTGTGGTGCGACTTCATGGAATTTGGAATCTGAGAAACGGATGAATAACTGTAGTTGGCAATAACTCATTACAGCAACAAGATCTTTTACGATTAAGTATGGTTACAATCGGAATCATTAGAGTATTTGACTTTATTAATGTATTGAATTTTTAAAATACGCCAATCATTCGTAATAAGTTACATAATACTCCAAAACATCGTCAACCCATAAATATATAAAAAGAAAACAAACATATATATTTGAGAATTTTCGAAAAGAGTTCTTCTTTCTTTGTCAAGCTTCAAATAACAAACAATGTAGAGATGGTAATTGTAATTTGTCATGATGTTTAACATCTATAAATTGCAAAATTTGAAGAACTGTTTTTTTATTGAATGAATAAGATTGTTGAAATTATGATATAATGGAAAGTTAAGGTTGGTTCACATCTGAAAGAGATTATTGTGTTGGTTATATGGTAACAATGTCCAGGATAATATTGCATGATAATTAGCATCTGCAAATTGTTTACATAATATAATTGTTTTAGACGTTTTTTTTAGTAGTAGACGTTCTACTACTTAGTAGTGACAAAATTCAGACAAATGCATATAATTATCTCCAACATGATTTGGATAATGTAACAAAGTGGGCAATAAATAATAACATGGTTATAAATGGTAAAAAGACGAAAGTTATGTTAATCAAAAATAAAAATAAAATAATAAATAATGATTTATATTTCATACTACACAATAACAATTGTATTAATTTAAATCAAAATAATTTAAATAATAGTAAGTGTACATGTAATAAAATTGAATTTGTATATCAACAGAAGTACTTGGGCATATTTGTGGATAATAAATTAACATGGGAAGTACACTATAAACTTTAAAAATAAAACAATATAGGAACAAAGAGAAATCAGAAAAAAATTCAAAATCTTAACTATAAAAGAAAAATTTATTTATAAAACCATTCTAAAAAATATTTATCAAGTTAAAAGAGCAAAAGAAAATTATAATGAAAATATAGGAACTAGAAAAAATTGGCTAAAATTTTTTAATATTTCAAAATTAAATAATAACTATGGTCAAAGACTAGATAACTATATAAAATATAAGTTATTTAGTCAAATTAATTGGAAAAACTATGAAATAAAAAATTGTAAAAATATCAGCTGCATTAAAATTCAACTAATCAGCGATGTAATTGATGGGAAAATAATAATAGATTTTTAATTCTAATTATCTTTAATTAACCATATATAACAATCGATCAGCACCTATAATACAGGTATACATTTTATAGGTATACCTAATAGGACTGGTGAACATTAAAAAAAAAAAAAAAAAAAAGAAGGTAATATTTCTGTTCAATTCTATTCAATTCTGTATGAAAGGTCATGGCTACACACACATACACACATACAGACATACACACACACTTGTACCACATAGACCTATTGTTCAGACCCAAGCAATTAACAAACAGCCATAGGCAGTAGGAAACAGTGAAAGAGAAGCGGAAAGAGACAAGCACAGAAAAAAGAAAGAAACCCTTCATGTCAAGGATTCGACGAATACGGAGCAAACTTGAACAAAATGTTTAATTTTAAAAATGAAAATAGTCCTAAACATAAGATCATTTTGGGGGATTTCTGCCTTCTGAATTTTTTTTTTTCTAGTTATAACCAACGAGGCTAACTCAAACTGTCTATAATGCATGTTTATAAATCTCTTAATTTTTAAAATAAAAAATTATCAAGTTAAAATGTTTCTAAAAATATTTTCGATGTAGACAATCAAGGAATTTCTTTATATTATATTCTAAGACTTGTATGTTTCTTAAAAAAGATAAGTTTATCTTTCCAAATTATTGTTGAATACTACTGTAAATATAGATAGATAAGAAAAGTAATAGAATCTACTTACATAGAATATGAAGATTGATCTTAGAAAACAATTTTAGTTCTGAGAAAGTTAGATTCAATACAACACTAGAACAAACAAGGAGCACAGTTTCAAATAATCAAACATAGTTATTCTTCTATAAAAGAAAAGCGTGTACTTGTATGAAAAATTATTTATTCAACATATTTGTATGGAATATTTGGTATTCACATTATTTGTTTTTATATGCATAAACAATTAGCCCTTATATCTATAATATAAAAAGGAAATTTGTGGATATATGCGTGTAAGTGTGTTCAAAATGTTTAGCATACTCTCCAACATGCTACAACTTTGAAATTTCGCATATGGATAGGTTCCATAGCGTAGACCAGGAGTTCTCAACCGGGGTCCACATGGACCCTGAGAGTCCATGTACTATTCTTCGGGGTCCACAGGGATCTCATTGAATCACATTTATTTTAAATGGTTTATTATGAATTATTTACCAGTGTGTAGAATATGTATTATTTATCACTGTATAATAATATAATAATTTATTTGCATTAAATTAGTTTTCACTCAAAATAAAGCATAATCATTTACTATTTCGTTGATTATTAATATAATCCCTTTACTTTTTAACTATGAGGGGGTCCACCAAAAAAAAAAAAAGAAGGGAAAAGGGGTCCATGGGTAAAAAAAGGTTGAGAAACCCTGGTGTAGACAATATAAAAAATATAAAAAAGCCTTTTTCAGTTTTGGTTTGTTTGTTTTTTTCTGTGTTCTTTGTCAAAATCAAAAAAACCCGTATTCGATGAATTTTTGATAACGGCGTCCTTAGGGGAGGAAACAGGGCGGGGGAGAGGAGGCAACATTCTTGAAAGCGCCACATATGCACCTCAGGCGACAATTGAAACTCGAAAAGTATTGTTGCTGAACAATTGGAACTAAAATTTGTTGTGCAGAATAGCGCCACATATTAACCTGGTGGCGACAATTAGAACTACAAAACAACTGTTGTTCAACAATTGGACCTAAAATACTGTTGTGCACAATTAACCACGTATTAACTGGGAGGCAAAAACTAGAACTGAGGTGTAAACTGGAGGGTGGGAATGGGATGGGCAAACATTGTTGAAGGATACTTCTACGGGGTTTTCGGGATAGCTATAGATTTTTGCGATAGACTTAGTTTGTAAAGAATAAACATGATTTTTTTTACGAACTGGGAAAGGTTTGAAGTGATAGGGGTGTGGAGAAGGGGAGAAAGGAGTGGGAAGTTATGGATTTCCAGTTAGAATATTTAAATATAACAATGCTTTGTACCTGTCACGGGAGTTTTATACCAACTGAGAAAGTTTCGAAATGATCTCACAATTTCAATTTCTTCCTCATCCACATCGAAACAACTCTTTTTTGAAACCCTACAAAGAACGGGTACTCTGATAGCTGTAACTAAATAAAGAGAACGAATTAATCTATAAACAAACGAACCTCACTATGTATTCAAAATACAATCTTGATAACTTATAAAATAAACCTCACACAGCATTCCTTTATCGATTAAACGGTTTAAAAGAGCAGATCACAATCTCATTGAAAAGTGTCATTGATATGTTGTTAGCTCTAATGAGACCAGGTCAGATGAGGGCAAATACAAGTGGTTTAACTACTAGTTATTCCTAAATAAGAAACAAGTTAAGTCATTAACACAATAACTAGTGATTGCAATAAAAAAATAACTAGAAACCTCCAAACGCTTAATGGTAATTTACTTTTCCGCTAAAAAATTTCCTGCTTCAATCGAATTGAAGTCATCAAACCATGAAGTGTCAAAAAAAAAATTCAAACAATAACTTTAAAATGTTCATAATTAAAATTTATATCAATCCTTCAGTTGCTGTTTTGTTTCTTGATGTCAAGTGGAGAAACTAGATACATTTGGTATTTAAATAAGATTTTTATTGAAAAACTACTAAAATTTAATTTAATTTTTTTCTTTATTGTGTCTCACGATTTCGAATTCAGATATTTTTCAAACATAAAATCATGTAACTGTTCATTTGAGGAACTGAATGTTATTCAAACGAGCTTTTAAACATAAGCTATTTTTATAATTTTTACTAAAGATATTATAATCATTGTTGGAAACAAGCAAGTTCGATAAATCAAATCAAATCTTCCAAACAGCTCAAAGACAAAATAATTACAAGAACTGAATTACAGTCTCTAACATTAAGAGTTAAATTTAATTTTCAGAAGGTAATGTTTTTTTGTTACTTTAACTGACAAACAAAATAATAGCAGGAGCATCATCTGCTGGGAAATCGTGTGAAGATAAAAAAAATTATAAAAAAAAAAAAAACTTTTATTCAAAGATTTAATATGTGTTTCTGTTCTCAAATATTCTTTTACTTCCAAAGAATCCACTTTATTATTTTCATAATGTTAGCTTTGCAAGACTGCCATTTGATTTATTTTATCTAGCAATGTGTAATTATGCCAATATCTCTACTAAAGAGAAACGGTTTTCTTATTGGAAATTAATTGTGGTGAAATACACTTGTTTAATGTAGTTATTATTCTTTTAAAACAAGTGTATTTGCCACAATTAATTTCCAATAAGAAAACCCTTTCTCTATAATAGACTTACTTAACTTTAATGTTGTTATTCTACATCAGCCCGAACAATCCCCATTCGGAACAAGGGCCTCTCCTAGATGCGCTGTAAACGCAACAGAAGAATTAGAAGGGTTGAAAATACTTCCCACGGTGTTTCAATCCAGCTTGGGAAGATAATCAGGAACGGACAGAAGAAGAAAGAAACAGCCCTGCTCTCGACCGGCATTTGAACCCGGGTACCGGCATACCGGCCTCACGGCAGACCGCCGTCTTAGACCGCACGACCACGCCATTTTGTTATTATTTCTTTTAAAAGTTACAGTTTCGGAGATCTTACGGTACTCGCAGTTAATGTTATTGTTATAAACAAGTATTTTACTAATATTCATTGCGTCAACATCAACTTTCTTAAAGTTCCTGGTATTAGAAATCCTAAAGGAATTTACAAAACATATTTGTACAAAACGAAGAAAATTTAAAGGAGAGTCAAATATATAAACACATTAAAAGGTGCACCTAGAAAGAAATATACAATAAAAATAAAAGAATAGAAATTCGTGTGCCAGTCTCCGCTGGCCTCAATGAATTTTCTATGCGCATCAAATAAGAAAAAAGCGCCTAAACAGTGATTAAACACATTAAAAGGTGGTTTATCAGTGCAAAGTGACATCTCCAAACAGCTGTTTCTCGGTATCTTGCCAATCATCAGTGAAGAGCAGTCACTACAAAACCCTAGGTCCAATTACGGAGGTTAACATAAGGATAGGAAGGGAAAAGAATGGCGTTTTTAGGCGATTTTTTCTTATTTGATGCGCATAGAAACTTCATTGAGGCCAACGGAGACTGGCACATGAATTTCTATTCTTTTGTTTTTATTGTGTATTTCTTGTTTATTGATTTATACTTTAATTTATACCAATCTTTTCCTTTCTATTCAAATATATAAAATAAGTGAATTAAAAAATATAATTATAATTAAATATAATATAATTTCATCTAAAAAATATAATAACGTATGAAATTATTTCTGGTAAAAATCACATGGAAAATATAGCATAGAACAAAACAATTCATAAATCTTTATTATATTGTTTTTTATGGTTTAAACAAAACCTTCATAAATACTATAGTTATACTATATGTTTTAGCTCTCATAACTTTAAAATTTAAATTATTATAACAGTATACCCTATTACATATATTTCTTTGTACAATTTTTATAATTTTCTGTATAATTTTGATAAATAATTTTATCACTGACTTACTTGTTAGATTATTGTTTTATTACTTGTTAATAGCACTTATAAATTATTATACTCATAAATTATTATAACCCTGGTATTCATTGCTTTTTTTTGTAATTTACAAAATCTCCATAAATATATTGCTAAATACTTTTTATCTCTATTGTATACATTATTATTCTCTTACTACGACAATAATAATTCTAGTTTCTTATGTAAAAATATTAACTTATAGAACCTATAGATAGACTCATATTCTTTTATAAGAATCTAGTAGGACTGAATTTGCAAACATATTAATGTAAAAAAAAGAAACAACTTACCAAAATTCCAATGTCAAACAAAATTTAATAATGAAATTAATAATAATTAATGATTAATTAATAACTAATAATACTGTACTAATAGTAATTAGTAATTATGATAATGAAATTCTTGTTCCTGGGCATTTTGCACTAAGTGGTCGAAGTAATACGAAGCAAAACATGAAATAACATTGTTTCTTTCATTTATCAACTGAATTATACAGTAAAAAGATAAAAAAGAAAATGTGTTTCATTAGATTTACATGTAAAACTTTGATCCCCCCCTCCCAACTTCCCTCCCCTTGTTCGTGACAACGCTGATCTTGGCTCATATATATAGTTCACCATCGTCAGCAGAAGTTTGATGAAAATCCCAGAGATACGGTGTTGACATGTCTTTGTAAGGGCAGTCTTTAAGCTATGTATTTATAGTACATGGAGGTTAATCTTTTGCATATGGTTTACTAAAATCATCTTTAATGAAAACACATTGTACGGGCGTCAATTAACATGTAAATTAAAAAAAAATCGGTATTCGTGAATAATGCTTTCGTTATAAAACAGTTATTCCTGTGAATCATCTCATAACTAAAGTGTATAATAGTAATAAAAATTATCAACTGCAAACAATTTATCTTTGTAGAGCATTTCTCAAGAAACACTTTTGGAATTTGTAATATGATGGAATGTATCAATATTTTCATAAAATGTATGTTCTGTATTCTGATTAATAATTAACTAGGATAATTATATTCCTCTAAATATTTGTATCTAGAACAATATATTTGATGGAATAAAAGTTCAGCCTACGCACATACAAAGACGTTTTTATTTTATTTATTTTTTTTTTTTTCATTTTATTTTTTTTCTTAGTATGTGCGTAGGCTGAACTTTTATTCCATCAATTATATTTCACGCACGTTAAACTTGTATTCTTCGTTCTAGAACAAAATATCTTTAGCACTTTTGTCACAGCAATCCTCATTACAGAATAGTTCATAATAGTTACTTACTGGAGTGTTATCAGTTGATGTACTTAACCGTGGATACTCTGACGTGAATTTCCATTATTCTAACGCTGTCAAAGTGTGAAAGATTTCTCTTTTTCATGCTTAAATTCCGGTTGCTTGATGCTCTAAAATTAACAATTATGAATTTGTTCTTCTGCCTTTTGGAACAGTTCCAAAATCCGGAAAAATTCACATACACATTCTATGTCATCGGATTAAGAATGCTCAACTGTATATGAAAGCAAGAGTGGGTTATAAAACTCTTAGATTTATTTATACACTTCAGACCTTAAAAACTTCAGAACAATGGCTTCCCACTCAAAAAAAAGAAACACTTTAGCTTCCATTTGTTGACCAAGTAGGATACGATTAAGCATGAAGGAAATTTAGTTATTTGCTTAAACTCATGGCACAGAATAAAGATTAAAATATACATTTATAAGCACAGAAAAACCGTACTTTCTAAATTATCAATAACATAATCTGAAAGTGTTTACATGCCCATAAAAATCGAATTGAAGATTGAGAGAAATACGGTCATGGGTCGAGAAAAATCAGGCTTCTACTCACCCTACATTTCCAAATGCCTTTTTTTTTTTACATCGTTTAAATCCTCAAAAGGCTAACGTTTCAAAAACAAGAGGAAAGCTTGCTTGTATTTCTTATCGAAGAAATTATCGAATCCGGAAAAAGGAGATAATAGTTTACTATTTTTTTATGATAATTACTAATTGTCTAATTTTTTTCCTTCTTTTTAATGAAGTTTATTCACTTCACTTCAGTGCAGAAATCATTTAAATTAATTTTAAATAAATAAATAATTTCATATGGAAACTATTTATTTTTATTCCTTTGCAGAGTTCAACATTATTATCTAGAAAAAGACTTTTTTTATTTTATGATTTACTGTATAGAGTATTTAAAATTGAAGTTAATGATATTATCTAAATATCAAAATAATTACTTTGCAGAATTCTTCAATTTCACTTAAACTCTCTACTTAACAATACTTAAAAATCTATTTATTTTACATTAACCTTATATTTAATCTAAAAAATTCAAGCTATTTATTTACTTATACAAAATAAATCAATAAAAAGATTTGTATTATATAACTAACTTGTTACGGATGAATTTAAAAAAGCTAACACATTTGCTTAAAATCTTTTCTTTAAATTTTTTTAAAAAACTAAAAAAATCTTTAAAAAAACATATTATAAAAAAACCAGACCTAGGTTTCAACCTGTTAACAGATTTTTTAGTTTTTTAAAAACTTTTAAAGAAAAAATTTTAAGCAACTGTGTTAGCTTTTTTAAATTCATCTGCAGCAGTATTCACACACATTAAATTTTTATCCATAACTAACTTGTTTCCGACCTGTTTTCAATTCTACAACTCAATTTTAAAAGCGCGAGAAAACCTTTATTGTTACAGCTCAAAACACTTCCTGAATGTGAAATCTATATAGTAATTTGTAAATCACAAACTACAAGATACAATACCATATTTCTTTAAAATAGCTTATTTGAGTATTTAAAAAAATAAAGATTTGTTAAAACTACTAAAAATACATTAGTTTACCAAATAATTATCTTTTAACTATTAAAGACATGACCGAATTTCAGAGAAGCAATTGTATTATATTATATAAAAGCGTTATACTGCCTGTCACTGTCATATAAGACTTTACGTTTTTCCAATTTAGTTACCAAACTATTGTCATAAGACTATGTTTTTCCAATTTTGTGACCAAACTATAAGAGATAGAGTGGTCATGTAAATGGATAAAATGTAGGCTTTTTAAGACAAACAAAATGCTACAAAAATATTTTCAAAAAAGTTTTTGGTTTCCAAGATGGCGCCATTTAAAGGGTCAAATTTTGACTTTTTCTCAATTTAAACGAAAAGTATAAAAGTTGGAAGAGAACATTATATTGAGAAAATGTTGGTATTTGAAAGTTCTATCGAACGGCATAGTAGTCATTAATAAACGTTTCTGCGTTTAGAAGATACATGCAAAAATGAAATGTTTTTGCGACAACCCCCGTGTGAGTGCCAACACTCAATACACCAGAGTTAAGCGGAGAAGCCCACAACGAGCTGGGAAGTCGTTTATTCTCCGATCTCCATATTAAATGGCTAAATAAATAAAGGTTTTTGTTTGTTTGTTTTTTTTTTAATGCTATACATGCGTCTAGTTGTAAATAAAAGATTACTTTTTTAACTCCTTCTTTCCAGATATATTTTCCAATACAACTACTTTTCTCAAGTTATGAGAGTAACGGGTAATTTATGTACATTATTAGAACTTTTCCATTAATCTTAGAATTAATCTACCTTTAATAAATATTACAAACTTATTTCCATGTATATTCATGCAATGTAACCCTTCTGATATAAGCCAACAGTTATTAATTGTATATTAGAAATTACTTCAATACCTAAATATTAAAATTATTATGTACACAAAACAGAAGACTCAGAAGACAAGTTAACATAAAAAATTTATTAGAATATAAATTACATTTTTTGCTGAGTATTTTTTTTTCTTTACTGAAGATAAAAATTGAATCATTAAGAATACATGATTATAAATGTCAATGTCTTTTTTCATTTTTTTCTCATCAGGAAATGATATTTACAAGCATTATTTACTCCGGATCTTCCTACGTTCTTCCTCAAAATGAACTTTCTCTCTAGAAATGAAAGCTTTAATTTGAAAAAAAAAAGAAAGAAAAGATAAATAAGAAAGAAATATTCAGAGAACAAACTAAGTACAAGTTTTGAAGATTTATATTAGACAAACAGATTTAAATAATCATAAACCCCTTAAAAGTAGCCAAAGTGGTAGAAATTGAAAATGATATTATGAAAATAATAATAATTGACGCTACAGATATATACATATACAGGGTGATTGGTAAGTCGACGTATTCCTTTCAGGGCGTGATAGTAGAGTTCATTTGCAATTGCTTCAACCATAATATCCATTAAGGAAAACCCTTTTGAGATATGTTAATTTTTGTGTTTTGTTAGAAATGTACTCTTTTGTTAGAATGTTTCGTTAGAAACGTACTCATGTGTTTGTTAGAAATGTATTTTTTCTAGAAATGTTCTTTGTTAGAAATGTATATTTGTTTGTTCAATATATTACTAAATTTCAGAAATAAATCCTCTTGAATGTACAATTGGGTTGCAGGTTTTATCTCTTGTATTTTTATCATATTGAAGCTTTTAATACACTGTTTGCTATAAATTACTGTGTAAACTAATGAGAGAAACGAAAATATTGCAAAAAAAGAACTGATTCTTTTTTTTTATTTATTTTTTGCTATTATACTACTTGTGAGTATATTTCTAACATTTCTAACAAAACATCAACTTATATAATTTGCTAATTTCGTCTGTCTGTCTGTAACTCGATATAATTAAGCTATAAAGATAGATCCAAGGTTCTCAATGGTACCATTGAATCAAAAGTACTCAAATTGGATGAAATATTAGTTCAATTTGTCATTCCATGTTGTTTCCATGAAATTTTAACTGAAATTCTAACAAAAAACATACGTTCAAAACCAAATAAATTTGTTACCACTGCACCGATTTTAATGAAATTTGGCATACTTACTCAGTTTTTTACGCTGATTTCGAAACTCAAAACCATTTTTGCCGTAGAAGCTTTGTTAACAAGTTAGCGCAGTATTTAGATTATACAAAGGTGAGTTTTAAATGCCTTTCGGCGTTATGAGTCAAAAATAATAATTATTCTTTACATAAATTAAACTTTAGATATGGTTGGTATTTCGTTTTTCTTTTCGTGTGGAAAATGATCCTTTAGATTAAACTCTCAGGACCTATATTACAGGTGTACAGGTAAGAAGTACACCTAAATAGGTCTGATAAATATTAAAAAAAAAAATTCAAATCAAATCATCAATCGAATATATACAGTATATATATATATATATATATAAATTGGCTAAGTTCGTCTGTCTGTCTGTCTATAACTCGATGTAATTAAGCTATTAAGATAGATCCAACGGTTCTCAATGGTATCATTGAATCAAAAGTACTCAAATTGGATGAAAATATTAGTTAATGTGTCATTCCATGTTGTTTCCATGAAAATTTATTCTTGGGAACTGACCTCGACAACTGAAATTCTAACAAAACATACGCTCAAAAACAAATAATTTTGTTACCACTGCATCCATTTTAATGAAATTTGGCATACTTACTCAGTTGTTTACGCTGATTTCGAAACTCAAAACCATTTTTGCCATAGAAGCTTCGTTCACAAGTTAGCACAATATTTAGATTACATTTACTTTACATTTGATAGTTGATAATAAATGATTTTTCAGATTTTTTTATGCCTGTCGTCCGACAGGCTTTGCTGCTAGTAAAAATTAACTTTTCTCAAAAAACTATTTGAGATATTAAGGTGAGGTGTAAGGTGTAAGGGATATTATGGTGAAATCAATTGCAAATGAGCTCTATTATACTGCTACTATGCGCCCTGAAAGAAATACGTCGATTTCCAGTCACCCTGTATATATATAATACAGTCACCCTGTATAATAAAATTCAACTAAGTGAATCCAAAATTCAACTAAGCTTAAAAGCAAAAATTCTCATTTTTTCATTTTTATTTAAAACATTTTCTATTCCTTTATTTTTTGCTAATTTCTTTAAGTTATTATTCGATTTTATTGTCATTATTTTTATTTATAATTATATTTATGATATTTCAATAATTTACAGTTAGAGTTACATAAATTTTCTTTAATTTTGTTAATTTTTTTTCTATGTAAAATCACTTTCTTTTAAAATATACAAGTGGCCACACTTTTCAATTATTGCTTCTATTTTAAAAACAGTAATTATATTTTATAATTAATTGTATATTTTAAAATTAAATATTTTGCTCTGCCGGGCCGTCTGTTTTGCCCCTGACCTTGAGTGCTCGGCCGCCAGCGAGAGATGGAGTGACGTCATGCGTAGCCTGCAAAGAGTGATGACGTCATTCGTCAAAATCACGATTTCTTGTAATTTTAGTAATTTTTTTACACCCTTTCAGTACGTATCGGCAGCTAAAATTTGATATTGACGGATATCATCGGTCTCCATGAGGCTCTCCACTGTATTGGTTCGATGAGGGGTGGCATTATCATCCATATAAAAAGAAATGCTTGCCAATGGCACCACGGAAAAAGCGGACATGTCATTCAGTAACTTCTTTACAATAGCGCTCACCATTCATAGTGCCAGTCTCCAGCACCTGTAGCTCAAGGAAACCATGAAGCATGATACCACCCCAAACAATCAACGCAGCACCACGATATTGATCTCTTTCCTGCACATTTTCCTACTGGTACGCCATATACCTTTCACGTAGATGAATTGAAGTCTGAATCTGATTATAAACTGAATCGACTCTCGTTGGAGATACAACAGTAGCCCATTGATCCATAGTCCAATTTTGGTGGATCTGACACCACTGCAAACCCCTTCTACGGTGCTCTCTGAATAGCAGCACACAGATAACAGGCCTTCGAGCATATAGCCCTCCATGTCGCAGCTATCGAGCAATAGTTTGACGGAATGGAGGCGACTTGCAAGCTGACTGACCGTCTGACGCCGATTGCGCTTAGCAGTTACCGCTAAGTATCGGTCTTCATATGCAGTCGTAGACCGAGGGTTGCCCAGAGCCTGAAGACAACACTACGCGTGATTCCAAACTCCCAGGCAACATCGGTGATTCTGCGGCTTTGTTCCAATTTTCTGATAATTCTTCCCCGGATGAAATCATCGAGATTATGTCTTCTAGATATGACAAAAAGTTAACGTTTTCAGAGTTAGTTCTTCACGTCCAGAATTACAGACAATGACAATTGTCAGACGTGCCAATTTCCTTTTTAGAGTTAGGAAATGAATGCTTTGGGAATGGTCCCTAATCAAAGAAAGCTCAGTTCACATTAAGAAGTGTAAGTAAATAAGGTAAAGGTTTAATACAAAAAGCAATCCGAATAACTAATATCATGACTGAAAACAGGTATGATAATTAAAGAAAATGCCTTATTTACTTACACTTCCTAATGTGAACTGAGCTTTCTTTGATTAGCGACCATTCCCAAAGCATTCATTTCCTAACTCTAAAACTACGGCCCGTAGAACAAAATGTCATAGAACATTTTCGACTCAAAATAACCTTTGAAACCTCTTCACTTTATCTATAATTTCCGAAACACCCTGTATACCAACGATATAATTATGATAGTAGAAATTAGATATGGAAAAATTGAAAAAATGTTTTAAACTTGCCGTACTGATTCGTGACTTGAATCGTCCGTTGCTCTCGAAAGCAGCCCTTCTCATGTGTCAAAGTTCTGTCGAGCTGCTCTTCTTAAACAACTTAGACCCCTGTCACAAAACAGTTTCGGAACTCAACTGTGGCTTTGTATGGCCATGTTAATGGTTAGATTGGTAGATGCGCTCCTCTTCAGTGACTACTAGAAGGGAGGAATAAGTTTTTGATTCCCGTTTCAGAGCTTAACCGACGATTTTTATTATAATATCAATTTATATGTACATGTGAAGTAGCATATTATAAATGTATAATATAGTTTCTTCTTACATGATATTTGTTATAACTTATATGTTATAGCATATGTGATATGTTACAAAATTTTAAATGGTTAATTTTGTAAACAACTTATAAATACATAAACAACTTGTATAATAATTAAATAGGTAAGGAAAAACAATACTTTTTTTTTTTCAAACCTAATATTAATTACATAAAATCACCTTATTCTTGTATTTGAGTTGTATTGGTGACGTCATCCCATATCTCCTCATCTCCGTTAAATACCTGTATCGGCATCAATGGCTCCGAAATGGAAGAAAACATTTCTGTGGTCTAAAGATATAAAGAAATCAAAGTTCAGAATCGTATATTAAAGCTAATTCAGAAAGATGAAAGAAAAGAATTTCAAACAAAAATATTAAACAATTAACAAGATGTAGTTGATGTACTAATTTGTACGAGATTGTCGTATAATGGTGGGTTGAAAAGAATGGAAAAAAGACACAGAAATAAAAAATATCTGAGCATTCATCGGTGAGAGTTTGGGACGGCCCGTTTCGTCCTTTTTAGGAACTCATCAGCCAAACCCACTCAACAGATGAAATGCTCAGATAATGCAAAAATAATAAGGGTATCCACACCCGCTTCCGGCTGTGGCTTCCCTTCAAAAGAAAACGCATTAAAACAAAAAAGCATAATTTCAAATCCTGTCCTGAGAATCTATCAGGCGCAAAGGAATTTGAATACAAAAAAGCAACCAATGTTAAACCCAATCTGATTTATTTAAACAAAGAATTAACGTGCCTCAAATTAATAGAAAAGAATGGGAAAAAGACAAAAAAATAAAAAAATATCTGAGCATTTATCTGGTGAGTGGGTGTGTCTGATGAGTCCCTAAAAAGGACAAAACGGTCCGTCCCAAACTCTCACCGATGAATGCTCAGATATATTTCATTCCTGTGTCTTTTTCCCATTCTTTTCTATTAATTTGTGGCACGTTAATTCTTCGTTTTAATAGTGTTTTTTTTTTTTTTGTTTTTGTTTTTTTTTTGTTTTTTGTTCTGTTTTACTTTATTTTAATAGTTGGACATTTCTTAATAATAAGCTTTTACGCTTCTTGAGAACAAATACGGACGAAATTATATAAATTATGATACGAGAAATACAAAGTAACTCCGACTTAAAATTCCAACAGTCGTGCTAAAGATTAATAACCATGTATATTAAAAAATATACAAAAACATACAAGGAAATCATATAGTACTTATCGAGATATTTACTGTAGTATTAAGAAATTTCTATTTTTAATTCTATTCTGTTGGAAATTAATTTTATTTCTTTGGAAAGTATTTTGTTAGTTTGCGAAATGTAAAATTACTAACAAGGTAACTGTGAGCGAAGAGCTTGTTATGTATTTATCTGTAGGACAGACAGAAGCAGTCAGTCACAGATCAAGAATTTTTATTGGTATTATTGGAGAGGATTCAAGAAATAAACAAAATATTAGTCCTTCGTAACATTTTACATGATTATACGAAAGAAAGAATTATCAAACATGATAATTTCCTAAGATGTTTGATATCATTCTTTCTTTCGTATAATCATGCATAATGTTATTAAAGATTGGTGTTTTGTTTATTTCTTGAAACAGTTCTTTTAGATCTTTAGAAAGACTTAGCAATTTTTTTTAAAAGAATAAAAGGTAATCTCAGTGGTTTTATAAATGCTTACCTAACATTTTAAATATTGTCAGTAAAAGATATAGATTAGTTAAAGCATTTTTCAATGACTAAAAGTTTTGGGGGCGTTGGCTTAATTTTGAGTTTCTTTCAATATTTAATATTTTTCAATATATGTATTTTTCAATACTGTCTATTAATTTGATAAATATTGATAAGTTTTGTGAATCACTCATAGCACAGGCAAAGTAATCAGAACAATCGGAAACTTATTCATCTCTCCTGCATTTAGTCTACAATTCTTTTTATGCTCACTCACATCTCTTTAGGTAATACGTTGCCATTTTTACATAATGTATTCTATACTCAATATTAATAGGACTTTATGTTTGGGGTATGTACAGAATGTGTAATAATTGGTACAAAGCAAACTAGAGCTCCATTCATATTTTAAAAATACTTGACCCCATTACATTGATTTTCAGTAGTTAAATAGTCTACTTAATAAACATTTCCTGATAAGACGGTTTTAGAAAAGAAAATTTAAAATTATTTTTTACCTTCAGAAATTAATCTCTTATATAGTTTTTCAGATCTGTCTGTGTCTAATGGACTTTCTCTGTGTTTGAAAAATAATTTTAATTTCTTATGAAATAGAAATAATTTCTACAATGAAACGTTCGCGATGGGAATCGAACCTGCAACCTGTCAGACGTCTTATCCATTAGGCCACGGGGACTACGTTCTCATTATTGTTAAATATCTCTTATCACTCCCTCTCTGTCTGTGATGTAATGAGAGAAGAGGCAGAGAAAAAACAAATAACTCATTAATTATAACCTACTAGATTAAAATTTAAATTTCAATGTTCATTTTTTAGCCTAATACAAGCGCAGGCCAGATAACGCCCTTCCTCTGTGTTTGGAAAAATAATTTTAATTTCCTGTGAAAATAGAAAGAATTTTTACAATAAAACGTCCACGACGGAGAACCTACAACCCTCTGATCCGAAATCAAACGTCTTATTCATTAGGCGATGAAGAGTACATTCAAATTTTTGTTAAATATCTCTTAATACTCCTGTGTGGTTGTGTCGCAATGAGAGAAGACCCGGGAAAAAGAACTCATTAATTTTAGCATAACCACATTACTAGATTAAAATTTAAATTTCAATCTTCAATTTTGTAACCTACTACGCGCAGGCCAGACGAGCATTAGATACAGAACTCGCCCTCAGCGACGAACTGAAGAGTCGTTAGAGACATTTCTCGGCATAATTTGTAAGAAATTACAAATGATGGGCAAATATTCTATCTCAAGTAAAAATATACTCTCATATCATTGTTGACGAAGAGTATACACTAATCACAGATAAACTCCATTATTGATTAACAAATCCGCGTATGGAATCCCCTATTCGTATGTTATCTGCGTTCAAATATCAACTAACAGTGCGTTTGCCAAAAGAATTCAAATTATTTTAAACCAATAAAGTTGAGATATTTACCAAATTGTCGTAGAAATCTTTAGTGGAGGTGCAATTTCGTATTTCGTTTTCAATCAGGATCGAAATTACTGAAATGTAATCTATTCAAGTCAACGTTCATCTGAGGTCTGCTGCTATAGCATTAAGGAAATCAATTATCAATCTTATTAATTTTTACAGCAGGAAAATACAGTACATCACTTAACTGCACCTTCGAATAGATATTCAGGCAGAGTTGTATCTTCTATAGACTGATTATTACGCAATTGCTCAAACTAAAAACAAAATAAACTAAAATTGTTATAAAACTAGATTTTGAGGATGTTGGTTGAAATTAACTAAATTGGTTTTACCTTAACGCAGTCCACTTTGTCTTTTGAGCGGCAAATCAGTTTGCTCTGATCAAATATTGTTCCATTGAGGCACCGGTAGAGTTGGTCCGTCCACTGTCCAGTTCCATCTGGACGGCATTTGTGGAATATTTGACAATCAGTGGAAATATCAGCAAAAAATCCACCGGAAGCACAAGTGAAACTGAAAAATACAAGCCATTGTGTTAAATAATGAAGTACAAAAGACGCAAGAATTTCCACATAAATGACTACAGAACTGACCATAAAAATATAGCTAAGCCTTTACACGCTACGACATTTATTTATCATCGTAATTTAGAAAAACTGACTGCTTTCTTTTTTTTGTTAAAAAGATTACGAAAAAATGTGCACAGAATGTTGTTTAAGAATATGGATTTATTCGCATTTCCGTTTTAAAAATGCAACTCGTAAGTGAAAATCAGCTACAATTACTCAATTATAATTTTTAAGAACTTTTCAATCATTACAATTTGCAATACGTATCCCTTTGCTTTTATTACTGAGTCACATAACATTGTTAAACTTGAAGATAGATTTAGAATGTATTGAACAAGTTTCTTGGCAGTTCGTGATACGTTCTTGAGATACAGAGAGAGATTTGTTAAGAAAAATGGTTAATTAACGAAACCTGACTTTTCGAAGTGGGAAACGATAGTTTGTCTAGTGATACTAAGAAGATTTAAAACGTTTCATGTTACCCGTGATATTATACAACTGCTACAGTTTTATTGAAGTGTTGGATTGAAGTACTTACACTATTAAAACACCAAAAGCCACCCCAAAGACTCCTTATTGAAATTGTAAAACTATGTTGAAGTGAAACTACCGTCATTTTGAAACTACCGCCTTCAAAAGGGTCTATCTGATCCGACAACAAACTCAATACTGGATAGCTACGAAGAAACGAGTAAAAGCTTCACTTTAGAAAAATAAATCACATCACTAAATAAATACATTTAATAAAAATATATTTAATCTCTAGCAAATTTTCGGAAAGAGAGTTCCGTCTTTCCTTTAAGCAAGCGGATTCAAAAATATAACAATTTCCTTTCATAGTAAATCAATAGACATACGTGTTTGCAACATGTAACATTATTAACATCATTGAATTCATAAATAATCCAAGTTTATAATGTATAAACTCGATAAAATTACCAGTAACAATCATAATAATCCAAACTCTTCAACTAATCATTTTATTCTTCAATTTTATTTAAGAATTTTCATCTAAATTTACTATACCCTCAGCTAAAAACACAAATTTACTACAGTAAAAACTGGTTTTTACGTAACCCAGTTGTACTTAAGCCCATTGCACATGGATCCGAAAATCGGATGGTCGGATCCACAAATCGAACGTATTCTCTTTCACATGGCCACGAAACTCTCTGACGGCGTCTATACGACATGTGACATTCAAATCGTTTGGATCCATGTGCAATGGGCTGTAGTTCTGGTTTGTGTGTAATTGTTTGTAGGTCCTGGCGAAAATTGTATTTAATTACATACAAATTATTTCTGAGATATAAGTAACTAAGTTACACGTAATTCTCCTTTATACGAAGTATATTTTTGAAAACGAGATTGAATTGTATATATTTTCAACTATAGATATTCCCCAGGTACGCCGATGTACAACTCGGCGTTCAGTGTCGATATAAGTTATATAATCGTCGTGTTTCTGGGCACATTTTAATGAAAGGTTGGTCAGAGACAAAAACTGAATGAATTTTCGCATTGATGAAACTTGTGAACACATTTATTTCATTTACTTCAGTCTCTCTCTTGCAGCCATGGGTAATAAAAGGAATAAAAGTTAGTCTTTAGAGGAAAAAGTGAGATTTATTCGGGAAGTGAAAGACAACCAGCAAAAATCAAAAGCAGAAATAACGAATAGCTTAAATGTATGTTGCACTACATTATGTGCAGTCATTAGTAAGAAGGAGTCAATTTTAGAAGAATGTTGAAAGTTAGGTTCAAAAGCTGTAATGCGCAGCCGTCAACAAAAGGGAAAATTTGCAGATATGGAAAAGTGAGGAACAATATGATGAAAAATTAGTGAAAATTGGGTGAGTCTTTGCTTTTCATTTATCTTAGAACTCTTAATTGTGTAATGGGTATAAAGTATTTTATTCAATCCTTTAAAGTTTCTTAAGTTTTCCCTTGAAATACGTATAAACCATTTTTTACTCTATTAACTTCTACTCCTACGTTTTTGTTTCAATTTTGATCTTTAGTATTTCTTATCAAAATACCTTCCATAACTTTCCTAGTTTTAGTATCTTTTTCTATGTATAGTGTTTTGACATTAGTATTTAGCTTATGTCCCCTGTTCATAACAGTGTTCTGCTGTTTCTGATTTATCCATTTGCTTATTTTTTATACAATAAGAATAAGTTTTTTTATATATATTTTTGAATTAACTTGAAAAAGGAAAGACGGAAAACTCTTTTCGGAAATTTGCTAGAAATTAAATATATTTTTATCAGATGTATTTATTTAGTGATGTGATTTATTTATTTAATTATGACATAAAGAAGAGAGGAGATTAAGAAGTATGGTATTAAGATTTATAAAAGCTTCACTTTATCGGCAGACAGGGTTTGTTTTTAAAGTCCTAAAATTATTGATCCAGACAGAGTGGAGTCATTGTCTCTGACTTGGCGGTGTCATAAAATAGGATAGATATTCATTTCGCAATATTAAACTTTTTAGTCCTTAATTTTTCAGTATTGATGTTCTCATGTCCACTAAAATGGTATCTTTAGAATTGATAGGAATGGAAACATGCGTGCTCGCTTGTTGCTAAGGCCTTCTGTAGTAAGGGGGAAAAGAGGAGCACATTGTGAGTTTCACTGACTACTATTGTAATTAATTTTCTTGTTTCCTTTGACCTCTTTTATGGACCCTACTGTTTTCATCACAGACTGAAAATTTATTGAAGAAGGCATTATTAAATACAATATTAGGCAACATCCTGAGTATCATCGCTTGACAATGACACTGATAAGACTTTCATTCAGGGATTTACAAAAAAAGTTGGGTCTAAGTAATTTGCATATTTTTCCAGGCTATGTATACGAGAATATCAACAAAATACCTCTTAAATAGAAATGACGAAATTAGATCAGAGAAAAGCCATCCCCAAACGGCTTTTCTAAGAATGTGGAGTTTTTTTTGTTTTTGTTTCCTCAAACTCTATACCGGTACATATGTTTCAATATCACACCAGAACATTATTTTCCTTGAAAAACATCTTCTTTATTATTCTTAACAAAATTTCATTTCTTCTAACAAGAAACTTCTTAAGGGTATAAATGATGAAAAGAAAAGCTTTCTTTATGATTACAAATTTGAAACTTAAATTTATAATAATAATATAATATAATAACTGACATTGTGCTTAATTAATACAAAACTTTGTTCAAATTTAAGCATTATATTATTAAAGATTAAATTTGAACAAAGTTTTGTATTAATTATGCGCGAGGTCAGTTATTATATTATTATTATAAATTTAAGTTTCAAATTTGTATTCATAACGAATTATAAAGTCTTAGAGAAAGGAGAAAGCTTTTCTTTTCCTCATGTATAACCTGAAGAAGTTTCTTGTTAAAAAAAATGAAATATTGTTACGAATAATGAAGATGTTTTTCAAGGATAATGATGTTCTGGTGTAATATTGTTTTTATGTTGTTGGTTATTTTTTTTTTTTGCTTTTTAATGATTGAATGGTTCTTGAGAAAAGATGCAAGTAACAAATGCTGCTAAAAATTACACACTACGATTGTAATGATTTGACTTGCCAAACACATATCACAGCCGGCCCTGCTGAAGGCGGCGGCATGCCATGAGGCTGATACGTCTGAGTTCGAATCCCGGAGCTGGCATGGATGTTTTCTTTCTTTCCTATGTTTATCTGTTTCTTTTTCTCTTCCTCTCCTTCCGCCGTCTATAGCGTATTGTACCTTCTAGACTGTATATAATAAGTGTAAAGCCCGGGTACGTAAAGCCACGGCCCTATTACAATAAAACAATAATAGTACCGTAATAAAAGTCGTAGGTGGGGATGAATAACAATTGTATGGCATCTGAGATCACGAACGACTTTTCGATGAATGATTCATGGAATGTATTTGAGATATTTCTTTTGCTGTCATCTTCTAACAAAGTTTAAAATGTTTTCCCAAATTTCATTTGCTTAAATTGGCAACGAGTGTAACATAATAACTGTCCTTTCACTTACTATGTTTAATTTTCTTGGGGGGAATAGACTAGCAATGGGCTTAGTAACATCAACATGAGTATGAAAAACCAACAAAATGGCGAATTTAGAAATAAACAGAAGAAAAGAGCGGCGCAGCGCTTTATAAGACTGCGAATCCTGCTTACTTTGTTACTGGTTGTTCTTCGTTGGGCGTCACAGGGGCTTCAAATAATTGTCTTTTGCTTCTCTCCAATTCTTCATTTGTCTTAAATAAATCTAAATTCTTTTTGTAGAAACTTTCAGCTAAGGAACAATCCACGTCCCTCCAATCAGCACAAACGAAGTTCTCCTGATCAAACAATGTGTCATTAGGACACAAGAAACGGAAGTCCTGAACCTAGCACAGAAGAAAACATTCACGAATTAGAAATGGAGACAACAGTCATATTCTGAATCACCTACAGATAGGGCGCGAAATTTGCAGACTTAGTTATCTTTTCTTTACTTATTAATCAATTAAAAGATATGTTATTATATTATAAAGTTATAATCAATAAACCTTGAAATCAAAAAGCCATTATATCATGAATTTATTACCATCACTTTATTTTTAACCATAATTAATTACTAAAGCTACTATAGTTATTTCATAATGTATCTGTTCTGCTCATTATTCAAAAGTAGATTAATTACGACTAGATCTCATCTTCAAAGACCAAAACATGATTCTGCAAATTCCGTATCATTGTTCTTCAATTCTTTATTGATATCAATCTTCTAGTAGCTAATCCTCTTATCACATTTCCTCAAAAATTACCTTCGTTCCCATGTACTTGAAGTTATTTCCATTTCGGTAAACGGAAACCATGTAAATTGTAATTGCAATGCATTCAAAAAAAATTAACCAATAAACCTTTCTCACATTTTATGAGAAGGAGGTAAATATGGTAAATGTTGAGAAGTAAAATTTGCCTTTAGTAGATGATAATTTTATATTTAAAAAGAAGTTCAAATTAAAGAGAGAATATATTAATTACATAATATTGTAAGACATTTTAAATATGATAAACAAATGTGGTTTTTATTATCGCTATTTATTTTTAAAATCTTTATAAAAATCTTCAAAGCGAGAAAATTTCAGTTTTACATTTGTGATTTTAATACAATGTGGTTTTTATACCCAATAAATATATTTTTTTTTTTTATATTACAATCTGTTGGTGTAGGGCATTAAGTTCAAAATTTACGTCAGGGATTTCGGAATCCCTCCTCTTACTAAAGATTGGTATCAATTCTCATCAAATGTACATCGCCTTTCAATTCTCTCCATAGCACACAGTTAATGATCTTCTCTACATGTTTGATTAATTTTTGTATATAGTAGTAACGTTACTATTTATTATTATTACGCACTGTAGTTACCTTAAATATATATTTCTGTGTGTAACTATACGTTCATTCAGTTATACTTTATTATAAATCTTATATTTCTTCGCTAAATTTGAGAAACAAAATCCACTTCCTTATTGAATATTAATTACTTTTTATTTTCAGACGAACATATTTCTTTGTATTTATGCATTCTCCATTATAAATTAATTGAACTATTCATAAAATGTCAGGTACAGTTCCAAAAATAAAATAGTTTTTGTAATTATACAAAAAACCTGCTACTATTATGTACACTAAAAACTCGTTTATCCGAATCGCGTTTATCCGAAACAATATTTAGAATATTTTAAAAATATGCAAAAAAAAATTTCCGTCCCTAGAATCCATAATTAATAGCGTACATTAGCGATTATGTAACTGTAAATCTATTCATAACCTTAATGTATAGTAATTAGTGTAATCAATATTAATAATATGTACTGTACATGTTTAGTATAATTTATTCCGGATTACCCGAAATTTCGTTTATCCGAAATGGGCGCGGTCCCATCAAATTCGGATAAACGAGCTTTCAGTGTAGAAGTATTCTTAATAGGATTCCAAAAAATTTAAAAAAATAATAATAATATTACTTTTTCTATTGGAATGCAAAAATATCTCTAAATAAATAAATAAATAAATAAATAAATAGGTATTCTTTATTACCTGGGCTTCATCTATTTGCACACAGATATGAAAAAGCTGACAGAATGCTTCTGGATCAGCATAGTATCCACCCACTACTTTCCCTTCACAGCTAAAAGACGTCAGAGGTGGATTGTAGACGTTGTAATTGGGAGGCCGATCACAACCAGTCAGCACCAACAACAAAAGCACTAAAAAGAATATCCAAATGTCCATGTCGATACACATTCACTGATAAAGATTTCTTAGTTAGCTTTTTGATGATTGATTAGCGGAAGACTCTACTTCCTTTACCTGTTGCAAGCACCTTCTCCATAATCAGCTGTTTCTATGGAGTCTCTTCGATCTCTGAAAAGAAATATTTGATAACATTAAAATAAATAGCTAGAAAATAATTAAAAATAAATAGAATATTTTAATGAACTAAACTTGCCACTTAAAGAAATATAAGTTTTCTTATTTAGTGATGATAGCAAACCTGTCAAGTAAAATTTTAAGTGCCGCATGAGCTTGGATTCTGAGGTTATTCCTCATTTCCGTGACCTTTGATTGCGACTGGATTACCTGTAAAAAGTTAGAAATTGACCCAGTCGCTGAAAAATAAAATAAGCAAGGTGTCTTACTAATAAGGTACTCAGCCATATAACGCCATGTATACCTTTAACGCCACCTATCTAATTCTTCATAAACATAAGAGATGGCGGTACTGCACTAAAGTAGTTTGCATTGACATGCCATCTAGTGTTAAGGTGAGTTATTAGCAGACCCCCAACATTTTCGAGTGAAATTATATTTCCACCTTTTCTTGTCGAGGACTGGTTCTGAAAGGCTGCTACTATATCAACGTAAGATAAAATACAGATTTTTTTAATGTTCAGCAAAGATTAACTATATAAAACTATATATTTTCTTGATTCTTGAAGATTCTTCTATGTAGATCAGTTAACTGTTATTTTCAAAATTCGGAAATTGTAGACAAACAAGTGCATCATGTGATCCATGTGCTCAGTAGCGCTTTAACGCCATGGTAGTGTTAATGGTCTACATATACGATTTTAGGTTACGTACGACATTTATAAGTTACTAATATGTTTCATGAAAATGTAGGTTTTTATCTTATTTATTATTTTGCTTTTATAATCGGAAAATGCCGAAATTAATTAATTTTTACATTTCCTCTTTTGTTTTAGCTACAGATTAGAAAGACTGCGTTAATTTCAAGTGATTTTTTTATTATTTTTTACAGAAAGTCAAATTTAGTTGCTTTTTACTTTAATTTTGTACAAATAATGTTTACAATAATGGAATAATTCTTAATTTTAAATAAATTAAGTTACTAGAAAGTAGGTGGCGTTAATTGGACCAATTCCTAATAACGCCAGTTTGCAAAAGTTTTCTTATTTGAGTTCTCATACTTCTCCAGTAAAAGTTATCATATGTTTCATTATGGTATGCTTCAAACAGAAGATTAAACTTTCTTGGTCATAATTTTCGTGTTTCGATACACCTTATTTCCAGACTTACAGTAATTTAAATGTTGAGGTGGCGTTATTTGGGTAGGCTGCCTTATTAGTTACATGCCTAATATTTGAAACCTTATTTGTTTTTGTGTGTCTTATGGTTTCGGAGGAGGAGAAAAACTCAATGTTTTCTTTAATCATTTATTGATTTTTAACTGTAATCACGGTTGCATTTTTAAACTATCACTAAAATACCAAACAATCTAATAAGAAAACCAATATCCAATTATCACGTTGAAGCTTTTTAAAATGAAAGAATTCTGAATGCTAATTTCGATGGAATAGTATTTCCATATTCTGGAAGTTTCTGCAATCTTTTAAATAAGGCTGTATTAGAATTTGTAATTTCTTAGATCAAAATTATGCTACGTTTCTATTATTCTGTGAACATGACATTCTATAAAGTGATCATTCACTTCCTCTGGCCTTCATTTCTTAGCTTTAACAGATTCATGGAAATGCTAATGTTAATTTCCCCTTAATTCCATTTTGAGTTTCAAAACTTTCTATCGTTTAAATATCATTTCTTGGCAGTGAAACTAAAATTAAACATAAAAAAAAAATTCTGACTGTTTTTCCCGAAGAATCTCAATTCAAAATGTTCCTTAGAAAAAGTATGTTTTGCTTCCTTGGCAGATCCAGGAAAAGATCTAGAATCAATTAAATTTCATTTTCACACCCTTAAGACTTCTGTCTCTTAATTCTGAGAGTTCTTATTAAACAGTTGAACAGGTCAACCTAACATCTCCTCAAAGTACATTAACGTACAGAGAAAGTCTGCAAATTCGGAGTGGTCGGGAGATTTACTCCATCTGGATTTTCAGATTTTCCGGATTTTCGGGCATTACCTTTAAATTTCAGATTTTACGAAGAATAAGGAAGAGATGAAATATTTTTGATTTATTCTTCAACAGATACAGAATACTTCATTTATCAAAATAAGTTCATTTATTCATTCATTTCTTCAATTTCTGGTGTCTGCTGCACTGGTGGTCGATGGAATGTAATTTGATCGTGCTTGTATGGCTTTTATCGTAGCGTGTTCTTTAAATATTTTCAATATAAACTGGTGTTCCTGTGGTTCGTCTTGTCGCTTATTGAAGCCGTCGTGGATATGTTTGCGCTTTCACATCCGAAAGCCCGAAAGTTTTTAAAAGTTATGTTTTTAATAAGTCTGTTTTTCAGATAGTCTGAATCACTTAAGTGTAGCTTACCTTTGGAGACTGTGGACATAAATGAATTGGAAATACAGTAAAATAACTTCCACAAAACATTACCACAAAATATTTTCAGTTTTATTAGCGTCTAATACTAAAGAACTCATTGTGAAATATATATATAAAAAATATTTAATAAATATCAACTAAGTCTGAAATCTGCATATAAATAACTTGAACAAAGTTATTTATATACACTAAAGGTTAACTTGCTTATATATAAAACAAGGTAGGGATAGTGACTAGTAAACCAATTACAGTGCTGAGCAACGGCTTCTGAGTCACCTTTACTTTAGAATAGACTGTGCCGGGGTGGTCTAGAAAATGCTCGTGCGAGTCTGTTTGCAACCCCATGCTATCTTACCCACCCCTATTTATATGGAATAATCGTCATTATTAACTCAAACCTTGTTAATACACTTAATTCCTAATAATGATTAAAAATTTAAAAAAAAAACTTAAGTTGAGAAACTGAAAAGATTTAAAATGGGAAGAAAAAAATGAAGAATAAGAATTGTCCCTGAGGGATCGAACCCACGACCTTCGCGTTATTAGCACGACGCTCTAACCAACTGAGCTAACAGGCCACCTACAACATTCAACAATGAGGCCACCTATAACTGAACTAACAGAAGCCGTTGCGAAGCACTGTGGGATATGTGTCCTCAGACAGATAAATCGGGGATATATAAGGCATCTTTCAGAAGCCTAAAAACTATGTTCAGTTTTGAATCGATAGATGCATTTGCTTGAAACTTACATAAAATGTTCCCATGTTTTGCATTTGTTGTTTTCCCTGTAGATCCTTGCCTTGAAATTAGCTCATGAATGAAACAAAAAATCCTCTTTTGAAAGAATCCAAACAATGGATTTCAATGGATGTTCTTAAACAAACAATCCTAACCCCTTCAGTTGTCCGATTGAATCAATGCAGCTTGGTTATGACGTAAATTAAATGAATTTAGACAAATTAGTTCGTAATACTGATTAATTATATTTTTTTACAAAATTAATAATTTATACTATTTGAATTTAACAAAAACTATTCTTAAAGAAATAAACAGAGTCATTTGTCTTTATTATTTTTACAATTTAAAAAAAAAAAAAAATAGCAATATTTTCAGGAAATTAGACTTCATGAACCTCTTACTCTATTTTGATATTAATATTCGCTTCAGGTCTTTGATTTGTTAGAATTGACCTTGATATAGTTCTCACACAGTTAATGAAGAATGCGAACACAGCGATGGAGATAAGATATTAGATAACGGTATTGTTCACGATAGACCTGATAAGAGAGAATATGGGGGTGTTGGAGACAATGGAGAAGATTTGATATTGAAAGAGGAGGGAAAAAATAAGATTCTCCTTTTTTTTTTTTAATAAATTTTACTTAGTTGCAGCAAGTCTCTAATATTTTAAAACAAATCATTTAGAAACCACAGAAATTTACAATAACAATCCTTTAATTCAATAGTCAACTTTCAAATAGTTTATTCTAAGAATTAAAAATTTTTAATTTTCGTTTCAGCATTTGATAACTTAATTCACATTTCATTAATATTAATTCAATAATTGTCATTTAATTATTTAATATGTTCTGTCACTTTTGTACATCAATTGCAGAAAAAGTATTTGATACAAATTCATCAAGTGCCTTGGAATGTTCTAGTTGTCTATAAACAAAGACCGCTAACCTGTATCAGAGTCAAAAATACAATGCAGTCGATTTAGAAATTCCTTAATTTATTCCATTATCGCCAACCTGTTTCAAATGTTTATTTACATACATTTCCAAGGCTTAAAATTTCATAAGAATTACAACAAAAAATAATAATTTCTTTAATAATAATTAATCCACACATTTTTTAACATATTTTCTGTAATGTATTACTTTTACACTGCAAAGTAATTCAACTTACTTTTTGTTTAGTTTTTAACATTTTGTTTTTCTCCATACATTTTTTAAAGAGACTAAATGAAATATCATTCAATTTTAAAACTTTCTCTTTGTATGGAAAATAATGTTAAAATTTGTTACTATAAAGGTAATAGCTTAAAATGGTGGTTATTTATGTGTTAGAATGCAGGGAGTATGGAGAAATTTATATAGGAAGTACAGGAAGATCGCTCAAAGAGCGCGTTGACGAATATGTTAGAGCTTTTAGAAAGAAGAGAAAAGGTATATCAGATTGGGCGGACCATGTTCTTAAGTATAATCACAATCCTGACCCTTTGGTTAACATTCTTTGAGTCTCAAGATGAGGCAGAAAGATTGTTGTTAGAATCTTGTATTTATCAATTGGAGTAAGTGCATGAATAAAGAGAAAGTTTTAAAAGTGAATGATATTTCATTTGGTCTCTTTAAAAAAAATGTATGGAGAAAAACAAACAGTTAAAAGCTAAACTAAAAGTCAATGTAAGTTGCATTACTTGTCTGTTTGTTTGGTGTATGGTCAGTTTGTTTTGTTTAAATTTTGTTTAATTTTCATTCTTGATTGTTTAAGCTCAGTTACTATCTTCTTTGTTTATTCAAAAATGTTTATGTTGTATTTTCACGTTCATGATTGTTTTTTGCGATAATGTTTATTTTCACGTTCATGATTGTTTATTTCAAATTTTGTTAGTTATTAAGAAGGAGAACGATGGTTTCTCTTCTTATTTTATGTAATGTTTCCTAATGAAGGTTTTTGATAAAAAAAAAAAAAATTACAGAAGTCATTTGATGAAGAAGTATGTTGTTTGCGTTTCTCTTTATGGAATGTACATTTGTATTTGTAATGAAATTTACGCGTGAAGATGAAAAAAAAATTCTATTAAAAAAATAAAACGAATGGTAAACAATTAATTTACATGAAAAGAAGTTAAACGTGCCCGATGATTCAAAGAAATAAGTAAACAACGAAGGTACAATGTTACAAGATAAGATTCGCACCCTGAGTTGTATGGGGAAGAGACTGGAACGGACCGTTTCGTTCTTTTCAAGATTCATCAGCCAAATCAAACAGACTCAGAAACGGTCCGTCCCAGTCTCTCCCCGATGACAACTCAGGGCGCGAATCCTATCTTGTAATATTGTGCCTTCGTTTGTTTACTTATTTCAATTAATTTACATAGATGTCTAACAATGCATAAAAAGTCATTTAAATTTCTACTGTTCTGATTTTTTTAGAAGTAATTAGATTAAGGTGACAAAAGCAATTACTTTCAAATTTAATTCATTTTCAGCGAATGGAAAAATTGACAGTAAAGGCCGCTTTACATGTAGTCTATCATTTCACAGGCAGTCTGGGAGCCATCATCGCGCCATGGTGAGATGGAAAGCACATTGCCCCTTTTAGAACGTGTTCTATTTTCAAAGAGATGGCATGCCATCTCAAAGGAGCCATCTGACACTAGCGCCCCTGGTGACGAATTGTAGAACTTGAAGTCCAATCGATTTATATCTATTTATTCGATTACAAAAATGATTTTCACGAATGGAGGTCATCTTTTCCTTATGTTTTCATGGATACTTTCAGAACACGCTACATTATTCACCAAAATCATTACAGAATTTCTGTCTGACAATTAGAATCGACGAGCGATTGGAATCTCGAAAACATACCGTGATTGGTCGAGATTTAACGAGAAATATCGAAACTGAAAAAAAGAAATACAAAAAGACGTAAAAAATGAATACTTCTTATTTTAATTAATTAAAAACAGTCTTTAACCTATTCGATGCATTGAATAAATGATTTTGATATAAATCAATCCTATTTTTTTCGTAAATAAAACGTAGGTATGATGATAATTGAGAACTGTAAATTTTCCGCGTGATTGAAGGCGATATGGAACATGTAAGACAAAGAGTTTTAAAGTTTTTATTCACTAGCAAACTACCCTGATATTGCCATCGATATAGCCTACTCAAATGGCACGTCTAAAGCGGCCTTAAAAGTTTGATAAGAATTATTTACGACTTTAAAAAAAAAGAAAGGAAGGAAACGAAAAAAATAGAAAAGTAAAAATTGCAATTTTAAGGAAAAAAGGATGTCAGTTCTTTCATAAACTTTTTACTTTACACCACTAATGTTTCTTTAAAACTATATTGTTAAAAGATTTTTAATGTATTGCTAAAACAGCCATACGAAGCAATACAGATGCAGGTCATTTCCGTAACGTATAGCTTCACCTATGAGTTCAGAACTTTCTTGCATAAATTTAAAATTTCTATTCTTTTTCTGAGTTTACATATTCTTCACTAAAAATAAATAAATAAATTATTGTTTTAAAATAGAAAAATAGCATAAAATACTGCGGCAAGAAAAGTTCAACAAATAAAATCTTGTGTTGGTCAAATGAATAATAATAAGAAAAAATGTATTAAAAATGTAGTCTGGGAAATTTATAGTAATTTAAAGTACTTATAACAAAAATAATAAAAAGAATCAGAATTTACGGTTATGGGAGCTGAGAGTTTTTTTCAGGAACTTGTTGAACAAATATTTACTATATGTTTTTTTATTTAAATATCTACTAACATTGTAATTTGTATTCCTTTAATCTTTTCATTTACTTGAATGTGATTCACAGACTAGTTTCCTCCAGTGAAAGGACAACAGACAGACATAAATTCAGTTTCTTTTGCAGAAAAATGCGTCATAAGATTGTTATCTTCCCTTTTTCTGAAAATTTCCTCCTCCAATAAGAATACTAATGAAACTATTCATGACAAAAGAGCAGCTTTTACGTTAATAAACAGTGACACGAATGTTTTTACTTGTACGGCAGGATCTTATACTTTTGATCTAATATTTAAAATCCTTGAATGTTCGTCAGGGAGGAATAAAAACGATTAGAACGAAAAAGTTTTAGTAATGTAATTTTTAAGTGGAAATAACGAAGTCCATCTGTCTGCGATTACAAATAGCTCAAAAATTATATATCCTTGAAAAATGAAACTGTAGAGGGTGTTGAATGTTGATTCCAGTGTGCGATTTGTAGGGGGAGGGGGAATGGGGGAGATTTCCCTCCCACTGGCTTGGACCATCCCAATCTCTGGATATGAATGATGTAGCCCTGCCAGAGATAATTATTTTGCCCACCCATTGGACAAAACATTATTTTGAAAGCAATTATATATTTAAAAAAAATAAAATTAACGTTTTATACTAATCGGGAGGGAAAGAATTATTTTGGGTAAATAAAATTAAAGATGTTAAGTTTGGAGCCTAAATCTACTTGCTTGGTAAGTTTTTTATCTTAAATTAATATCGGTTGAATTATTTTAAAAACCCAAATATTCTAAACTTAATTAGTGAATCAGAGAAATCAATGTTATCGCTGTCAGAACAAAGAATAACGATCTTTAATTCTAATCTTTTCATAAACAGCGTTCTGATTTTACCAAAACAACTTGCTAAGATTTTTCCGTTATTCAACGTCCATTCCTTCACCAATAATCTATTAGGCCTATCTGTATGTAACACGTAAGTTTCTGTGTGCCTGTAAGTCAGCGTTCAGGGGAGGCATAGTACACATATTTAAAATTTTAATTCTGGTAGTGAACCCATTAGGCTTAACCCCCTCACTCCCTCTGGTAAAATCAGAAATCGAACACTGGTTGATCCCAATTGAGTTTGTCACATATATCACCAATACGTAAAGAACAAGAAGCAAATAAATGGAAAATATATTGTCCTTGAAATGAAATAATCGTGATAATTCAAAACTATATATTCAACTACTGAAATTTATGAGTAGGATTTTTTTACTAAAAATCCACATTGATTTTGGCATTTATCAAAAGTACGAGACTTCAGGATCCAAATAATCCGTTCATCATCCATCCATTTCAGATCAAGATAAGTCAAAAACTATTTCTCCTATTCAAAGTTGAAACTGTTATTAACGATTTCTGTGTTTATACGGGAAATCCTGTCTGATTTTCATAAAAATCGATCAGTAGCTGTGGTTCAAAAACCATCAACATAAGACAATGAACAACTCTTTTCTGACTGAACATTTTTTTAATAACTTTTTTTGTGCTTATACCGTGTGGATATTCGAGAGTTGGCCCCCAAACTACATCGTGGTTTTTTTTTTGTGTGTGTGTTTTTTTTCATAAACAGAATGAAATTCTCGCGAATTTTACTGCTTTAATTTTCTCATTGTAATAATCGTGAAGAAAAAATTAAATCATCATTGAAAAGAATAGGGTTTTAATTAACATGAAAGAAAGAAAAAAAAAAGAGTGCATTTCATTCTCACTAAAGGTTATACAAACTTCTATGATAACTAACAGATATTACGAAGAAAAGTAAGGATAAAAAGGCAGACATTTAAAGGATACATTGAGCTATCTTTGGAAATTTCGTACCGGGAACCTAAGACGGACCGTTTCGAGGTTCCTACCTCTCGTCAGTTGGATTCGCCCAGTACTCATAGCTCAGTGTAATCCAAAGAAACATAAACAAAAGACAAGATTAAACAAAACAATGGCCCTTGAATTAAAAAAACACCAAAAAACAAATTAAGAATAAAAAGGGCAATAAATTAATCCCTGCTAACTGAACTCTTAGCCTATAAAAGATTAATTTGTAAAGCAACAATTACTTTATTTGAACGATTAATTTTGTTTAAAGATTAATTTTTTTAATCTTGCCTTTTGTTTAGGTTTCTTTGGATTACACTGAGCTATGAGTATTGGGCGAATCCAACTGACGAGGGGTCTTGGGTTCCCGGTATGAAATTTCCAAAAGTAGCTAAGTGAATCCTTTAAATGTTTGCGTTTTTATCCCTACTTTGTTGTATATGTATTACGCACGTTAAATTTTGCCATTAGATATTAGAAACCTAAAAAATTAAATTGGTAGATTTACCATTCATTATCAGCTCAAACTCGTATTTCTTTCTCTTCATCCCTTTACCAATCAAATATCAAACTCGCTGTCATGTTTTATTTAAGAGAGGGGAAGTATTTAATTTCACCCCTCAAAATTTTTTCTCAAAAAAGATTATATTATTTAATATCTTATAATTTGAATTTAATGTAAAGATTTCGATAGACACCTAACCCCCGAAGAACACGAATTTCGAAGAACAAGGATACCTTCCCCCGAATTACACGGTTTCAAACTACACGATTTTCGAGTAATTCTTTTGAAAAAGAATAAAATACATATTTTATTTGATATAAAATTACAGTAGATAAAAATTTAGAGTAATATTGTCATCAATTACGTCAGCGATTAATGAAGTTTTAACCTTTTTAATACTTTTAGTGTTTTAGAATTATATTTTTCCCACTTAATTTGACTGAATAATTTATATTTTATAAAGTTTTCCAATCTTAAACCAAAATTATTATTCAATTTATTGATTTGAAAGATTTTTAACCAATTGTATCTAGTTATTTTTTCATTATTTTGATTATTTTTTATTTTCACATTTGAAACGGAATCTCGTTTTTTGAAGTCTCGAACAACACGGTTTCAAAGAACACAGAACCAATTAATCTGTTCTTTCGGGGGTTAGGTGTACTACAAAAACTTATTAAAATGCCTTCCCCCAAAAAATCCTGATATAGCCCTACCGATAGATAAGAAGTTATAATAATTAGATCTTACAACTAATTATTTAGAAAACTGAATTTTAATAAAGATTTAAGCCATATAACGTAAATTTTGGTATAAATAAAAAATCAAGAAAATACCAAAACATTTTCAAAAGTTGAAAACCAACGATAATTTCCTTGTTTTTATCTTATTTTTAATTTCTGTTTGTAATAATGTGAATCGTGATGTTGCACCATCTTAAGTAGCGCCATAATGAAACCGTTTCAAAACATTGAGTTTATAAGAGAGATTCCACCAAGATTAGTTGTGTATCTGGGTTATCGTAATGATAGATCTGTGGGATCTATAACACTGATGAGGTCAAGTGTTTCGTCAATGCTGAGAAAATTCTTTAAGAATATTGAAATATTTAGAACTCAACAGACAACACCACTTTAGCAACCCAGAAGTCTGGAAATTCTGGAAATTTGATTACATAATTAAAATTTGGAAAGAAGTTCTCACAAAGCAATATCAAAGAGAAGATTATCAGTTCGGACATTAATTGGCCCAGTTTTAAATATTATAAATTAGGATTTCATCATAAAATATCCTTAGGCAATAAATACCCACTAAAGTCAGTTTCAGAAAAAGATCAGAGTGACGTCATTGAACCAAGTTACACAATATCCGTCAGCCCGAAACATAGACCGAAAAACTAAAAAACTGGAGAGGGAGAAAGACAAAAATAAAACAAAAAAGACATGTAGGAGAATCGATCCAGCGAACCTTAGCATGAAAGACGGATGCTTAGACCATCTCACCACCACAGATATTCCTACGCCTGACGTCACTCCCGATCTTTTTCTGAACTGGCCGTAATTTGTTTGTATCACTTCTGAGATTTCGAATATTCAGCAGAATATCAACAGACACACAAAATAACATCTATTATTTTAAAAGAAAAAGAATAAGCCACTTATATTTTCTACCAATGATCAATATATTTTTCCTTTATAATACATGAGTAAGAGTGATCCAAGTGGCTCAGTGGGATAGGCACTGGTTTCAGACTGAAGAAGCCAGTTTCAATTCCGACAAGATAGGGTTTTTCGCAGGTTATTTCTCCGAATGGTCCTAGGGTTCGTCCTGTCCTCTGTAAAATTGGAACTGGATTTCTTTCCGGAGGAATCACGTACATATACCACCAATAAGATTATAATACATTAATGATAATTGAAGATCATGTTTACATGTTATTATAAGAAAATCCAAAACTTAGGATTCGAGATGGAAAAAATGACCCCTCAACAAATAAAAACAAGAAAATAAAAAATAAAAAAAATTGTTCTTTTTTTTATTTTCTTGTTTTTCGCTGTTGAGGGATCATTCTTTCCATATCGAATGTCTCATTCTTCCCCTATTGAGTCTTGCACTGTTTGAGCAACTTTTGACACAACTTGCATTCGAATACGCGCATGTTTTTATATATATATATATATTATATAGATGTCACATTTGTGACAGGTAAAAACATGCTTTTTTTGACAACTCCAGGTGTGCGGCGCCAACCTGCAATACTCCTGAGTTAAGCGGTGACGACTACAACGGGCTGGGAAGTCGTATATTCTCCGATCTCGATATTAATTTGCTAAATAAATAAAGTTTTTGTTTTTAATGCTATATATGCAAGAGTTCCGGAGCGAAGTGACGGTACCCGGCAAGTTAAAAATAAACAAAGACTTCTAGATTGCATTTGTTTTGAATAATTTTAAAACAGACAAACTGCGGAAAAGATGAAATCTTTTTTTTTTTTTTTTCATTATCCATTAAGTTTTTCTTTTTACTTCTCTTTATGATAGAATTTAATCAACGACAAAACTTAATTACATATTTATTAATTATTTTGTAATTTAATTTGTCGTATGGACAACTTCTTAAAAATAAGTATAAAATTCTTATTTAAAAAAAATCAGGATATGTTGATTTGCTTAATAAACTGTACATATATAAAGGGCACTCCAGGAGGAAAGGATCATCGTTTAGGGTTACTGTAAGAAAAAAGCTTATATGAACATGTGTCCTATTCAGAATGGTTTCAAAGATTAATGTACAGTTACAAAATTACTGATAAGCGATATTACGTACTGTTTCTGATGAACCAATAAATATTCAAGTGACAAATTTGTTTATAATAAATTTCGAAAGACTCCACCGTCAACATTAATGCACTTCAATAAACAGTAATTCACGTGCTTCAGACAGTAGCGTTCATACGGATAGGATAATAGTGCGATCCAAATTCAAATTTTAAGTTAAAAAAAGACGACATAGCATATCCAAAAGAACGATAGTAACAACAATCAAATGGCTTTACAATCGTCAGATCAATTTCCTTGGCTGTTGGAACACTTGGCTGATGATTGTACAACCATCTGGACAAAAGCTGTTCCAAAGTTCCCAAAAATTCAAGGGATGTTATTGAAATCATTACTCATTGCATTTACTTTTTTTTTATTATTATTATGTATTAAAATTCATGATTTCGTTTATCTGTTGAATTGTTTTCATTTATTTATTTCCTTTTTTTTTCAGAAATGCCTGATTTGCGATTTGTAAAGCAGTATTTAATTTTGTTTTTTATTCTGTCGTATTTTATTTCCATCTAATATAAAAGAAATTTATAAAAACGCTGACTAATATGATAAAGTATAAATATTATATAGAAACTATTTAGAAAACATTGACATAAATATAATTGTAAGTCTTTACACCAAAACACTACTAGAATGCTTTTATTACATCTCTAATCTCTTACATGTAACGTTTAGTTAGGTTTCAGTTTTCATTACAACAAATTAAAACAAGTTAAATAATATCAAATACGAAGACATGATAATAAACTTCAGGATATTAGATTATTTTAAAATTCCTGTTGTTTTTTGTTTTTGTTTTTTTTTAAATGTAATATATTTACAATATAGTTGAAGTATCTCGCTAGAAGCCAAAGTGGCCCTTCGAGTCCGAATAGGTAAGACTCTCTGAACAATGGGACTTAGTCGATGACGGGTGGTGGCCTTTAACCTTTGGGAAAGAAACCCAATACCCCATTCAACAGAGAGCTGGGTGGACCCTGGGACAGAATCTACCTAAGAAGAATTCCCGACCTCGTTGGAGATTGAACCAGCTACTCCCTCTCGCAGTCACGTGTCTTCCCGCTACAAAAGCCTACAATTTTATAAATGCATTAAGATACAATGCATTAAATATTTAGTTTTAATAAAAAAAAGTATTAATGTTGTGAAACTTGCAACTTTACTGATCTCGCGAAATTCGTTCATCGTTTTAAAATAAACCAAATAAAAATTGTTCTGAATAAATAGAAGTTAATTTTTTTAAGAGATTTTGCCATTTTTGCGTGACAAGATAATCTCCAAGTGAATAATAAGAAATTCCGTTCAGTACTTTTTTTATCGTTATCGTAAGGGCGATTTCTTCGAAAAAATGGCAGATAAAGGATCCCAAAATAACTTTGAAAGATTTCTGTCTTCTAAGAATGCGGCATTTGAAGACCATTTGAATCCAGGAATATTAACAAAAATTAAGAAAACTTTTACTACAATTAATTGAAGATCAATTAATAAAAATGCTATCAAATATAATACTAATATTCAGAGATTACCAAGAATTTGAAAATAAAAAGAATTTATTTAAGTTATAATAAACCAGAATGTTATTTTTTTCTTATCCGAAATTGATAATATTAATTGGAATTTAAGCAGTGTATAATAATGTGGTTTTATATTATCTTTCTTTTTTTATAGATAAAATTAAAATTTATAATCTAAAAAGAAACAGAGACTTGTATTATTTTTCGCTATTTTAAAAAACAAAGAAAAAAACTGCAACGTTTTTAAGAAAGTAGCGTTCATGTTCTTTAAGAACTTCCCGCTCTCTATTCTGATTATCCTCTCCTTCCTATTAACAAGTGTTTCAATTCAAATTCGTTTATTTCAGTGCTTATAATTATTTTGCTCAAATCCTCCCATTTTGAGAACGATATTAAGGTCGTGACTCAAGCAACTGCAGGCGACTGCAAACCTTTTATTTCTTTTATATTTCTTTTTCCAATGCACATAAAATTCTGAAACTTAAATATGAACTTGTGAAGCCTCTGAGATATTATTTTCTTGTTTTTAATTTTCAAGATATTTTGCAATTAATTATTTTACAATTAAAATTCAAAAACAGTCAAATTGGGTGTTTACGACATATTTGGTAGTTCTTAGTATTTTCAACTTAATAAAACTTGACGAAAACCTAAATTATAAAAAAATTGTAAAATAATGATTTCTATTTAAAATATTTATTATTAGTGCAACAGTTAATTTTAAAAACAATAAAAATTGTGTTTTTTAAAAACTGTGTGAGAGTAAATTATTTTTTTTAAAATTAAGTGTTGCACTAATAATAAATATTTTAAGTAGTAATCATTATTTTCTAATTTTTTTTATAATTTCAGGTTTTCAACAAATTTTTTTAAGTTGAAAATACCGAGTACTACCTCAAAAACATCCAAAAAATTTAATGTTTTTGAATTTTAATTTATTTAATTATAGAATATCTTGAAAATTAAAAACAAGATAATATAAAATCCAAGAAGTTTCACAAGTTCATATTTAAATTTTCAGAATTTTAGGTGCATTGGAAAAAGAAAATATAAAAGAAATAAAAGATTTGCAGTCGCCTTCATTTGCTTGAGTCAGGACCTTAACACAGACTAATCCACGCATTTTTCAAAAGTTGTTCATTTCTCATTCCCTGTAGATTTTTAACTTTGATTGATTCAATAATTTCCTATCCAATATCCATCAATCCAATGTACACCAATTGTAAAAAGATGGCTCTTATTTGGAAATATTAATTTTACGATTGTAGCTGCGCTTAAACCGATGACAATATTATTGAACTGTAAGTTGTTTTCTGACACCAGGAGCGCTGCTGCCAGTAAACAATGGTAGGACAAATCGCAGAACAAGACAATATTTGAACTGCTTCTATTTTAAAACGAAGGAACTCTTTACTTTGGTCATTTTCCGATTGCCAAAACTGGCGTTGAAAATCTAATGTATGTCTGCCATTATGTGGCAGAGATCGTTACCCTCCCAACAGGGGCGTATATAAGGGGGGGGGCCGAGGGGGCCCGGGCCCCTCCCGAAATAATGAAGATATGTCCTCCCAACGTTTTTTTTTTGGTTGAACAGATAGGTTTCCATGGGGCGTCTACTTAATTATATTAATCTTGGCCCCCCCCCCCGAAAATATATTCTATATACGCCACTGCCTCCCAAAGATTGAGAGAGAATCGTTGCTGGCAAGCTGTGTAGTGTGGGGATTTGCGTTTGCCCACACATGAGCATTGTGCACATTAAACACACACTCACTTGTAAACAATGCTTCATCTGCGAAAAGCACATGGGATGGAAAATCCGGCTATTCTGTGCTCTGCTGCATGAGGCATAAGTCTACGCGCCGAGGATATTCCTTAGCTTTCAAAGCGTGAATTCTCTGTAAATAGAATGGGTGTAATCGCTCCTGATGCAAAATTCTCCGTACGGTGGTTTGACTCATATCTACGCTACGTGCAACAGCTCTGGTGTTTGTGTCGGGACGTTCCTCAACCTGTCGTAAGGGGCCGTTCACGTATTACGTAAGCACATTTTTAGTCTTTTAACCCCCATCCCTCCTTGTAAGCAAAATTAAACAGATGCCCTACCTCTTACGCTGATAAATCATTAACAGTAAATATCACCGACATACGGAAATACACATGAAATACTGAGGGGGAAAAAATGTTTGTCTGTCTTACGTAAGCATTGCTCTGATCCCCTCCCTCCCAACAAAAGTGGGCAAAGCTCCCTTGAATGGTTACATAATACTTGAATAGTCCCTAGAATGTAAACGCGATAGTTGCGGACATACATCCCCCTTAAAGTTTGCGCGCTACCACCCCTTAAAGTTTGTGCTATGAATTTAGAATCACCTTGTAGTATGTTTCGAATGGAGCTTCGTGAAACCTTGGTTTGTATATTTAGGCTTTTACTTTTGTATTTTCCCATGTCAATCCTTTTCGAAACTTATATAAATAATGAGGATTTAATGAACTGTTCAGGAATTGAGAGATGTTAATTGTTTATAGATGTAAATGACAAAGAAACGGAGACTTTGGATTCTGTTATTTTGTTCAAGATTTTAAAAAACAAAGTAAAGAAAAGAAAAAAAAATAGTTTTAAGGAAAATATGTTTCAAGTTCCTTCAGGAATTCCTTGTTTTTTTCCCTATGAGTATTCAAATATAAATTTTAGATAAAAAAAAAAATCTTTCAAAAATATTTCTCAAACACAGAGCAAACCCTTCTCCAAGAGTTTTCAGTTTCAGATCAGCATCACTTAAAGGAGTCTGCGGATATTAAAGATAAACTTTAATAATTTTTTTATTTTTTAATTTTAAGAATAGAAGGATATTTATTACATTATCAGGGAAATAAATAGCCAGGATCCTTGGCTTGAGTTTTTTGAACCCTTTGAAGCCCTTTCTCAGAAGTCAAGACACGTTGCCAGTTGTCTCATCTCGTGCAGCATCAAGGTCACCAGGTCTTCTCCATTTGCCCAACAACAACAACAGCGCCACCACACAGCCTCAACCAAAACATCGTTAAAGAAGAGATGGTAGCGCCAACGTTATTTAAGAATAGGTTCTTAATTAAAACAAAAAGACATTATTTCTCATCTAATCTAATTGCATTTTTCAGTAAACTTTTAAATATCATTTCATGGGAAAAGAAAAATTAAATTAAAATTAAAAAAAAAAAATATGATAACCACCTCATTACTACATTATTTGAATGGTTTTTCTAATTTTAAAAAAAGAGAAAAAAGAAATAGAGAAAAACGAAAAGTAACTTCTATAATTCACGAAATTTAGCTTTTAGTTGACAAAAACGTTTCAGTGAATAAATCATGAAATATATTCACAGCTTACAATAAAAAAAATACTAGCAGGATTTTCATATAATTACTGCTTACATGCTCCTACAGAGCATGATAAAAATATTCTGAAATATTTATCTGAAAATTATTGAAGAAAAAAGATATTTAGTTATTAAATAAATTAAACATTAAATTTTAACGTGTGAAAATGTGTTAATATCAGCTACTAAGAACTGTTATTTAATATATTAAAATATTATATTTACAGAAAAAAGAATTTTGTCGTTATAATAAGTGTATGGTAGATATGGTACATAATTAAGTAAATCTATTTACAGTAAGATTTTACTTCAGGTTATACTGTTATGCTTTTCAATTTCATTTTTATAAGATTAATTACACAAAGAAAATCAAAATCCACAAAAAAAAAATTAAAATAATTTATTTCATTTTGAAAAATTTATTCTAAATTTATTTATTTAGCAAGGACTTCGATTTTAGCAAAATTCGCGGACCAACTTCGCTTATGCTGCCCGCGACCGCATCACAAATCACTAAACTACCCACTTTCACTTTGTCTTTCAATAGGAATAGAAAAACATTGTATCGAAATTCTCGTAGTATCGTTCGGTCTTACTTTAGCACTGTTTGTAATAAACGGAAAAAAAAAAAAAAAAAAAGCGTTTGACGTGCGGGATTGAGGGTCACGTGGCGAAATAACATTTCACAGTTAATCTAAAAGCAATTTATTCATTGTTATTTTACTGCCTATTTATTAAGATATGTCTGTCGAAATTAAACATTAAAATTAGGAGAATTGTAACAAAAAAAAGAAAAAAACAACAAAAAGCTTTTATTCTTATATTCCATTGAATGCACGTTACACCTTCTTACATAAATAGAAACGTTTTACAAAAGCTATAAATCCTTGAAGTACTTCTACTCTAAAACTACTGAGAAGGGAGTTTCCATCAATAAAGGACTGATGGCTTTAATTTCATTTTAGCGCTAGTAATTGACGTTATTATATCAATTAGAAAGAGACTCCCAAGATTATATGGTTAAAATAATTATTGCTTGGGAAGGATAAAAAAACTTGTCAGCGACTGAGATATATCTGTCGCTGACATCTTGCTTTAGGCTGAGTGCGTCTCTTCAAGGCCAATTGTAAAGATGCAAAATAGAGTCAATTAAAACATTTAGAAGTAAATGAATGCAACAGGAAGAAAAAACAGAGGAAATAAATACGATATTCACTTTTGAAATTAACTTCTAAACAATAAGAAATCGTTCTCGCTATTTAATCTCTTAATATGAACATGAATTAAGTAATTTGCTAAATTACCTACACGAAAGTTTTAAGCCCAAATTAATTAAAAGGTAAACGTATGTTATAATAAAAGGAATACATTGCACACGTAGACCTCTGTAGAACTATTTTTCAATAGTAAATGTTGTTCTAAAGTGCATATTAAACTTTATGTTCGAGAAAACGTTATGTTTGATATGAAATTGTTCTATAGGCCCTCCACTTTGGAGACGGATACAGATCCAGAGGGGTTCAATAGTTTTAGTTTCAGCTTGCAATCATAAAATAAGGAAGAAAAATTCTTATTGTTATCAAATTACAGTATTACGTTCCTGACATCTACATGATTTTACATATTTGTTACAATTGTTTTAAACCATAATGACAATGGTTACTCATCCTTATAAATTTCAATAAGAACTTTACAGTAGTATTAAAATTATAATCTATCATATTTACAAGCATAAAGTGGGCGTATATGATACGATACATCAATGAATTTAAAAATATACTGTAATTTAATCAAAAAACAAATTAAAATTACTATTAAACTATTTCATTAACATCACAAAACATCACAAATCTCTCCGTTACAATATTTCAGAGGCCTCACCGGCTCTCCATTATCAAGTTTCAACATATAACAAAATTGGAAAAAAAATGGGAAAATTATTCTATTGTTTATTATATTTGTTGTATAGAATTCGTATTCATGATTGTTGTTCATTTATTTTAAGTATTCAGTTGGGAAGAAGATATGGTGATTTTTTTTCCCATTTTGTTATATGTGAAACTTGTTAAAAGGAGAGTCGGTGAAGCCTTTGAAATATTGTAACGGAGAGGTTTGTGATGTTTTGTGATGTTAATAAAATACTGTAATTTATTTAAAAATTAATTCTAAATTAAGAATTTCGATCTAATGGTTTAAATTAGCAATTTTACTGAATTCTTAACAAATTTCAAAATAAATTTATAAGCGAATAGAGTTAGATATTTAGATGTTACTATATATAGATGTAGTTACTACATATTGATATAATAATCAACTACATAGAAGATGATTTGCAAATTCTATGAAGAATATGTAGTGATGATTGAAACTTAAATTATTATTATATTAATTATTATTATATAGAGGACAATCGTGTTGCAAAATAAAAATGATAATATTTAAATTTTTTAAATATCACATTTGTAATTTTTGAATTAAACGTTTTACATATGTTTAATTGTGGGCCCGGTAGCCGAGTGGGTAAGGGCGCTTGGCTGCGGGTTGGAGGTGACGGGTTCGATTCCCGGCCTCGGCGGAGGACGGGAATTTTTCCACGCTTCTTTCTCCTCCAAACGGGCCCTAGGGTCTACCCAGCCCTCTATAGAATGGGTACCGGGTTTCTTTCCCGGGAGTTAAAGGCGGGCGAGCGACGGGCCGACCCCCCGTCCTCAACTTTGTCCCGTAGGTTCTGAACACTGGAGCCTACCCTCCAGTTGCATTGCGCGGTCCTCTGGGCCTGATCGCAACTTTAACTTAACTTTAACATATGTTTAATTATAATTGTTAAGTTATGTATCAAAACATCTACTTTATATTAACTCATAATAAATTTCAAATGGACAAAATAAATTGAAATACAAACCATATGAAATACAAACCTAAAGAATCCTGACAAGTGAGTCTTTTTTTCTAAAATGCTCGTTTTCATTTTTCTTGTTTTTTAAATTCGGAAAAAATATAATGATTGTAAACTAAATAGTATTTTTCAAGTTTTCAAGTTGCTGAAATTAATTAAAATAGTCAACAATGCTTATTAAAGTGGCCGATTCAATTAATTTTAATCATGTCATATTACTTGCGTAAATATGTCAGGTCCATTTCACACGTTCAAAAATTATTACAGGAGACACATAAACAAACACACATAAACACACTGCTTTTTTTTTTCTTTTCGAAAAATAACAACAAGTTGACAATAAATAACGAATTTGAAACTGAATATCCAATTGAATTTAAAAAGAAGATTTAAATAAACTTATCAGAAAATTTTTTTTATAATATTTATATAAAAATTATTATACTTCTAAATAATAAAATAAGGATTTCATTGCTTCAATATTTTAAGGTCCTGACTTAAGCAACTGCAGGCTACTGCAAACCTTTTATTTCTTTTATATATTTCTTTTTCCAATGCACCTAAAATTCTTAAAATTTAAATATGAAATTGTGAAGCATCTGGGATTCTATTATCTTGTTTTAAATTTTCAAAATATTCTGCAATTAATTAAATTAAAATTCAATTACAGTCAATTTTTTGGATGATTTTGAGGTAGTACTCGGTATTTTTAACTTAAAAAAACTTGACGAAAACCTGAAATGATAAAAAAATTGTAAAATAATGTTTTTTATTTAAAATATTTATTATTAGTGCAATAGTTAAATTTTTAAAAAAATAATTTAACTCACACAGTTTTTAAAAAATGCAACTTTTACTTTTTTTTAAAAAATTAACTGTTGCACTAATAATAAATATTTTAAATAAAAATCATTATTTTAGAAATTTTTTATCATTTTAGGTTTTCGTCAAATTTTTTTTAGGAACTTTTTTTTTGAGTTGAAAAATAATGTCTCAAAAACACTTAAAAACTTGACTGTTTTTGAGTTTTAATTTAATTAATTGCAGAATATTTTGAAAATTAAAAACAAGAAAATAGAAATCCAAGAAGCTTCACAAGTTCGAATTTAAATTTTCAGAATTTTAGGTGCATTGGAAAAAGAAATATAGTAAAGAAATAAAAAGTTTGCCGTCGCCTGCAGTTGCTTTATTTTGAAATAGAAATTTTGTTGCTTTCCCTTTTTTTTTTTTTTTTTTTTTTTAATATTTACATTACGTAATGAAATCTAGTAATTTTTCTTATATCTTTCAGTATTTCTCAACTATATTTTATCAATCCTATATTTCATTTTGAAAATAAAATACCCCTAATCTCCGGAAATAGGACAGACAGTCTTGGTGATGACAATGTAAAAACATCAGTCAAATTGAAGTTCTACATTCTCTCACCCACTCTTTAGAATTTGGTACAAAATGTAGAGGAATGACCTATTTTTTTTCTAGAATTTCCTATTTATTTGTAAAAAATTCTAATCTAAAATTTTAATGCTTTTTTTCTATAAAAAATAGAACCGTAGTAACAATATGTAGTTATTATCTTTTATTTCTTTTTAACTAAAAAAACAGTTTTATTAATTTTAATTCTATTTATAAATCTCTGAAACTCGTATTTTACTTTAATATTAAACGACAAAGCAACGGCGAAAGTAAAACACTTATAATTTTCGGTGAGACCCATTTCGACAGAGATTTGCAAATCTTCCCTGATGACCTGTTTTTCTTCACACTCATCTCCTTTATGAAATAGGAGAGAGAGAAGAAAGAATATTTTAATAACGATTCACGGAGAGGACAATGCATTGGAAAATAGCATCTCACGACCACGCGCAACATGGACTGATTATTGACTTCATCCCATGGAATCAATTGAGGAATGCTACTGTCAGCAAGGCCATGGCAAGGTCACCATCCCCAAGCGCCGTTCGATGTCAAGCTTTAAAATATATGATCACCAGAGGGCGTTTGGACCCTGATCGTCTTTCTCACCAACTTACCTGTGAGAATTCTGATATCACGGGCTATTTCCGATTTTTAATTAAAATTCTGAATATGTTAAGAGTCAATTTTTGGATCGCACTTCTAGCTTACTTTTTGATAGAAAGAGAGCTATGCGGGTTTGTATGCCTCAACTTTTTCGCCAATTAACATATCTTGAAAGTTAACATGGATATTTATGGACAAGCGAATCCTTCGGTTTTGTATCCGAAAAATGCTTTCCAAACGGTCAAAACCCCAGCGGCCTTTTCGGGAAAAGTGAATTTCGGAGAGGGATTATGAAATTCAGTTTAACGGTACATATTTAAAAAGCAATGAACTTGACTAAAATATTTCCTTCAAAAACTAAACAAAAGTAATGCCGGTAGAATAAGAGTTAAGGAAGTCCATTTTCCTTTAGAACTTTGGGTTCTTACTTTGGTTTTCTTAGCAAATAAATCTAAACACTACATTCAGTTTGGGCTCTGTTATAAGCCACATTGATTGAAATCTAATGATGGTCCGGTCATAAAAGCTTCAGAAAAGTTCAAACTCCTGGGATTTCCCTCCAAACTAAGCATTATTTATTGTAAGGAAGTTACAAAAACTGTATAAAAATCATTAATTGCTGGTTTCATTTCGTGTTTCCTTTCAATCTCTCTGAAAGCTATCATTTCGTTTCATAAATAATTGTTTTCAAATAGTTTTAAACCAGTTTTTGGGTTAAAAACCTGATAATAACATATTTTGTTTACACCTCTCCCAAAACAGTGAACCGAGAACTTAAAGATAATTGGTAATGATTCCTTCATTTCCCTAAAAGAAACCATTGCTAGTGACTCATCACTTCCTCAAAATAAAAATAAAAATCCCAAAAGCTATTAAAATTCAGCAGAGACTCTGTTAAGTTTGGTGTTAATAACAATTCGAAAAATAAAATATAAATCGGCAAAACTTTACTCAAACTTTAAGTTTCAGACTTTAAACACGTAAGTTTGTTAATGAAAACTATATTATTAAAAATCTGTAAACCTGCTAATGGTATCCTAATAAACTATTACTGGTAATCTTTGAAGCCCAAAGAAATTTTTCCAGATTCTTCCTAAATTGGCAAAGCAAAACGTATTTTTTTTCAGCATATTTCACGTTACAAAATTACGCCATTATTTAAATAGAACTTATTGTTTCCTGTTTTCTTCTTACGAGAAAGACATTGGATGAATTACACGAAATTGAACCTTCTAGCAAGGAGGGGAAGATGAGTGTTTGCCTTGCCCTACGTGAGGGATCCCACGTTGCCAATTGGAATCGTCCCTTATTAGCTGAGAAAGGGACATTTTATAACATAGTTAACTTGAAATGTTGACAAGGAATCTTTGTAATGAATCTTTACAATTTTCAATACAAAATTTACAATAGAAAATTCACTAAAACTCACTAAAATTTCACTAAAAACTCACTAAAACTTATTAAAAATTCACTAAAATTCACTAAGAATTCACTAAAACTTAAATTAGGTTTCGAATTAATTCACCTTTTTCTACAGTCTGAAAGGTTAATTAGTAGTAAGATCTATTTCATCGTCACTTTTAATTCTGTTTACCATAGCAACATTTATTATACCAAACTTCAAGAAGACGTAAACTTTTCTGAAAACATTTAACAACATGATTGAAAAGGAACCTTAAGAAAATAATCTTTTGTTAATTCAAAGATGAAAACTGCAGAATATCACTTATAAGTTTCTCTTAAAAACGAGACTTTTTCAAATACAGAAGTTACATCGTCTGTTATTCATAAACATGCACTTAAAATGTCAAGAAGACTCGTGCAGAGGTTCCGAAATTATTACCGACAAACACAAACATAGACACAAGTACTTTTTATGATTTAATAAAAAATATTAAAAGTAAAGCTTACTAAAAAATAAAGAGGAAAAAATAAAGGAAAGATGATTTCAACTTTGTAAATTAAATCTTTAAATAAATCGTGAGGAGTTGACAAACGAAGCGAGAACAGAGCAAAGAAACTTAAAAAAGAAATACAATTTTTATAACTGTTATTTCTGTCATTTTATAATCAATTTTTTTAATATTATACTTTAATTTATTAAGCGAAGATTCAACTTGTTTTAATTGCTTGACGCCATTTTAAGGTCAAATAATTTGGAGGTGGACCAGATTTTTTTTTTTGGTTGAATAAAAGTTGGGGTGGAATTTGTAGAAGCTCTGATTTTCGTTTGATTCCAGTTTCTTCTCATGTGGGTCATCATAACGCCTAAATGTCAAGACATCATTCTCAGTAAAACAGTCCCAAATCTGTTCGAAAAGAGGACTGGACTTGCTTTTCTATTCGTTTTGGTTTTCAAAATTACACTACTTCGGCAAATACACCGAAAGAAAAGAACGGAAAAAAAAATAATATAGAAAAATAGCTTAATTTATTTTGCAAGCTCTTACCTTCATTGTGCGGCGTTGTCTACCTCCTCTCGTCGTCTGCTTGAAGCGACTCTGCCGAAGGAAGAGGAGAGGATGACGTCATTACAAAGACAACAACAAATGAGCATCCGCAGAGAACAGCTCAATCGAAGGAACACCTATCGAATTTCTGGACCGGTTTCGTAACAGTAAGTTTCACCATTTCTGTTGCTCAAAGAATATTAACTTTGTTTAATAAGGAAATCGCGATAATAAGAGATAAATAAATAATTTCTATCTTTCTTTTCTTTATTTATAGATGAATATTAATGAAAAAAAATAATAAAAGTTTTCTATTTACTAAAATTTTTCTCATTGCGTATTAAACTCACCATATATTTTTCATTTAACTGTTTTGATATAAACGTAAAATTTGCTTCGTGCAAACAATATATTAACTTTTTATGAATAACAGGCAAATTTATATAAATTAATATTCCGTACATACCCCCCCCCCCCAAAAAAAAAAAACAAACAAACTGCATTTTTTTATTTTATTTTTATTTTAATTGGAATAAAATTAGCTGACATTATCAAACCAACATTATTTACAACACGTATTCCAACAATTTTACAAAATGCACTTTAAAAATGTAAACACAATCTAAAATAATGAAACATTTACAATATTTTGAATATACTATATACCATAATATACTATACTATACTATACTATACTATACTATACTATACTATACTA
>JAFIDM010001028.1:13260052-13272837 GCA_023159025.1 Thereuonema tuberculata | reverse complement strand
TATACTATACTATACTATACTATACTATACTATACTATACTATACTATACTATAATATTCTGTGGATTTTTTGGTATGGATTTCTTATAATGGATATTTTTAGTTATTTGAAAAATAATATAATGTAATATAATATAATATAAATCTGAAGTTTAACGTGTGCAAATGAATAATAGATAAAATAAACGCCAACACACTGAAGTAGTTATTAAAAACATAAAATGTATAATACAACCGGTTTCGATTTTCCACAAATCATTGACAAGTACAAGATCTAAGAAAACATGATTACAAAAGGCTAAAAACATTTTATGTTTAATTCTTAATTATTATTGGTCAGTTTTTTGTATTCTTGTTTTCTTAGATCTTATACTTGTCAATGATTTGTGGAGAATCGAAACCAGTTATATTACATATTTTATTTTGTTAAACCTTTTTAATAACTATTTAGCATAAATAAATAAGCTTAACGTGCAGGCATTTGATTTATTGAAGAAAATGCACAGAAATAAACCTTTGCGAGAACCTTTTGTTTATTTATTTATATTTTAATCACTAATATAATAATACTCAAAGACCTACTAGTATGGTGTTTTTTGTTTGTTTTCTTTTTTGACAAAATTATTTCTCCATTCAAATACTAGTATCGCTTACTTCTGTACTACATATTCTTAATTTCTAAAACAACCAATGAAAATGGAGATTGAATACGAAGTTTCTATTGGTTCTGACGAGAACTTTTAATCTCGAAACAGAGCCCCTGGAAAACTTCTAAGCTTCTGATGAATGCTTACATCATTGGAGACTTATTTGGGTCAATAACAAAAATCTCCCCAAAATACAAGATTCAAGTCGGAAAATTAATTGAGTTCAATCAGGCAACAGCAAGATTTCAAGGATTTCCACTTGGCAATTTTTAATTTTTGTAAATTACACTTTGACGTTAATATTTCGTAAGTAACTAAAATCATTGTAGAATTGCTAATTTCCTAATATAACGACAAAAATTAGAATTTCAATCTCAGAAACAAAATCAGTAATTTTGCAGTAGACACAAAATGTAGTTAGAATATATCCATTGAGGAGGATACGTAATGGAAGAAGGGTTAAAAACGTTTCTTGTACAATGGCATCATTGGATTATCTATTGTTTACCTAATAACTCTATCAAATGAGTGTAGGTAAAAATGCTTTTTAATTCAACTTTGACAAAATGAAACTTCTTTATTTTTTTTAGAAATATTTGAATTAGAAAAAAAACAAAAATCAGTTAAACATTAATTGAAATGTATTGTTCAATCGCCCTGTAAGATTTTCATGTCTAATTTTACAGAGAACTTATTAGATAAAATCATCTAAGCCAGTGTTTCCCAACCGGTGGATCGCGGAAGGGTTACAGGTGGGTCGCGACTTGATCCTAAAACTATCAGAAACCATCGAATAAACCATCAGAAAAGATCAGAAAAATCGAAAATCGATCATATATAAGGAAGGGATACGATACAAATATGGTTTTATTTCTGTAGTCTTCTATTCCTATATTTGTGGAGGTATTCCGATAAGGAAAGGTGAGTGGCCAGCTGAAAAAGGTTGGGAACCGCTGATCTAAGCTGAACTATTTGAAATAATTGAACGACTTATGTAAACATAAATATTTTTAAGAACATCGAAAACGCAGTGGTCTCACCCATTGTTGTTTATAAATATTTTTAAGTTGCTTTTTAAATGTTTCACTATAAATCTTCATAATATTCTAACAGTTTATATGTAAATTTTTTTTTAGAAATCATTTCTTTATCGGTAAAAATTATTTATCTGTATTTTATTCATTTTAATCGTTATTTATTCCTTTTCTATCTCCTAATTATTGCTAATCTGTTTATTTTTAAATTCGTTTCCGTTGTATCCGTTAAATCAGTTAATTTAAATTCGTTATGCTCTTGTCCAATCATTCTGTATATTTTTAATTAATCTTCCAATCAAATTCTTCCATGTATATACTATAAAAACCAATGTTTCTCATGTAATAAATTAATTCAGTTCAGTTCCAAAACTTAACTCGTTGTCTTTAGATCCCAAAGACTCTTCCACAAACACCATTATAATATCAAGAGAAGGATCTAGTGTTTCATACAGATACACAGACTGACAGACAGATCTAACGATCTAATAAGTCCTTTTTGCTTATTCATAAAGTTCTCTCTGATAATTAACAATCTTAATCAACATTACATAACATACATTGATATTACATATTTTAATAATACTAATCATTAATACGTGATATATTTATGGATATTTTAATTGTATTTTTCTTTTGATCAGTTATTTATAGGGCAGTGAGCTGCCGTTCTTCCAATTAGATGTAGCTGCAAAGATCGTCTGGCAAATATAGGCCGGATCACAGGTCTTAATGTAGGGCACAGTTTCAAAGACCTTACTTTCATTTGGAAACACTTCCTCCCCATCATTGAACAAAATAAATCACATCTTAGTGAACCTTCGCACTTTTCTCACGCTATTGCTTTAGCAAAATCGAAAGTCTTTATTTCGATATTTTTTGCTTCGCAAGAATCGACAACAGAAATCCTGAATCCATTAAATACAGGCCTCGAGGAATTAGATAACGGAATTTTTTTTTATATCATTTGCCAACTCTGGAAAACAGGTTAATTTAGTGAAAGTCTTATCGTTCAAAAGGTTCTAGAACCAAATTAAGAGGAAATAGAACAGGTTATGTACTTTCAATTATTTGTACTTTCTGTTTAAGATTTTACGATAACTTGACTTAACTCTATTTCGTGATAATATTGAACTTTAAAATTTGTTTTGAAATACCTTAAATAAAAAGACAAATAATAAGAGGCTCCGCCCCCTGCCGCTAGCGGCGCAACTCTATTACGTTTTGAAATCGATAAGTCGGTTGAACTTTATTCCCCGCTACAATAATAACAGGAGTCCTGTTTTGAAAAGCAAAAGGGTGAGGTTAATCACAAAGGTTAAGAACACTGAGATACAGTAATATTATTAACATCAGAATGAATCAAAGTTATTGTTCAATTAAGACTATTTTACTAACATGAATCTGTTTACGATTGGCCCCACAATAAGTAAATAATATATTATATTATATTATATTATATTATATTATATTATATTATATTTAATTTGTGAACAAGAAAACGATTTGTCGCATCTCACCTTCTTTCAATCATCAGTCTTAACGCAAGTTTCCCCATGTATTTTGTCTTAGTAATTCAATAAATTTTTAATAGATTGTAGTTCAGTACATCATCAATTTTCAAATATTAACTTATATTAGGTATCAATTTTATGTATCAGTTTCGTTGTAATTGGTTAATAACAGCTGCCAGTTTCTATCACACTGGAAAGCCGAGGGGGAGGTTGATGAAAGCTTGTGTACGAACCCCCATCCAGAAAAGGGATGCACCTTGTTTTTTATCTTTTTATACTGAAGGAGCTTCATAATCCCTCTCACCAATTCCTAAGTAGTTAGTACACCTACCTCTGATACTGCTCGCACTCATTAGAATTTCCAAATCTGTTGCCATTTATTTGCTCCCTTATCACAAATTCATAATGGGAGAAGTGTTACAATTGAAGGCCTAGTAGTTCAAGTGTTGACACGTACGGTTACTGGGAAGCTGTGTTCGATCTTGAGAGTCGATCTCGGACTTTTTTCCTGTGTTGTTTCCCCTCTAGTCGGATTCGAAGGTTCACCCAACACTCTGTAAATGAGGACCCAGTTCTTTCCCCAAAATAGAAAGTGAGCGAGGCCCTCATCGAAGTCCGATTTAATCGTCAGAATTTTTTCTTCGCCTTCCCGTGACAAGAAGTCCCTGCTATTATATTTCTGCAAACGAATAGTAGAGAAAGAATTACTTTTCGTTGTAATACGGAAAAACTCGTAAAATATTGTAGCTTTTAAATAATATAAGAAAATAAAAAATATCGTGATACAATATAGAAAGTTAAAGGATCCCATTTTACAGGCCATGCAGGTCCCTCGGTGAAGGTATAGGCCCCAACGCTTCTCAGCCATCGCGATAAAGTTAGGGTTGGGTGGTCAGTCTGGCGCTCTCTACCGACGTCCCCATTTTACAAATGGCGAGCCTAGGACCAGACTGAAGGAGAAACATCGAGAAACAAAATCCCTCCGACCTCAGTCTGGAATGGAATCCGAGTCTTCCAGGTCTTATAACCTACACCACTGGACCACCAGTATATAGGACACAGTTTACATAATCATTTAAAAAGTATAATAATGAAGTAGTTAGTTATTTATGATTTTAATTTACCTACTAAAAAAACCATCTAAGTCTCACATCTTTGAGACAGCATGAAAGTAGTCTATAACTGTAAACTGAATTTCGTAATACTTCGCCAACTTCCAATTGCAGGCACGTTGATGATGTCATTGCAATTATTTTTAAGTCAAATTGAACGTTAAGTAGACCGTAGACATAACATGCGCTACAGTTAAATACTCTCAAGAAAAAAAATTTCTTACGATTCAGCCTCTAAAATGTAATGGTCAAGTAAAAATTGTTGATTTGAACGAAAAAGGCTGAAAGATCCTAAACTTCTTCGATTATTTCTATTTACAAATCACAAGTAATATACGCGAGAATCACGCGGGATTTAAAAAAAAGGGCGCGGGATTTAAAATAGTAATAGGAGAATGAATCGTTCTAACAGCAATTACATGCAGGGCCGGTTCTGGAATTTTTAGCCGACTGCTGCCATAGATCTGTTGCCGCCCTATAGAAATGTTTTTCAAGCATTTATCACTAAAATACACTATTTAGATTCAGAAAAACTTTGGAAAATCCGCTGATGTTCATCGCAAAGTTGTTCCAAAATAACAATTCATTAAGTTCATATTGTAACACTTTATATGTAAATATTTTTAGAAATCATTTATTTGTATTTTTGTAGAAATTATTTATCTTTATTTTATTCATTTTTAATCGTTAATCGTTATTTATTTTAAAACATTCGTTTTCTATTTCCTAATTAATGATTTCTGTTTAAATTCTTTTCCGTTGCAGCCGTTGAATCAGTTAATTAATATAAATTCGTTATGTTTTTATCCAATCATTATATATATATATTTAATTACTTTAAATACTGTATAAATACTACAAAAACCAATGTTTTTCGATTAATAAATTTTCGACTTAAATTAATTCAATTCAGTTCCTCTCATTTTTCCATCTCAACGATTCTCCCACAAACACCATTACAGTATTTTATGCGCCACAACTTTATATTCGTTGAATTAATTTATTCTATCCATATTTAGTATTAAATTTGGTTCCCCCCGCCTGTTCTTGAGTTGATGCTGAAGCTGCAATGAAATATGCTTTTAGAGAACTAAAATCTGTAAAGGCTCTTCTTGGTCTCTACTTGAAAGTTCAATAAATGATATTTGATATTTTTAAGCCTTCCTATAATTCTATTTCTATAGCTATAGCTTTTCTAGATTAATAACTCAATCTTGAGACACTGAAGACTTTAAAAATGATTTCACGAGTTTTAGATTTGAAAAGATTCTTTCACTTGAAGATAAACTATAACTGTCAATGTCAAAAGAATCCTTAAAGCTATGGAAAGATTAAGAAATGATGCCATAAAGTTAATTTGCTGTATTTTCTAAACTTTTTAATAGCTAATTGAAATTGCCAACTAATTCGACACCTATATAAAGAGTATTTTCCCCAATATTTAAAAAACGATACAAAAATACATAAAATAACGACGCACGTTTCGAAACCTCGTCAGAGCGGTTTCTTTATCAAGTTGTACTAAAAAAAAAAAAACCTATCTTAAGCGATCCTCCCTGATTGGGATTCTCTTTTAATAGCTCTTCAAAATTTTCACTGCTCAAAATTCTATACTTGAATAATTCATTGTAGAACTCAAGACCATCAACATCTTTAGAAATTAAGCTACTCTTGTTTATTTGAAGGAAATATCATAATCTCAAGAAGCTTTTGTTAAATCATTTTCAGACATTTCTCAAAACTCAAGAGAGAAATCTGAATAAATCGTTGCACTCCAATAGACATTCAAACCTTTCCTGAATGGAATTTAATGCTGTCTCAAAGATATTTAGACAAACTACACTTAGAGCAATTCTTTTGGATTTTTGATTCGTTCCTCAAGACTCTTCCTCTATATTCACTTTTTAGTTTAAATCTTGAGCATTGCTAATATATTTACTGAAAGCTTCATCAGATGTTATAGCACTTAAGAATTTATAAAGCTTGTTAAGAATCTTCAAAGATTCATTTATGTTCGATTGAGGACTGCATTTTACTTATAACATCAATTTTTGAGAAAATGTCATCTCATATGACTAAAGTGTGTCCACCACAGCTTGAGACTTAGCCACGCCTCTTCAAACGCAGAATCCATTTCACAGTAGGGATGAGGGTTGGAAAAGAAAAATTTTGGGAAAAAAAAAATTAGGAAAAATTTTAAAAATACTTACTATTAAAGAAGAAAATATTTATAAAATAATTATGAATAACATTTATAATGTCAATAGGGAAAAAAATAATCAAAATAATGAAAAAATAACTAGATACAATTGGTTAAAAATCTTTCAAATCAATAAAACGAATAATAATTTTGGTCGAAGATTAGAAAACTTTATAAAATATAAATTATTCAGCCAAATTAATTGGGAAAAATATAATTCTAAAACACTAAAAAGTATTAAAAAGGTTAAAATTTCATTAATCGCTGAAGTAATTGATGAGAATATTACTCTGAATTTTTAACTTTTAACTTTTGTTACATTTCTTTTCTTTTGTATTAGATAATTAACAAAGTTAATTAATCTACAGTTAATAATTATAAATTATTATCAGCACCTATATTACACGTATTCTTTATTTTTGAATACCTAATAGGACTAGTGAACAGTAAAATAGTAAAAAAAAAAGTCAAGAATTAGTGTTTGTAATTTCGTTAAAAACAGTTACGATCTTTCATTATTAAAAATTTAAATCATCACCTGCAATATTGTTGATTATTTTGGATTATTCTAACAATTTTATTTTGGTGTTTTGATTGACTATTATTATTACAAACAATATTATATTATTTTAGTTTTACTTTCATTTCCATTATATCAAAGCTTGCAGTTGTAATTCATGCAGTTATTATTATTATTATTATTATTATTATTATTATTGTCAATCTAATTCTATTTTATTTTTTTAGTACAAGTGCGAATGCCAATGGTCTTAATTTGAATATTTATAAATGTTCTGAGGAACTTTACGGGATTGTTTTTAAACTTTTTTTTTTAACTGTCAACAATTAATTGTTAAATAAAACATTATTACCATAAAGTGTATATATTTGTTACTTACATTAATTAATATAATTTTATACAATTATGATTTTTCATAATTTAAATAAATAAGAAACAATATAAATATAACAGTTCTTCAACAACAAATCAGTTTTCTATATCGTTACGGCTAAAATTTAACATAGTTATTATTATATATAAGAAAAGTAGATATATAAGTCGTATTTCATATCATCAATTCCTCTGTTATAAACAAGAAACGATTTGCACTGAAAATAGAAAAAAACATCTACCCCTCAAATGGAGTTATAGAACCGTCCCGTACCATGTGACGTAGGCGTGGCCAAGTCTCATCTGCTGGTGGACACACTTCACTGACAAGTGAGCATAAGACCGTAAAGCTTACAATCTGATCTGAACTGTGTGTTTACTTTTCATGGCCTCTGTTACGTCATTTAAACTTTTTATGAGTTCATTTAATTGCAAACTCAAAGGTCGCACTGCTTTTATTCTACTCTCCCTTTCTAGTATCACTTACAGATTTCAATGTTTCTCTTTAATATGTCTCATCTGCAAGTGGATCCTGAGAAAAAATGTGTCTCATTCCTGAAAAATGGTAAAGAAAGTAACTTTTACAAAAGGTACTTCGGCAGCTCCAGTTACAACTAAATATAATGGATTACGATAATAGATGGATATAAAGCCCAAGGTACAGAAGTAGCTATTACATTCTTAATTTTGCTTTATAAACCATTATGCTTATCATGCATGTTTGCGCCATTATTGTAACTTGACCAAGCAGATCTTGACTATCTACTCTGTATTCTGGTCATAGTTCACTATCTCCGGTATCATCAAACACTTTGTAAAATTCAAGGAATAATTCTTGAATTGTAACCTGACAATTTCAATATCGACAATTCTTACTGTAAGTGATATTTCTATTAATAAACCATTCCCATTATTAAAAAACATCTAAATTTGATGTAATGCAACATATTTCTCGCCTTAAATTTTAAAAAAAATCCTTAAAGAAATGCGACGTTTCAAGCCATTTTCAATATTTATGAAAAAACTGATTTGAACATTTGAATAGTTATTAACCGTATGATTGGATTTTTCTTTGTTCAAAGTAGGGGAGTGGATTAAACGTCAGTGGATTAAGGGTTAGTGAGAAAATTGAGTTGGCTCTATTATTTTAACTTGGCCAAAACTGGGGGTGTGATTAGTGATTTTTTATATTTGTAAATTGAAGATTTGTTTTCATCTATATTATTATAATTCATTTTATGTTGTGAAACTTTTTTTTTGGAGCGATTGCGTAGTGTATCCTACATATGCCCTGTCAGAATTATTGCAAGGAATACTATACACTATATTTAACTATATTTTTAAATCTTATTTATGCTCCCATTAGTGTTGCGGTATTTTAATTTACTAGCTTTATTGACAACCCTAATGTTATCTCTATTTAAAAGCTTTCCAATTCTTTCATTAAGAGTTCCAATATAGAGAATGCTTGCATACTGGATAGAATTTTTTTAATAATATTCCTTTTAACATCGTTATAATATACAAAATTGGCTCTTTTGTAAACTGATTTAATGATATTTTCATTAAACAGTATGACTTTCTGAATCATTGAAAAAGGTATTATACTGTTTCATTGAAAGATCTCTTAGTAGTCTATATTCTTAAACGATATTTGTTCAATAAGACCAGCGTCTGCCATTTAGTCAACAATTACTTACAATATCTTTGCCGTTGCCTGTCAACTGTTCACTTTCTGTCCACAAACGTTTTTAGTTCATACCATTTTTTATAGTTTTCTTACAGTATTCTCCACACTTATTTCGTGTAAAGATAAGTTAGTTGAAAAATGTAGCCAATCGAAGAATCCCTATCTGCTAGTTTGCTTTGGATTAAACTGGAACATTCTATTGGAAATTGTTGAAGATATCACCAAGTCCATTCAACTTTTTCACCGTTTGGTTGCCTCATAACTGGGAAGAAGAAAGAGATCTTTTATCACCACCGTCAGTGGAAAAGTTAATGTTTTGATGAGTTGAGGGAACTATGACTTCTAATAACCTATTCTAATATGAGGTAACCAGTTAAATGGCTCCCCTAAGTCTATCCGCAGTTCACCATTATTACAATTACGATAACACTGTTATTGGCACAACATAACCATTACTATCACAACCACAACCCACTAGTACTAGGCGCATTTGCAGGTATGCCTTTTAAACGAGCTTCTTTGTTTTTGATTTCTTATCTTCCTTTACTCTTCAATTCTGATACAATAAGAAAAGTTGTTATCGTTGCCAAAATTACTGGTGTCTGTTCGTAACTCATCCTCATCTTATTTCACGAACTTCAAAATTGACCCAAGTAATTTTTCAGCTTCCTTGTCTCTTTCGTTTCTTCGTTTCCAAAAGCACCAGATTGGTGTTTAATTTTTCTTTCCAATATGTCTGGACATAAAATATTAAAATGATATAAGCAACTTTGTAACTCTCATTCAGAGCAAAGATAAACGTATTAAGGGGCCATTACGATTTTAATAGTACATAACTAGTACACATGTTAGTAAAACACATATCTATGTCTCTAATGGGACTAAAGGATTAAAACAAGTGGATGACTGGCGGTTTGAATTAACCACATTAACCACAAGATTGATGCTAACATTGTTGGATACTAAAATAATTCTAAAACGTAGATTTTGCATCAGTATTTGACATATAAATAAATTCCTCTCAGTAAGAATCATTTGTACAAGTCGTATAACATTCATCTATCTTTTTTGCATAATTAATATTATTAATTTAATAATGATTTTTCCATTCTCGTGGTGCATTTTTTTAAAGAATGGAATAAAGTGAGTTTGATCCTCTCTCCCCCACCTCCCATTCGCTAACAAACAAATCAGATTCAAAGAAATTGAATCTGGAGAAAGACGTTCCCATTGTTCAGTTTCATATTCTTAAAAGAGACAATATTTTGAACTGGTTTCCATGACGTATAACTGGGAAGTCGTTTCCACATCACGTATCGCCTTATGACATCTGATAATTCGAAACTGAATAAGAGGCAGAAAGAAAGATGTATATAGTTTGATTATTGTAAACATATTGATGAAAATTAAACAATGAAAATACCGTTTGCCTGGAAAAGTGCCTTTATGACATGTTCTTCAAAAAAATTGGGAAACTAACACCAAATTACATTGCTGGCGCGGTAAACCAAGGATATGGCCGTCTACGGGTATGCACGCACTGCACGCCCGTCAGAAACGGCCCTGATTACATGTATCTTCTATCTCTTATCATTAAAGCCTTATTCTTATTGATTATTTACTTGCAGGTTTAGCTGTTCATGTTCATACAACAGAAGTGACAGACGAACAAACCAACTTTAGAGATAGGAAAATATATAAACAATTCTTTCTGGGTTGCTTTATTTTACTTTTTGGTTTGTTAGTTTTTAACAATTTTTTTTAACAGACGGACGGGTCTGTCCGTCTGTTCGTCACCCAATTCGAGGAGCCCAAACTATCAGTCGGATAGATATGAGTGATTGGAAGGCTTCTGACGAGTAGAGGTAGCGAAAAACTTGTGAGATGACCCACAGGAAGTGGCCGAAAATGTAACATGTTCGATATCGTTATGATTTCGTGTACAAAATGAAACCAGTTTTTTCCTACAACACACGACGAAAGTCAGAAGAACCGTTTAGCTTTTTTTGCATTTAATAAAAGAGCTAGCGTAATATCAACTAGAGAGAAGGAAACTCGTGAAATCAAAGGACAAACAATCTCCATTTAGAGGAAGTCCATTAATTAGAGCATCTTCAATCATTGACCTTCGAGGAATCGGAAGTTGGTTACTCACTTTCTTTTGTGATCAGTCGTGATAAAAAAATATAATTTTATTGCCTCAAGACTTTTACTTCACTTGAAAATAGAACATTGTTTGTTTTTTATTTTAATTCATTTAAAAGTAACATACAGTGGAGCACCGTTTATACGTTTTTCAAGGGACTGAGGAAAAAAAACGTATAAATGAAAAAACGTATAAACGAAATTTACAAAAGTTACGAACAATTTCGTAATAACCAACAATAAAAAGTCAGAGTTAAATTAAAATATTACATGAAAGTCAAATACAAGAGGTATGTAATACAAAACTTTTTATTCCGGATTTAATGTACAACTAGTACTACCATTTCATATTCATTCAGCATTTACAAAATATTTTGTTATTTTAGGTTGTAGGACTTTTTTGGAATGCACAGAAAAAAGTTCATTGTGCACAGTTAAAAGTGCCATCTTAACTTTATCATTCAAATCACTGCTAATGGGGTAGTCTTGCATGGTGTTAAAACCCACCAAAGCTTGTTGAAAACTTGGCAGAGGTTTTCAGTGCAATTTTCTAAGACTGCGGCCTTTTCTAAGACTCGACAATCGGCGGGTGGGAATCTGAGGTTGAAATGCGCATTTTCTCTTCTTGAGTTCTTGAAAAAAAACGTATAAATGAAATTTGCGATTTCAGGAAAACGTATAAATGAAATTATTTAACGTTAATACGCATTGGATTTTGCCGGGACCATTCAAAAAAACGTATAAATGATAAAAACGTATAAACGAGAAACGTATAAACGTATAAAATGCCACTGTATTATTAAATATGATATATAAATATATAAATCCAATAATAAATAATAAAAGTATAAAGTTTTTATGTAATTTTTAAATTAATTATGCTTATGATTTTATAAGCATAATTACTTTAAAAATTTCAAAATTACCCTAAGGATAGAAGAAAACAGCATTGACTTAATAACAACGAGCTTCCGTCTTCAACTATTTAAAAGGGCTGATGCCAATTGTAGAATATTTAAGCAAGTTTTCATTTCTTCTTATTATTAATGATTTGTTTAACTTTTGATGCACATCATTATAATTTAACATTATTGAAAAGTGGATCTTGTAGCCCAATGGTGTAGGCGCTGGATTGCGGACTAGAGGAGCCCAGATTCAATTTTATTTTTTCACGGTTATTTCTCCTCCAGACGTATCCTAGGGTTCAACCTGCCTTCTGTCAAATGGGTACCGGGTTTCTTACTCGGGAAGGCGTCTGGCTCCCGTTGGTCAAGAATCGATGTGAGCCTCTCGCGTACCCTAGGGACTGCCTGACCTGTTGCGGTACAGATTATTTTTTAATTAATAACATTATTGAAAATTTGTAGTTTATTGTATGTATTGCATTTTACAGGACGTTCGCTGCTTCTGTAGTTTTCCCATTGAAGAGCGCGTGAAGCTCAATTGGAATGTTCATTCGGACAGAGTTGAAAATGAAATTACAGATTTAAAACAAACATTAAGTAAATAAATAAATAAATAAATAAATAAATAAATAAATAAATAAATAAA
>JAFIDM010001028.1:13246768-13260042 GCA_023159025.1 Thereuonema tuberculata | reverse complement strand
AAATAAATAAATAAATAAATAAATAAATAAATAAATAAATAAATAAAGAAGCGCAGTTTATAAATTTGGTTTGGATTACGGATATCAGGAAATAATGTCAACTAACCATTAGTAAATAAAATACAAAACTGCATATAAATAAACAAAGTGTTCTAGCACTCTGAGCTATCTGTAGGGAACAGAAACACCTGTTTCAGCCTTATTAGGCTTCTTCAGCCAGATTTACCCTTGATGGTAGCTCACAGCGCGAGACGAATAAGAGGAAACCATCTCAGCTCATCGAAATGGCCCTCCAAACAAAATCAACGTAACAATGAAAAAAAAAACCAGTACATCCCACGGTCTCAAATTCTTTGTCCCAGCACTGTGCAGTTCCTTATTGTAATAATTCTGTGAACGCTTGGAATATCCTTCTTTAATATAATATTTCCTCTATATCGACACGAGTTAAAACAAAGCACATGGCTTTGTTTATCCTACATGCGAAGCAGTAGCCTGGTGGGATATGTTGTAATTACGATGCCCCGCCTATTCTCAAGTGGTCCATTAAATTATATCTTTCGTCGATAATATATTGCTGTCGTCTTCTTTAATAGGCTATAATCAACTTTACATCCGATATGAAAATTTTGAAAGGCTTACAATCGTTTCATCCAAATCAAATCTTTTACTTAACCCTCTATATCTACTAGGGTTAAAACGAAGCACATGGCTTTGTTTATCCCACAAGCCAAGCAGTAGCCTGGTGGGATTTTGAAACTACGAAGCCCCGCCTATTTTCAAGTGGTCCATTATTAAGCACACTAAAGATCGCACAGACATTGAGAGGATTAAAAAGCGACGTAAAATCCTTTATTTAAGATATCGATAGAAATCTTTACAATAAAAACCTAAACGCACATAAATAAGGATTCATTGATCTGTTTTTAGTATTTTTGATACGGGAATCCAAAACAGCTGTTTCAGGTTTCCTAATCTTCATCAACTGAATTCGCTCAGTATCTAACAGCTCAGTGATCCCAAGAAACATAAAGGAAACATAATTCAACAAGACAATGGCCCTCCATATTAAAAAGCACCAATATATAAATTATGAAATAAGAAGGCCAGACATTCAAACTCCGCTAGCAACCGCTTAGCTTAAGAAGGATTAAATTGTAAAAAAAGAATACATTTAACAACAAGTTTAACGTGCGGAAATAATTTTAATTTTACAATTAAAAACATACACGCACATAAATCTTTATCTATAAATCTCTTTTACATAATCTCTTATTATGCATAAATCTCTTATATTCTCTCGCACATAAACAACAGAAATCTTTGTTTGGGATTTAATGCTTTTCTATTTTTGTGACCTTCTTGCTCTAACATCTCGACAATAACCACACAGAAAAAAAACCAAACAAACATAAAAGTCATCATTACTTGTTCTTAAATATGGATGCCAAGTGTCAAGAAGAATTATCCAGTGATTCACAATTTATTGGGAGGTCACCACACATATGTACATAGACTGGTCAATTTGAGTAGCTTTACTATCCTAGGATATTAAACATAAATAATTTAACTTGAATTTGTAACCACTGTATTATATTCAATGCGTTTCACAAAAACCATTAAAGAAAAACTTTTATACACCATCTGGTTTCGATGTGTGTCTATAAGAAGAAAACTATTGTAAACACACACAAAGGTTTATCAAGAAAAAGAAACAAGGAAAAATAAATATGGATTAAGTTTAATCACAGGAATGCTAAAATAAATCGTCGAAATTAAATAACAATTAACTTTTCCTTAAAATTAAATTATGATATTTAAATTGTAAATGGTCTCCTTCGAATTTCTTTCATAAACATCAGCACCGATATATACCATAGGTTTGCATTTATCTGCAAACCAACTAGGACTTATAAACATAAAAAGAAAAAAGAAAAAACAGAAAAAAGGTTATTACTTAGGTTAACATTTTATAAATACTGATGATCCAAATAAAATGACAAAACGGACTCTGAGGCCTATATGGTAACGTACACGACCGTCACGTGAGCAGGTATCACATGCTGTGGTATTAATCCGTTGGATTGGAAATGGGGTTTAACATTACTGGTGTTGGCAAAGCGGAGCAGGTGTCCATCACATTAAATCGACAACTGATGCGAAACTACAGGTAGGGTTAGTGTTTTGTTGACATAAACAGACTGTACACGGAGGTGAAACTGTTTCTACAATGACACCTGTTTCGAAACCACTTCAAATAAACAATGCAACTAAACAACGAACGACATTGCGTACTGCAACGACAAACACAAATCTGAATTACTCAATCTACAACAAATGTTCAAAGTTCCGCCTGGAGCAATATCGCTGATGCAGAGGCGGCAGTGATTGCAAAGCGACTGTGAACACCTTTCGATAGTATCTGGTGCATCCTTATCTGGTGAGCAACAGCAGCTGTTATCCTTCAATAAGATCCTCCTCAAACTTGACCTCCGTACCGTAAAAAAGAACCTTTATATGTCCCCAGAAGTAGAAGTCCAGTGGAGCGAAGTCCAGGAATCGAGGTGGCCACAAAATAATTTCTGATCCATCTCCCCTTCCGATCCATCTTTCCGGAAATGTGGTATGAAGATGATGGCGAAGTGCTAGTAGGCGTATGCGCCGTGTAACAAGCATACTACACTCTTCGAGGAGCTGCGGTAGCACCTCATCCAGATAAATGTCCCCAGTGAGCCGAGGTGGTAACATATAGAGTCCAGCCCTAAGATTTAGATAACCGATTATCTAAGAGTCCAGCCCATAGATTCACTGTAAATCGCTCCTGGTGTCCACGGACGAGGTAGCTGTGGGGGTTGTCGTAAGTCAATTGTGGAGGTTGAATATATCTGTACGAGTTCTTCAGTTTCTGTCTAAAACCCGATGGCGCCAATCCTCTGGTTTTTACCTTGTGCACCTTCTGTTTGTGGAAACAATGCAGACCATCGTCTCGAGCATTCGACCTCAAGTTAGTCCCGTTCGTCACGGAACGCCGGGAGCCTTACCTCCGCGACCCCAAGGACCACAGAGGCCTGTAGAGTGACACTTTAACTTCTCTTAACTAAAGTGTAGAAACTAATTCAATTATTAAAAACTTCAATTTCCTGAAAAACATGAAAATTCGATCTCGTTTCAATCGAAATGACCAAAGTTCTAAACATTTCTAAAATGCTGTGTAATAAGATGCAATTTAGTTGCAGGCAATTTACACATATAAGGCCGATTCTTTCACGACAGATCAAAGCTGTTGGATTTTTTTTCCATTGCCAAATATTATTTTGTTACGGAAAATAGATCTAGGATAAGTGTCGTTGAAATGGTGCTATGTTTTTATCTTTATTATCCTTATTAGAATCTGCTACCTGTTAATTTACTTTTTTCAAGGATTGTGTTGTCGTGCTAATATACAGGGTGGCTCAAAATAAGCTGATGGTTTTAAACACTTCTGGCTTTCTTATGACTAAGAAGTTTTAATTTCTGTTTTCTTTTAATTACAGGTAAGATTTGGGAAACGTTCGACGAGAGATCTCCAGTATCCAGTCTGGTCGATGTTCGGAGTTGATTTTCAACACTGTGTAATACACGTTCAATGTTTTGAACTGATCGACCACTATGAGGTCTTCCAACTGAAGCATCTCCTACAGTTCCCGTGTCTTCAAATTTTTTTATATATTCTCTTATATTCGTGTCTTATATTCTCGTTGCATGAACAATACCGACCGATTATTTTCCTTCGCTACGCGATCGTGTATCTCTCCATAGTTAAATTTCTTCAATCTTACTTGTAATAAACTAAAAATAGAAATTAAAACTTCTCATCATAAGACAGCTAAAAGTTTGTTTTTTTAAATATCAGCTTATTTTGCGCCACCCTGTACATGTTTTGTGTCAGTTCCCGCAGGAAACGGAGTAAAGCACGTTTGGAAAAAAAATTGATAGAAGATTGGAAAGATTGATCGATTCCCCACAAGGAAAATATTATAACGATTGCCCACATAATTACATCTTTTTAATAGAAATGATCAAATGTCTCCGGTAGTTTAATACCTGTAATATTAAATCAAGGTAAGCATTCAGTTCAATATTATTTGTTCAGATTTCATTATTAATGAATAAACAAATGTTCTAAGGGTTAAATGGATTTCGCTATCATTGAAAATAATCACAGGAAACATTGAAGAGAAAATGGGGAAACATCCTACAGGAAAAGTGAGAAAATTAAAACAAACAATTTTATTAAAAAAATTAAATTGAAACTAGGAGTTCTACTGTAAAAATTATAGTTTTTATGATAGAAAAATCGTCCAGGTCGTGAAATAATTTTGTGATTTTTCTTTTTTCAATATACACTGTCCGGTCACTATTAGGTACACCGCTGCTGTGCGCATGAATATCTGGACCTGTCGTGTCTCACACCAACTCTTCAAGCCGATGGGAGCGGTGTCATGGTGTGGGGGATGTTTTCCTGGCACACGTTGGGTCCATTGATATCTCTGGAGGCACGTCAGGATGCTAGAGCATACCTAAAGATCCTAGCTGACCAAATGCAATCGTACATGTTAACAGTTTATCCTCATGCAGATGCCTACTTAGGGCAGGATAATGCGCCGGTGCACAAAGCCCGCATCACTATGGGGTGGTTTGAGGAACATGAAGATGACTTTTCCTTGCTGCAGTGGCCCCCTCAGTCCCCCGATCTCAGCCCGATTGAAAATTTGAGGGATGAGCTGGAATGGTCTGTTCCCTCCAGGCCTACATCTCCATCAAATCTTCAGGAACTGCGAGACACACTCATGTCTGCATGGTAGACAATACCTCAACAACGTTTTCAGCATTTTGTGGAGTCCATGCCTCGACGAATTCAGGCTGTTTTGAGAGCTAAAGGAGATCCAAAACGCTATTAGGTAGGTGTACCTAATATAGTGGCCGGGCAATGTAAGTCTGGGGAATTCATTAAAAACATAATCTAGATCCAGCAGCCTGGAATACATTGTTTATACTTAAAGGTAATACAAGAGTGAAAAAAGTTAAGTTAACCCCATCTACAAAATTCTTTTGCACTTGTTGTTATGATGTTACATAAATTCCCCTAATAATGAAACGCTGGAAATCCCCTTAATATAAATATCTAATCTGAGGACTACCAGGACTATTTTTCCAATTTTTAGTCAATAATTTATTTTTTTGGCTCAATGAATGTAAGGCATTAATACTTTTTTCTTTTGATTTATATTTTATAGTATACAGAGTGTCGTAGATCGACCTATTTGCTTCATACCGTGTGATTCTTCATTAAATATGCTTCAAAAAAATAAATAACTTTTTTTGATCGGACGTATACTTTTCGAGATAATCGGGGTTTTCTGCAGGCTGAAGAAATAATGGAATCAAAAACTTGAAAATATGAAGATTAAAAATTGACCTCGACCGACTTTCTTTTCGTTTTTTATTTGGAACTGACGAGTATTTAAAATGAAACACTGTTATTTGATACTCCATTTATTCAGCAAACAAACAAAAAATAAAAAATTAAGTGAATCCAACCTAGGGTTCAAATGGTATGACCCTCCAAGCACAATCGCCTCAGCACCAGAGTGAGGCACAGCGAAGAGCAAGTGCACTCGATGCATGAAATGATCGGATATGTTGTGATCATGAAAATAATCTTCATAATGTTAGCTTTCAAATAATATCAAGATATTTTTTTCACTGAATCGCCTGTCGAGAAAAATAATAATGTTTCTTATACGGGAACACTTTTCGATTATCCATTTCGGACGCAGAAAACCGATTATCTCGAAAAGTATAAGTCCGATCAAAAACGTTATTCTGTATAACTTTTTTGCATCATATTTAAGAGGAACCCTGTGGTATGAAGCAAATGCGGTCATTCTACGACACCCTGTATATATATTACAACTATATCTAATTTAAATCCAGTAAATAAATAATTAATGCATAGATTTAGATACAAAAATTCTTCTTTCAAAAAAGAGTTATTCATTCACTCACACTTTTGAGTTGGTACCTTTTTATCATTTTAGGCATACTTGATCACAGACAAACGAACAATGAACGAACTTTTTAGGTCTTGTTCCTTAAATATCATAGGGATCTTTCTTGCAAAATCTCCTACCTATCTGTAAAATTTCAGCTTAGTGTGATTATAGGTTGTTTTTTTTAATTGCGGCAATTGCTGATGTTTTTAAGGACAGCGAATTTTGGCAATTTTTTTTTTCCTTAGCTTATTATCTATTAATCCAACATATACATGGTGATTCACGAAGATATGCAGAGATTTCGGGAGCTTATTCTACATGTAAAAGTAAAGAAAAAAAGTTATATAAACATAGGTCCGGAAATGCTTCGATAGCGAGTTACGGCTAGCGAAAGATTTCGCCCATAATTTAGTACCCTGGGTGAAAAAAAGACTTGCTGGAAGTCAGGGAAAGTAAAGTAAGGGCGAAATCAGTGGTTTTATAAGGTTGTTGACTTGAAAAATCGAATGAAACATATCTCAGAACGGTATCTCCCTGTGTTTGTAAGCGTATCCCACTTGGAACCTACAAAAGAGGGATCGAGAAACAACGTTTTTTCCGTTTGACGTACAATAACGTTGTTAAAGTAGATTACACACACAAAAGTTTACAACAAAATTTGTAGAACATTTAATTCTGAAGAAAACGGTGCAAATACTGCTTACAGAACGTGATTAGATGGTCGGGTAAATGAACGTTTCATCAGAACAAAACAACACATGTTGTACATATGGCCGACAATAACATTGTTAAAGTAGATTACACACACAAAATTGTACAATAAAATTTGTAGAACATGTATTTCTGAACAAAACGGTGCAAATACAGTATACAGAAAGTGAATAGATGTTCGATTAAATGAACTGTTATGGAGAACAGTGCAAAGTAAATTGAACTGAAAAACATTACTCTACACCTAATCAATAAAATTACAGTAAATTCTCAAAAATGTTTCCATCAACATCAATGCATTTTTCTGCACGTTTAACGATTGATCTTGTTGCTTTTCGTAGTTCAGCAGGGCTGTTCTTTAACTGCGTAAATGCTTCATTAATACGGGCAAGTAGCGCCTCACGGGAGTTTACTTTGACCGCATAAACCTTTTCCTTCATCCATCCCCGTATGCAAAAATCCATCGGCGTATGGTCTGGTGACCTGGGTGGCCAGGATATGGGACCTCTTCGACCGATCCATTTATTTGGGAATTGGTGATTTAAATAGGTGGAAACATTATTTGAAAAATGTGGCGTTGCGCCATCGTGTTGGAAGTACATCCGGCGTCGCGTTGCAAGAGAAACATCTTCCAGCAATGTACTTTACGACACACTCGTTCATTTTTAGTTTTACAATTATAAATGTAACATGTAAAGTTGTAATAAACATTTACTCTGTTTATTGGGAAATTAACAACGTTATTGTCGGCCAGTGTACAACATGTGTTGCTTTGTTCTGACGAAACGTTCATTTACTTGACCATCTAATCACGTTCTGTATACTGTATTTGCACCGTTTTCTTCAGAATTAAATGTTCTACAAATTTTGTTGTAAACTTTTGTGTGTGTAACTTACTTTACCAACGTCATTGTATGTCAAACGGAAAGCTCCCGAAGTTCCCGAAGTTTTTGCATATCTTCGTGAATCACCCTGTATAAAATCAGCAGAAATTGTTACAACTACACCCACAAAATATCTAGGATGTGTAATTTTCAGATTTCGGGAACACAAATCAAAGGATATATGAGTAGTAGACTTCAAATAATATTTTAATGTTTTCTTTGTTTTCTCTCCTAGGCATATTGAGAGGCGTAGAAACAACCGCGGTGGTACCTATGTAGATACAATTCTGGTTTAAATAATAGACTGTAGTTACGACTGATTGCCTATATAAAGCCATGTACGACTAATAAGCAATTAGTATTAAATGAGTGAAAGTTCCATATATTATCATTTTTTTCACATTTAAATAAAAGTGAAATAGAAGTAGAGAACGATTTGGATGATTTATTATAAATTTGTTACTGATTAAGTCCATGACTGAGTTACCAATAAAAACCATCTTTGTTTAATCAATTTTCGAGTTCTGACAAAATTGACATTTTGTTTGCATCTAGGAAGTTCTCATAAGGAAGATATTGTTTTCGAATCGCCCAACATGAGAACTTCAGGAAAAGGTTGTTTATTAATGAAAATAATTATTATCATTTATTAATAATAGTTAAATGTTTCTCCTTTCCATTTCCGGGAATATTGAAAAAGGAAAAGAGATCAGTTATTTTTTCTATTAGATTTCTTAAGAAAACTATTTTGAACTTAATTATACCTAATTTTCTGCTTCCGTCTTTCAGTAGAATAAATTTCAAAAGATTAACAAGAAAAAAGAAATTATAACATCTTCCGCAACATTCTATGTTCACGATATAATAATGTTGGAAGGTTTTACAATCATTTTTCCATTTTCAAATCTAATTATATTTACGTTTATGAAGAATAAATATCTTGAGAAAATATGAAAAAACTGCAATAGAGAGTAACAACATATTAGATCGTAATCAATATTTGTTCATCGAAAGCTTATAAGCTTCGTTTACAAGCTAAATGTTAAACTATGTTTCAGTGACGCAAACCCAGGATTAAGGCTGGGGGTGGGGGGCTAAGGAAGTAAAAAGCCCGTTAAGATGTATTTCTTTAGCTAAGTACACACTGCTAGACATGTTGCACGATTTGTCTATAGACCGTCAAAGACGGGTCACGAGAAACGGTCTATAGACCGTCTAGAGACACCGTTTTTTGTCTCGTCTAGCGTCCACACTACAATGTGAATTTCTCAGTCTCATCTTCGCAGTCCACCATGGAGGACATTGTTTTGTGTGGAATGAGTTCCTGCTTAGTACTAATTACAAGTGAAAATGACCCAAAAATAAATACTAATGTATGGAACTTTCTAAATAAACAAATAAATCATAAACAAAAAAATTTGAAAAATATTGAAATAGAAAAATTACTAAAAATTTATGATGTAAATATCATCTTCAAAGAGTTTAAAAATGTATTTTTAAAAAAGAAAACAAATAGTAATGAAATAACAAGTTCTAATTTAAAAAAATTGAATTTCACGTAAATATTTTAAAAATTCTTTTAAAACAGACTGGGACGTGTCTCGCCTCTAGACACCAAGTGACGTCCACACTGTCAAAATGTTGCGCAACATGTCTCACGTTGCATGCTGTCTCCCATCTCGGTCGGGAGACTTTAGACATGCGATTTTTGGTCTCGCAACGGGCCCGAGGCGGGGATTTGTCTAACCTGAGACAACCTGAGACACGTCTATCGACCAAAATCGCGCAACATGTCTAGCAGTGTGTACTAGGCATTAGGATTCTGGTGGGGAGGGGGCTTCTCCCCCAGTACGTGCGCAACTGCTGTGTTTATAAAATACCTAATGACTAATCCCTCGGAATATGATCTTAAACCTTCAGCATAAGTTCAATTTACTTTCAGCTGAATGATAACATAAATACAAATAACCTTTGATTTATTGTTTTCGAAATGAAAATTTCGTGTATTTCAACAAATGTTTAAATAAAATTCTAATTAAAATATTAAATTTTTAAATATCTTCATTTCTTCATTATAAACTATTAAAATTTATTCAACGTCAGAATATCGATATTTTAGTGACCCATTTGGGCACTATTGTGACAGCGTCAAAATTGCAAAATTGCGTTTGTTCTGTCCGTCCGTCTGTCCGCGTCTGTTCTCCCCTAACAACTCCCGAATGGAAGGTCGACAAACGGATTTCACCATCGTGCTTAAATGTTAGAACTGCAACCATCTCATTTCAGTTTTTAGCTATAGGTTGATGCTTGACGGTTGTTGGTTCGATTCCTTTACCTATTTTTTTTTTCTTACTCTTAATCTTATTTTCTCAATGTCCGCGTGTTTTTGTTTTTCTTATTTTCCTGTTTTTCATTTTTTTTTTTCATATATTTTTTTTTTTTATATTTTTCCTTAGGCCTATTCGTGGGAATCTTTAACGTTAATGTACTGTGGGTGGCATTCCCAACGTCACTTTAGCTGTGGGTCACTACTTTTGGAACAGGCGTAGTAATTATTATAAGAATGATCTTCACCGCCCCACGAGATCTTGCATTACTGTCAACAACATTGATCTTCAGATATCAATACTAAAACAATTTTCTAATAGGGACATAATAACTGTCAATATCAAAACTTTGGCGCAGCTTAGCCACAGCTGCTTTTGCGCCCTTAAAACCTGAAGGTATTATTATTTAAAGTACCGTATTGCCCGGCGTATAAGACGACTTTTTAAACCAGGAAAATCTTCTCAAAAGTCGGGGGTCGTCTTAGACGCCGGGTGCTGAAACTTCCGAGCCGGACTGGAGAATCTGCGGTCGCCGCGTATGGTGGGGGGAGCTCAAAAACGGCCGCGGCCGCATCCCGCCATATGCGGCAACCGTATGAAAGCAACAAAGACGGCGCTATACAAGTATGGTAGAAGAAAATCTACTCACCAGGATTCGTGGAAAGAAGTGACTTAACGCGGTCCCGATGACGAGGTGAGGGTGCGCCTCACCGGGAAGGTGTAAGTGAAGGGCGGAGCAAGGTGCAGGCGTCCGGGATGCCCGGGGTATGGAAAAAAGAGATAGAGCGGGGACAGAATAAACAAGGCTACAGTTAAGAAATATTATGATTTTAGTGAAAAAAAATATAGCATTCAAATAATGCACCAGAATAAACAAAGCTACAGTTACTTGGAGACAGGGAGAGCTGGACCAATTCAAGCAGGCATTATATACAACAACCAGCCAATCGCCGGTAAGGTACATCGCTTTTAAAGGAAAAGTTTAATCCACTTGCACTGTTTTATGTTTACATGTTTGATGACAAACTGCGTTATGTTTATAAGTGACAGTTTTCCTGCTAAGTATCTGCATGTAATAAGCATTTGAATTAAAATTACCGTATTGAAATCAAATCTGATGGTTTTTTTAATTTTTATTCGGTGTGCATTGGAAGAGAAGTCGTCTTATACGCCGGGTGCTGAAACTTATACGGCGAGTATATCCCAAACTCTATATTTTAATTGGAAAAATTGGGGGTCGTCTTATACGCCGGACAATACGGTATTCAATGTTATTAATAAATGAAATGTTTATAATTGACTTCTAATGTAAATTAAATAAATGAATTCAAAACAAAATTACAGAAAGGAATTTTATTGAATAATATTAAATAAATTATGACGTCACAACCCTCTGTTATAAAAGTAAGCACTGCCTCGTTTCAAGAGGAGAGAAAAATAACGCAGGAGTAAGATCGAGCTGAATGGATGTGACGTAAGCTCCGATTGGAAGATCGCCAATGAGCGAAGACATCGCCGATGCCAGGCTGCGAGGCCGACGAGAAACATCAGGCCGCGGTGCTGACGTCATGTTTTTGAGTCACGTGACCAACCAGGTCCGAATGAATTTCATTGCCTTGAAGCTTCAGACTGTCACACTAAACACACTGTATCTTTTTGATTAAGCTAATTAAAAATATATAACTTAGACTAAAATAGTTTTCAATTGATTTTCATAAATTTTACTTATCTATTAAGTATTTAGAGTTAATACTTATTATTTTTATTTAATAAAACTTGAAAAGGCCAAACGATTCGTTTTATTTTAGTAATTACTTTTTTTTTAAAATAGATTTTAAAAACGTAAATTTTATTTTTTTAAAAAAAATTATTTAAAATATTTATATTATTAAAATATAGAAAAGGTAATTTACTGCTAAATTCATCCTGCTCATATTCACTAATTACACACAGATGCAACTTATGTATATATTCATGTAATATATGTTGAGAATTTTAGTTTAAAATTTTTAAGTTATATTTCTGAACTTTTTTAGCGAATTTCCAAAAAAAAAATTAAAAAAAGTTGCATAAGAAACATAATTAAGTCCAGTAAGTTGCATTACTTTTCTTGCTGTGGATATAAAACAATATTAATCATTTTGTTAAGAGCATGATGTTCATAGATATAACAATATCTTTATAAAAAAATAACAATAATAATAATAATAATAGCATGTTGATTTTGGAAGCATCATTTTATTAATGATTGCAACGAAACAGTGCACGTACAATATTTATTCAAATTACTGTTATTTTTTATTATTTTTTGTCTAATTCTAAACCACTGAACAGCAATTACACGAAATCTACTTTTCAAAAATTATATTTTATATGCATACACAATATATATATAGTGCAATTTATTTAATTTTTGACTTATAAAATGATTATTAAATACTGAGATTTCTTAACTGTAACTTACCTTTCTCCTTTACAATTGAATGTGATTCCAGTACAGGTCTAGTTATTAAGAGAATTCTTTTTCAGTATGCACGAGAACGTTTTATTTTTGTTATGTTAATATCAAATAATTCATGGAAATAAATCAGGAAATATAATCTATGTACTTGCCATATCTTCTTAATAACAGTGATACAACAATAATCACAAATTTCTTGATGATGTCTTCCATACCTAGATAATTTTTTTTTTCTTTATTTAAATAATCATCAAAATGGTTTCTCTTTCATATAAATTTTTGGTCCTGAAAAGGACCTTTTTGACAGTAACCCTTCTTTCTTCTCTTCCAGTACACTACATTCTTTCTCCATGTTGTTTCCTTCTTTCTTCCATCCATTTTGCTCCAGTCTTCTTTTTTGCCTTTTCTTGAAGACCCTTGAATCTTCTGATTTTTTTTCTGAATTCTTCTCTTCTCTCCACCTCTTCTCCATCTATTTCTTGCATGTCTTCTGACCTCTTTGATCTATATAATCTGAGTCTTGGGGTATCAAAATAAACTATTTTTTTTTAATAATTTATTCTTGAACAACAGTTAATATTTACTGTAATAACTTATGGAAATTTTAAACAAGCATTAAAAATTATATGAATGAATACAAAAATTCTTGATCATTCACTTTCTTTCTTAAATTCTGCTCCAGTCTTTACCATTCATTTTCTCAAATATTCCCGTCTTTACACAGACTGCATTCTTGCACTAATTGACATCACTCATCTTCTCACATATTCCTTTCTACCTTCACAGTCTAAACAAACATTTACACTGCACTCACTTGCACATATTCAAATCATTTATTTTCTAGGGAATAAGAGAT
>JAFIDM010001028.1:13216582-13246758 GCA_023159025.1 Thereuonema tuberculata | reverse complement strand
AGGCTGACTGTGTATATTTACAGGATGACATATTAACACTGACTATATTGACTGGCTGTACATTAGACTGGCTATATATATATATATATATATATATATATATATGCATGCTATGTTTTATGTACCTAACAATCTTATAAAAGATAGTATAATATAGCTAACTGAAAACAACAAGTGTAATTCATTTTTTTTTAATTTTAAGTACAAATTACAATAATTGGATGAGTACATAAAGTACTTTAATAGTTCATAATTAAATTGTTCTATTCTTCAATTTCTTAGTTCAATAATATTAATATCTCTGTTCGGCATTGCTTAAGTTGTTTAAGGAGTCTTATCATTGAAGGATCACTAACACACTGATTATGGAAGTTCACACAAAGTAAATCACATGACGTTCTGTCACTGCTTAATAAATTAATAAATTCACTCACTAAAATTCGTTTGCTAATTTCACACACTTTCAAAATTAGCACACTAAATCTTCTACTTGAAGATCAATCAAATAATAAACTTATAGATTTAATCACTATCGAAGTAACACACTTGGTTCTTCTGTAATTCAAAGCACTAACTATTTTGCACTATCTCGCCGATGTCTTATTATCTTCACTTTAAGATAAAGTTATAATATCAGCTATTTCAAAATTATTCACTTGCTACTGTCGATGATATTCACCCAATAAATGTTCGTTGTTATTTCGTAGATTATCCACTTGTAACTTTTAGTAATGTATCCACAGTTCTTGAAATGATTTGACTACGTTGACTTCTTATGACAATTATTTCACACAATTTCACTTGTTAACTTTCCAACTTCTCTTAATTTTCCCGCTTGCTTGCTTCAATAAACACTCGAATGAATAACTGCAATGTGGTTTTCTTTTGAATCAATCGTAGGCATTCTATCTTCAGCTTTGTGCAGTCTCAGTTTGAACCATAAAACAGCGAATTGGAATAGGCCTAACGAATTTCTACCCAACGAAAGTATCGCTCAAAACTAACTAACCGTATATAAATTGCTGCCAACTTGTCTTATACATGTTCAGCAAATCCAATATATTCCAGGGTTGACGAAATAGATTGCTTGAACGTTAAAAATAACTTATTTTAACATTCTTTGACAAGACCGCTATCGACAACCGTTAACGCTTCTTCTAGGAGGAAGGACCCGGTTGATCACGTGATTTCTCTGCGCGTTGGCCTGTCATTTCTCGTCGGCCTCGGCCAGGCTGGATGCGACGTCATGACTACGTCAACGAAGAGCGTCGCTTCCTGATTGGTCCTAGTTCATTCCGCATTGCAGTGATTAGTTCTACGAAATACCATAAACGTCGTTTATGGTATTTGGTTCTACCGTACAGAAGAATGCGTCGAAGGGGATAGCAACACAGAAGCGGGAAGATTGAAAATTGAAAATGTCTATTGCTGGATTCAATGAGAAGACGAACTTCAAAGTAAAGTGAGTGTTACTTTTCATATTAAAGGAACTGTGTTTGCGTAGATAAGACTCTAGAAATTTCGACGTTACGGGAACCAGGATAATAGAGAGTTTTTGCCCAGCTCGCTATTCTAATACGGTAACGCTGAAGTCACATGACTGATATTCTGCGCATGCGTCACTTTATCTTAGAGGAAATACAGTTAATGTGACACGTTAAATTTCCTCGAATAGCGTATCGCTTTACGATAGGAAACACGAGTTCCGATAAACATGAGTTCCGACACTAGCGCTCCTGGTGACGAATTGTAGAACTTGAAGTCCAATCGATTTGTATCTATTTATTCGAAATTACCGATTACAAAAATGATTTTCACGATCGGAGGGCATCTTTTCCTTATGTTTTCGTGGATGCTTTCATAAAATGTTACATTATTAATCAAAATCATTTCATAATTTCGGCTTGAAAATTTGAATCGACAGCGACCGAGTATCTCGAAAAGATATCGCCCTTCATCGAGATTTAACGAGACTGAATTATTTATCGAAATTGATTTATCGAAACTAATAACAAAGAAAGACAAAATGATGAAAAAAAAAAAGAATATTTCCTATTTTAATTAATTAAAAACATTCATCTATTCGATGCATTGACTAAATGATATTTATAAAAATCAATGCTATTTTTTTCGTAAATAAACCGTAGGGATAATGACAGTTGAGAAGTGTAAATTTTCACGTTATGGCAAAAACTCTCTTCATGACAGAGCCCGCTATTGTGGTTTCCGTATTCCTTCACGTGACATTTGCGTTTCCCGTATATAAATCACGTTATGGCAAAAACTCTCTAATATTAAACTAATTAACGTAGGAAGCAATTCTACTCACTATTTAACTGACAATTTGATTTCTTTAACTTGCACCGTAAAAGTGTGTTACGATATCACGAGTGTGTTACTTTACAAGGATTAAAGTAAAGATTAATAAATATGTGCTTCGGATTAAGTGTGTATATCGGAACACCTCACTCAATAAGAAGATATTCAAGTACTATGATTAGTGATTTATTTATTTATTTATTTAACTTCTGATAAGTGAATTGACCACAGTCAAACTGAAACTGAAGGCTAAAAGTCGAAGCAACATTTGGAACCGAAATCTAAGTATTCTAGTGTTCTAGTAGTATTCCAGTGTTCTAGTTTTCCAGTGTATGATTTAAATGATAAAGTATTTCAGTTAATTGGACGTTACAAGTGAGACTGACGACAAAAGTGAAATACGCGAATCGCTTAGTGCTACAAACGCTGTTGTGAACTGTGAAATAATAATTGAATATTCGTTCAGCTGACGTTTTATTCAATGGACCTTTTATAGTCATTAGATACTTACCTAATTCCTAGTCGATTATATCGACATTTTGTTATGAGAGTTGAAGTAATATTTAAATTGGATTAATTAAAAGTAATTAAAATAAGAAAATTGCTTGAAAAGAATTGTTTTTTTTTCTTTTCGAGGTTGAAAGAGACAACTTCGAAGGTAATTTAAATATGCAAATGAGGCTACCGACGTAACGAGTGCTTACGTGTTAATAAGAGGTAGAGCAGACTCATTCAGGGCTGCCAAAGCTTGGGTTTTTCCCCCAGATCTTGGGTTTTTACCTTTCATCTTGGGTTCTGGGGTTTTATTTTCGAAATAGTACAAAATCTTGGGTTTTTTTGTGTGTCAATCAGGGCCCCCCACCAAAAGGAGGGGGGGGGGGGCAGTTGAGGTCGAATTTTGCTGCCGAAAAATAACCGAAAAATAAAAATAAATGTATATGAATTATCCTATCACTTCTATTCTTTTTTAAATAAATAAGTCTACATTTTATATAAACTATTTTTCTGCTTTAACCGTCTGCATAGAGCTATTCTGCATTACAATGATTGCATAGAGTTGATTTTTTTTTCTTAGCCTCATTTGTAAAGCTGTAAAAGTAAATGTTGGTGTTTTCACGGTTTTATTTTAATTTGTTTTCCTTTTTTTCTTTCGCGGCCTATTTGTCACCTTCAGCCCACATTTTGGCTAATTTTCTTCTATGTTTCATACTGTCTCCTCGTCACTTGTTTTGTTCTGTAAATACATGTTTCCCGTAAAAAAAAATTCATTATTTGTATTCATATAAATAATTTTATATTTTAATTTTCATGTTATCACTTGATTTTCAAAAGTTTCGATTTTTGATCTCTTACCGTATGTTCCCGTGAGAATTTTATTTATTCTTATTCTCAGAAACTAGTGTTTTGCTATTTCCCACTGCGGTCAACATGTCAATCACTAATTACAATCATACCCCCGTATTTAATGATTGGCTATTTTCTGTTAATTTGTATGACGTCACGGTAATTATGCAATATAGATAATCCTATGCAATAACAGAGTTCTTCAGGTCTGAATGATTCTTAAGAAAAAATTAATGTTGTGGGCGGAGTTAATGAATGTTAATGCGAAGACAGTGCCAACGGTTTTGTGCTTATGCATTTGGGCCCCGAACAGTAACCCGAACAGCATCAAAACTTTTGTAAGTAATCTTTCTTACGATTAGGAAAGCTAAAACAATAACTTTCATTCATAATTTTTCATGATAACTGGTGATCATTGGCAATCATTCAACATCTTTGATCATTACATCAGCCGCGTTCGTGAGTGATCAGTGGAATAGTAATATTTAACTTTACATTGATTATCAATTCAATATGAGTGATGACCAAAAACCTCCATCTAAGAAAAAGAAGTGGTATATGCAGTGTTTCAAAGCAGAATGGTTAGCTGAACCAGAATTTAAAGATTGGTTGCAACAAGATAAAAATGATAAGGATTCCAGTTATTGTAAGTGTTGTAACATCACTCTAAAAAATGCCAATAAATCCATGCTTATGAAACACAAAAATTCCGTTAAACATAGAAAAAGTTTTGAGGAGGCTAAAACTAGTGTCGATATTACTCAATTTATGATCAAGCAAAAATCAACGGAAAGTGAACAAACGGCCAAGAGTGAGCTGCTCTTTGCTGCATATTTTGCGGAACATAATATTCCCTTTGCTAGCATTGACCATCTTTTACCAGTTTGTAAACAAGCTTTTCCAGACAGCAAAATTTCGGAAAAATTGTCAATGAAGCGAACAAAACTTTCATACGTAATTCAAGATGGAATAGCGTTTGATGAAAAAAGTGTAGTAACAAATATATGCAAAACACAAAAGTTTTCTATAATAATCGATGAAAGCACAGACATTTCTGTAACACAAATTTTGGCGGTAGTAGTTAGGTATTTTGATTTAAATAAGCAAGATGTTCAAGACTCTCTACTAGATAGTGTAGTTGTTGAAGATGGAACTGCTCTCGGTCTATATAATTCTGTGAAATTAATGTTGAGTGAGAAAAAGATTCCTCTTGAGAATATTATTGGATTTGGCAGCGATAATTGTTCTTCAATGATGGGAAGAAAAAGCGGCTTCCAAAAGTTGTTAAAAAATGATATTCCTTCTGTTTTTATTATGGGCTGCGTTTGCCATTCCTTTGCTCTCTGTGCCAGTCATGCTGTCAGTGTATTGCCAACATATTTAGAAGCATTCTTAAAGGACATAACCTCATACTTTTCACGCAGTAGCAAAAGACAACGTGACTTCCTCCTTATTCAAGAAGTGGTTAATGCGCCACATCATAAAATTCCTAAATTGGCTCAAACAAGATGGCTTTCCAGAGAGAATGTAATTACAGCTATACTGGATCAATACGATGCTCTGCTTTTATATTTTCAAAGCGAATCAAATACTGACAAAGTTGACGGTGCAAGCAGAATTTTCGAGACATTAAGCAATCGTGGGACCAAACATATGTTACTATTTCTCCAGTATGTGTTGCGAAAGGTAAACATGCTGAACATTGAATTTCAGTCTGAATATTTCAGATTACATCTTTTGTATTTCATGGTATCATCGGAATACAAGAACATTTTAAGTTTCTTTATTAAAGATGAAATATTGCAGACAACCAAATTGTCAGAAATTGATCCAAACAATAAAAGCAACTACAAAAAAATTAATGAAGTTTACCTTGGAGGAAAGGCATCAGCTCATTTGATCAATGAACCTTTTGATGAAATCATTGAGAAACGATTTAGAAATGATTGTCTGAATTTCCTAGTAGAGCTTTGCAATCAAATACAAAAAAGATTTTGTTTCAATGAAGATGGCATAATTGCAAAATTAAAGATATTAGATCCTAAAGTATCCCAAAATCCCAGCATTTCTCCAGCATCCATTATAACACTAGCAGTTTATTTCCCTACGCTTGTACCTGAACATAAACTCAATGACCTTGACGATCAATGGAGGGATTATCGTTTGTCAGCTGACAAATTACCAATCTGTGCAGAAATTATTCCACAGTATTGGTACAAGTTAAGAGATATTAAAGATGGTCTTCAAAATTCAAAGTACGGTATATTATCAAATTTTATGACAAATCTCACTATTTTGCCACATTCATCGGCGTCCGTTGAACGGATATTTTCATTAATGAACTGCGTAAAAACAAAACAAACAAATTCTCTGAAAGCAGAAACTGTGAAGAACAGAATCCTCGCAAAACAGTTGATTACAAGGAATAATAATGATTGCACAACATGGAAACCAAGAGAAGAATTAATTAGAGATTTAGAAGAAGGGACTGTAAGTAAACGATACCAAGAGAGAATAAAAAAACAGAAACATGATAATGAATCAATGACACTTACAATGGAAACTGAGGAAGAGGAGGAGCAGTTGCAATAGGCCTAATTGTATAAAGGTAAGAAAATACTTTTATAATTGCTATAACCTTTTCAGACCTGCTGGCTAGTTTACGCATCCTTTGAGTTCAAAAAAAATTATGAAAATAAAATTTTGATTTTTTTTTTTTTTCAACATAATTTATGACCTACACAATTGTGCGGGTCAGGTCTCAATTGACAAATTATAAAATTTTTGAAAATTGACAATGAGATGATTTTGTGGTAATTATTGTTGTTGCTTGATACAGTAATATTGTATATTCCCACATTAGATGGAATGAACTTTGTTTTACTAAATAAAATATTTGTAATACAGAATAATGAGCTAAAATCAATTATTTACATCCATGTTTAGGTGTAAAACCTAGAATCAAAAGTCAATTAAAATTAGATAAAATCTATTCAGTAAGATATTTAGAAACGTAAGTTATTATTTTAATTATTTGATTTTAGTTCAATATAAAAACATTTGAGATTTTTAGTAAATAATTTTTATGAAAAAAAAAAAACATTTTTAATAATTTTTGCATTTCAATAAATTAGATCTTCTGGAATGCTTAATGTATGAAATATATTCGAAAATTTTCATTAAATTCTGCAAAATAAATAAGAAAATAAAAAAGTAGATTTGTTGCACAGTTAAAAAAAATTGTACTTCAGTCCCAGATGACACAATTGTGCTACTGAAAGATTTGAACCCATTTTTGTAATTACTTCTTCATATCCTTTATTTTCTAACAACTTTATATATCAGTTTAAAGATTTTTATAATACAATAAATGTCTTGAATTTCTTTAAGTACGCATGTTCCTCTTGGGCCCCATCTTGAAAATATTGCTATTTTGTCAGCTTCTACTGACCTCTATTGTCAATTTTTGGAACTTACAAAACAAAATTCACATCCGGCGCTTCCGGCACATTTGTGCTACGCAGGACTAAGCATTAATAGTTTGGCCAAAAAAAAAAATTAAAACCTAACCGCACACAATTGTGCGTACAGGGTCTGAAAGGGTTAAAATTAACATTTTTAAAATCTTGGGTTTTTCTTTTGAATCTTGGGTTTTTTGAAGCTAAGTCTTGGGTTTCGTGAAAAATTTCATTGGCAGCTCTGGACTCATTATGAGACAGAGTAAAGACAGAGAGAGTGTGAGTCACAGAGACAGTAAGACACACGGGTAGTGTGTGAGTAAGGTCTCAAGCGATGACAGTTCCTTGTCAGAAGCAAGTCACGAAGTTAGTGACCAGTGAGAGAAATGAAGCAAGTCTCGAAGGAAGGTTAGTAACACGGATTAAACCAAGACGACTAACTAAGACGAAACGGAAAGTTTACTTCATGCAATATTGTCAGTGCCATTAATAAGAAGAGGGAGAATCAACCCGTCACCCGAAGATAAAGGGACTATTGAATTATTTATTATTTCTCGAAGTGAAAATAACGATATTCTCCAAGCCATTAAAAGAGAAGCCTGGAAACGACGAATGAACGATTCTTGCCTTGGTTTTCAGGAACTGGACGAATTCAAGTATTCAAATTAAAGGAAGGAAACCGACTAATTCGGAGAAAACAAATAGAACTCTTAATTTATCGGAAGAAGAAATTTCCGAAAAATGTAATTCCATCAGAAAACCTGAGTTATAAAAGCGCCGTTTGGTTTCGACGTCCTGAGCCGTTCCATTGCTTCAAGGGAGGAAGGAGTCAGCTGACGTCGAGTGTGTGCGCCATATTCAAACCAGTTCAACACAGAGGATTCCGGACCGAAGACTGGCAGAGGATTAATTACTGCAATTGGACTTATGCAACCCACGGGTGAAAAGCCATTGAAGACTCCGTACTGTAAGTAATCAATTATTAAGTACATTTTGGATGGGACCCGCGTTCGTTAACGCAAAGCATTACTTGAACACAGTTCGAAGAGAAAATTCATCGCCAGTGAACTTCAATATAAACTTAAAGTTAACTTTATTTAAATCACTTTAGGAGAAACTTATAAGCCATTATAAGTAATTGCAGTGACATTATCATTAATGCTTCTAAGATATTTATCACATTAGGTGAAAGTGAAAGAAGCCATTAATTATGTAGATAGAATTTATCATACTAGTGAATTGATAAGTCGTAGTTCCGTTTTCGTAGCGTAGAACAGTTTGTGATAGAATAACTAACTCTCATAGATTGAATGAAACGAAGAATTAAATGTGGAGATACATTTAATTATAGGAAAGTGATAATTAAACTTTATACCAGTGCTATCAACATTACTAAGAAGCGTGCTATTAATATTATATTAATTCCTTCTATTGGAAATTACCTAATCGTACTAGATATAAAAGTCATTAGTGAGAACTGTGCAATATCGAGACGATATTGGAACTGAAGTACAGAACTTTAGAGTGCTACATTTTATGTAGAGAAAAATATTGTACAAAAGTTTGAGTAATTTTTTAATGACCACCAAAATAAATCTTTTACAGATTTTAATTTTATTAAGTCTAATTTCTTATTACGCTTTGCAAACCAAGTATGCGATCTGCATAAATCCCGCAGCATATTTGTATTCTCATTCAATATAAATTGCAAATAAATAAAAAAAAAAACAACCACTAGTATATGCTTTCAAAACCCAACCAACAACAACATATCAAAACTGAAATTGAAGAGTTGATTCTTGTTAATGTTTATGCACATAAATTAGATAATTTGGATAACTTAATAATTCCTAGAGCAGTGTTTAGAAATTCAGACAGCTAATGCAATAAAATATTTTTAAGAAAACTGAATTAGTTGCTGTTTTAATAGCTTATAACTGGCTTTTCACTGCTAGCTGTGAGGTATATTAAAGCCGTATAAATATTGATTATTTATTTGGTCTTTATTAGTCTTTAGTTAGTTGATGACCAAGAAGTATACATTACTAACACTAATGTAGATGCTTTTTCTGGTCTATTTATTGTTTCAGATCTTATTGGCAATTACTTTTTACAATTAACTGTATTTTTTTTTTTATTCTTATGATAGTACTGTTGGTATAATATTTTTTTATTAACAGTTTTAATCCTATAGTTTTAATCCTATTTTGACTAAGAAATTTCTACATTTTGGTACAGTAAAACCCCCCTAACCGAACTAAAGGGGTAGGGGAGCCGTTTCGGATAACAATTTCTTTCGGTTAAGCCATGAACAACTACTACAGCTACAGTATTTTGTATTGTAATTACAGTAAGTATTTTTGAAAGGTTTTTGAAGGTCAAACTAATTCAAAAATCTCTTTGTATGCTACACTTATGTTCTTTTATTAAAGCTAAAATTACATTTTTAGGATTACAGTAGGCTACATCAATATTCAGTATTCTGTACTTAATAGTTTGTAGCATATGAATTACTCATTTAAAAAACTCTTACTGAGTTTTTTTAAATGAGTAATTCATATGCTACAAACTATTTTTGTTGTTTCTTGCGTCCCTCTCAACGTTTTCGAGCAGCGATGTCCCGCCATATTTCCGTGCAGTACAGTATTACTGTTTGGATTTGCGGTTTTCGGAGGCGTTTCGGATATCCCGGGTTTCGGTTGACCCGAGTTCGGTTAACCGGGGTTTTACTTTTATTTTACTGTATTTACTTTGTACGAGAAAAATGCAAAATACAATACATTACATTAACAATGTTGTCAAGGAGACAATCAACAATCATTTACAGGGCAGAGATTTAACATTTACGTATTGACAATAATTTGGAAGACTTTTTACCAATAAGAAGCAAGACTTTGATGAGCTTAAATAAAAGGAAGAAAAAGAGTTTATAGACTTGCATCTAAGAAATTATTAAATATTGTAGGAAATTTTAAGATGCTTTAATATATTTACTTGCATATGTAAAAGCTGATAAGATTTATCTTTCAAAAGCCAAAGAAACTTGAAAGGTAAGGCGGAAAAAAACTGTACATACAAAGTTGGAATTTGTTTTGTTTTTTTTTGTTTTTGTTTTTTTACAAACTATTACTTAATGAGTTTCATTTCATCGTTACTGTTAAGTTGTACTGTTATACCTTTTATTAAAGAGTGTTATATCAATTTGTTAAGACTTACTCATTTTAATGCTATAAATTCCTGCTGACAAACTATTTTATACTAAATAAACAGGATTTTAATTATTTGTTACTGCAAATCATAATTACTACATTACAATAAAGATCATAATAAAAAGGACGAAACGGTCCGTCCCAGTCTCATTCCGGTGACAGCTCAGGGTGCGAATTCCTCTTTTAGCGCTGTGACGTCATTCTTTTACCTATTTCTTGATCTACTCATACGTTAAATTTTTTTTCATCATAATTTTAACTTCACAATTTTTTTAAAATTCTAGAGTTTTTATTTTAACTATTAATTTGTTTAATCCTTTTAACAAATTTCACATTTTATACAACAGAAGCAAGGGCATACATGAGCAAGATCTTTTTTATACAAATATTATGTTTATTTGTATAGTGATTCTTCAATTTTAAAGTAGTTTCATAACATTCATGAAACATAAAACAATAGTAGTGAGGTTTAATGTACACAAATAAAAAAAAAAAAAAAAAAAAAAATAAGCACAATGAAGAATAAAAAGATTTGCACTTTCAAAACAGGGGATTATTTATGCTCCTCATGAGAATAGTTAATTTGTCTATTCTTGTCTTGATATTAAAAAATAGCAAGTTAGACTTTAAGACGGATAGGTGGCATCTACCATTTCATTTCTTTATATTCTGCTACACTTCTTTTCTTTAAACCTGATGACGAATGCTAAGTGTGGCACAAAAGGTGTCATCTCTTCCATCAAATTTACAGTTGTCAAATCCCAGAAATTCTTCATTTCAGGAAACTGATTTTCTTTGAAAAGCACATCTTGCAACTTCCACATCTATGTACGTTGTCCAACATTGATTGCAAATCTAAGTTTAATCCCATGACAGCTTTCTAATTATCAATACTTCAATAGTTTCTGAAGTTCACATTGAATAGTTCTGCACCTGAACAATTAAAAGATTCATCCTTATCAACTGAGGTGGTGTTTTTTTTTTGGTGTTTTGAAAAGAACAAGGTTGGGTACCTGGAGAAATCAAAAATAATAATAATAACTGTTCAAGAGGCTATTAAAGGCCCATATTTTCTTGACTTTAATTTCCCATTTAAAAAAGGTTAGCCTCAATCTGTAGAGTGCAATAGGCCTAGCTTATAAAATCATTAATGAATTTAGAACATAAACAAATTGTAATATCCAATTTGCATTGAAAACAAAAATATAATTTGAAATGTGTCAAAAGTCCAGCACAGAATAAACAACAAATTGCCTTTTTCTGATTCATTTACCGGGGAGGAACAGGTAACAGCCGTTTCGCTATTCTACTAGCTCATCAGACCTGCCCCGCCTCTCCCGATAAAGAACCAGAAAAGGCGCAAACCTATGGGAGAACCACCGGCCAAACTGGCAGTGGCTCCCCAAAGGCAATAAATAAATTCCTGTGAGGCCGAGAGGCAACAACAGAAAGCTTCCCTACATCTTGTAGGCGAAAAGAAACAAGAAAAAAGAATTGTTGTTTATTCTGTGCTGGGCTCTTGACACATTTCAAAGAATTTAATCAGCACGTATTCTTTTCTCTTATACAAAAATATAATTTACAGTATTTCTGTTATAGTAACTTATTTTCCCTCATACATTCTTTCTTTGGGAATTTGGTCTGCGTAGAAAAATGCGTCTGATAGCATTCATCTGTTTCAAGCATTTAATGAGTTAGTAAAAGTTACAAATTATATAAAAAAACGGAAACCGTGAATAAATAGACTCGAAAGACGTTTGTTTATTCATGGATTCCGTTTTTTTTATATAATTTATAACTTTTACTAATTATTAAATGGCTTGAAACAGATGAATGCTATCAGACGCTATCAGAATGCTATCTTATGAGAGGGAATCAGCAACGGCCCTCGGATGTTAAGACGTTATTGTTTATTCTTTGCGCAGCCCTTGGTTTCTGTTTTGAGTAATTTTTCTGCTTGTTAAATTTCTTTATTTGGGTTAATTTACCTTTTGGATGCTTGGTTTCTTAAAATTTAAAGCCTTTAATTCTATCCATTTACTAGGGAAAAGGCTTTTTTGTGTGCACTAACACCACTATGTTTATTATTGATGTTTTTTGATTTCGGAGGTCACTATCGGGTGTGGGGGTGACTTTCACTTATGTTCTCGCCTTTCTGGGTTTCTTATCGGGGAGGGCGGATTGGGCTGATGAGTCCCGAAAAGAACGAAACGGCCATTCCCGATTCCCTCTGATGATAGACTCGAAAGGCGTTATTTATTCATTCTTGGTTTCTGTTTGGAATAATTTCTGCAGCTTAATTTTTATTTATTTAAAAATTATATCTTATTTAGGTTGTTAAGAATGTGAGCTTTCAATGCTTGAATTTAGAGCATTCAAAATTGAAAATAAATCTATTATGAATCTGAGAAATGATTATAAATTACATAATCAAGTATTATCATTAACGAAGTTAAAAAAAATGAAATTCTGCGTCCCCTAGTTGACTGCCCCGTGTCTTTTAATCACTCAAAACACCTGATGGGTTCGCCTTTGATTACCTGCATTATTAGTGACACAGGAACTTCTAAGACGATATCTCACTATTTCTTGATTTCATGGGTAGAATCTGAACTGGTGTAACCTCCAAATACAACCAGTCCTTACATCTAATTGACTGCAAAAAGATTTTATAATAATAATACTACAGTATCTTAGTTATTATTATATAATTTGTCCAATTCTATTGAACTCACGACACGATTGTGAACGTATTAAGGAAAAAAAAAATGCAGCATTTAGCAGGATTGGTGTCATTTTACTAAAACTCAGGCAACTGTTATCATACACTGCGATTTAATATTAATTACATTAGAAAGAACAATTACTGGAACACCTTCGTAAAGAGTTGTAATTAATGTTCAACTGCCCTATTGCATCATTGCTCGCATAACAGTGTGGGAAAGGTTATTGTACAGCTGGATAACCTTTTGTCCTTTTGAGGGATAGAAGGCCAAGTGGTGCGAAGTCGCAGTTCTAATTGAGCGACAATGATTGATACACCTGCTGGAGCTGTCGGCCCAAGTATTTCAGAAGTGTTCAGTAGGTGAAAGATTGAGCGAACGTGCTGGCCATGCCACCACCCGAATGTTTCGTAGATACTGAAGACTAATGAGGACTATGTGGGACGTGCATTATCTTCCTGATAAAAGGTTCCTACTGGCGGAAAAAAAAATGGGACAGCCAAGGGCTGAAAAATTTTGGTAACTTCCTTATCACGAGCTGGCTTTGACCGAAATGTCCGACTAATTACAGCCCACACAATCAAACCATGTGCTGGACCTGTGTGACGCCGTCTCCCTCATTGGGTGATATTCCTTTGCCCTGTATGGCGGTGAAAACGTTGACTGCCTCCAGCTGTCCAAGACAAAAAGGAAAAGTTTCCTCACTAAACACTACGGTACACCAGTTCGCTCCAGTTCTATTTAAGGAACACCATTGAAGATATGATTGCGTATGGGTAGATGTGAGGAGTACAAACAATGGTAGGTATTCAAGGTGTTACCTGTTGCCAGTCTCCTGCAGGTGCGTTACAGTCGCGAACCTGTCACACATTGCCATGCATCGCTAATGGCGTCCAGTCGTTTCATGGACGTACGTGGTCTATCCGATCCTTGTCAACGTGGAACTGAATCCTTCTTGAACCCAACTACCGCCTTAAGTCCATGATGTTGGTTGGATTGCAACTAACAGAGGGCGACATCTCTGTATGACAAACCAGCTTCTCTAGGATGGATGATTCTTCACGCTCAAAGTATTTTGAACTATTAAACTGTTGGAACGGCCGTTGATTGTCTGAGAAAGAGCTGTTTAGAAATGTCCATTTCTTAAATATATTTAATGTATTAAATTTCTATAATATGTGGTCATCTAGGGAGTTTTTGGTAGGGCATCTAGGATATTTCGCGCTTATCCAACCACTTCAGTCGATCCGCATTTCCTTCAGTATTCCTCAGTAACGCATCAGGTGGAGTTAAATCAGGGGAATGTGAGGGATATGGAATGTTTCCTCCACTGGATATCACGTCATTTCCGAAAGTGTCATGAAGTAGCTGAAGTGATTCCCTCGCCGTATGACACGTAGCCCTATCCTGTTGAAACCATTGGGAATGAAGACATAGTTGTCGTGCTCGGCAGAAACATTGGAGGTCCCTGAGAATGACGTGATAACCTCTGTAACGCACATGATTTACAGTCACCGGATTCTGTTGGTCATCCTCAATGAAGTACGGATGTTTAAAATGATGCCGTTTCCAGAGACAGCAAACCATATCCTCACCCGTTCACCTGGAATGGTGTTTCAATAACGATGTCTGGTCGTGCGAAACCAAGAAATCGGGTTGTTTGTTTATTGATAGCCATTCAGATGAATATGACACTCGTCCGAAAACCAAACCTTAGCCAAACATCCGGGATCGTCATATACCATTGCTAACATGGAAGCACAGTACATGACTCTTGCTTCTTTATCGACAGGTTTCAATGGTTGGCCAGTCTGTATCTTGTAAGGGAACCCACCAATGATTTTAAACATACGTCGAACTGATGTTCGACCCTTGGCTAGTTTAACTGCCGTTCGTCGGAGACTTGTTGTGGCGACTGCAACACTTGCTCAAAAAGTCGGCCGTGATTTTCATTCGTTGTTACTATTACGGCACAGCCGGTGCAACCTTTCCGTTGTGTGAGTACACTTCCGGTTCGACGGAATTTATCGCATAACCTTGGTCGTGGGTGCTGGACGGTTAAAACGCTCCCGAAATTCCGTGTAGCAGGCTAGGTCCATTGCCACAGCCTGTTCTGTATGATCGAAAATAGTGCTCCACAATAAACACTTTCTCTTCGGTAGTGAATACCATTTTCACAGAAACACTGATTAATCTCACATCCACAATCATTCCTGTTCCGAATACAACAATAGTCTACGTGTTCCTCTCGCAGTGCCACCTTCCAGGTGATCAAATTGTTCAGTGTCGTTTGTTTTCGGCCATACTGTACCACCACTTCCCCACATTTCATAATATTTCCATAACTTCTTACAAGTGTTGATTATTTTCTTTTAATCTACTAATTGTTTTTGTAACAAGAGTTATTTACTGTTTATACAGTTTACACATACACATGATGAATCAAAAACTACAATAAAATTTCGGCTCTCTATGATAAATAGTTGGTGCTTTGAAACCCTCTTTTAGAGTGTTTCAGGTTTCTTTCTAAGTTTCTAAAGATTTATCAGGGTGTCTACAGAATCAGGGAAATCAGGGAATTATCAGGGAATTTTGTTATTCTGGAAAAAATCAGGGAATTATCAGGGAATTTTGCAATTATTACTTAAAATCAGGGAATTTTTTGGTTGAGCAGATCGGTTTTTTTTTTTTTTTTATTTTGGTTGAACAGAATGTTTTGGTTGAACAAATCAGGGAATTATCAGGGAATTTTAAAAGAAATTGTTCATGAAATCAGGGAAAAATCAGGGAATTTTTTTATTCAGATTTTGTAGACACCCTGTTTATTCTAAAGTCTGGCTTACAAGTGACATAATTTAGTTGATGAAGCTTTAACAGGGTCTTTAAATTCTTATTACAGGGGTTAGGTTTTGGAATTTCCTAGTATTTTTATTTTAATCGCCAGTTGGAGTCCTGCTAGCGATCGTTGGTCATTAATATGTATTAATTGAGCTTTGTTGTTGAACTCATGGTTCAACTATGGTGTAATAGTTTGTTTAGGGGAAAAAGTACTAATATTTCGTAATAATATTGAACGAAAACCCACTCCCCCCTATTGAGTAAATGGAACTGTTGCTACTGGCTTCTTGTCTCTGGAGTGGAAAAATTCCTCTCCAAGAAACTTAAAACCTTCTATCAGCATTAGGAAGCCCTTTCAAACTTCAAGACGTCCTAAGAAATAAACGTTTTTGGATTCTGGCAGCAACGACATATTATGGACATCGGACTATCGGAGCCAACAACTCTGGACGTCCGTAAGAAGAAGTAAGTAAGAAACTTAAAATCCCTGGTTTTAGTTATTAGAAAAGAAATAAGATTTTTTTTTTCTTGAAAAATATGAAAAACTTCTTCTTTATGTAAAAAGGTTTAGTTGTTATGGTGTTTTGAATGGGTTCGCCTTCTCGCGGGAAGCGCGAGAAAAGAAAAAAAACTCTCACTTTGAAAGAAGGATGTGACTCTGAGACACTTCGCTCCTCGTTAGCGGTGACGGCAGGTGGAAAACAGAGAGATGAAGGTGATTTCATCGAAATTCTTTTTAAATTATTAAGCTGATTAGTCTTACCATGGAGAATTACTTTACCGCATCAGATAGTCTCTGAAAATTTCAACGGTCTAGGACAAGGAAAGACATTTGAGGTAAAGAACTCTTTAAGTGTTGACACGAGATTCTTCCATTATGCCAGTGGAATGTTCAGAGAAAACTCCTAGCAGAACATTAGAAATTATAGGTGTTCCTATATTAACTACAGGAGTCTGCGGGGTAATTATGAAGTTTCAGGGTAAAGGAAGGAAATACCGTGGTTCTGAAGATTAGTTTTAATCTTTGCCAAGTTGTCTCAAGCGGTCTAAGCCATCATGTGCAGTATTTCTAAATACAACATTAATGACTATAAATGTCCTGTTATTGACAACGCCGTTTACCAGTTACATTGAGGGTTTGGAACAAGGAGGGAACAATGTCAGTTTTCCGAAGTTGCGCTTCATCATTTACAGTTCTTGTTCAGCCGGAAATCGACAAGATTGCCGTGAGTACAGATCTACCTTTTAGAGGTAACTGTTAGTTATATGCTGACTTTTCTATTCTACAACCCAGAGGTGCCGTTCCCGAGCAAATCTGGAAAATTATATTGGTTTCAAAAAGAGCTACTTATATTTTCCGTTAGCTGAAGGAATATAACCTATATATTACTTCTACTCTATGATTACGGAGCGGAATAGGGGAAGTATCAGTCATTTCTTTTCCTCTAGTGTAGGTTTGCGAACAATATCTTCAAAGCAAGTAGAAATTGAAACAATATAAGATGTAATTCTTGAATCGTAAGAGTTTATTCAGTAATGGTCAACTGGAACATACTACACAGTTAAGGAAAACCATAGTTGTTAATTCTAAAAGCTGGATGTTGAAATTCTCCTAGGTGAATTTAATAAAGTGTGAAATCCTAAAAGTGCTACTATCTGAAATCAAGAAAGTGTGAAACTTGAAAAGTGCCAATATATGGAAAAAGGGTAACCTCCAACTTGAGGTGAACTATTCATGTAATGCAAGGAAAAATTCAGGATATATGTGAGAACGTGAAAAAGAAAAGCAGCTGAAGAGGTATGTACTATTGTCAGTTAATCATAATGACGTTTACGGCTAATATTAGTAACTGTTCTTAGTTAAGGAGAGGATAAGGATAATTGAACTTCCAATTAGGTTGCAATCTAAAGAAAATTGAGAGTGCAATGGTGTCAGGTTATATTAAAGAAGTTACCTGAAATTGGGATTAAAGAGCTTCGTTCATTGATTAATGTCCGTGAGATTATGTAATCTGATTGTTTGTACAGTATGATTTATGTTCTAGGTCCATAAAGGCCTATTTTCTGTTTGTATTTTATCTGATGATGAAGATTTAACTCTTCGAAACATATAATGTATGTTTATAAAGTTTTTTATGTTTTGTTTTGGTGTGTTTGGTCCTGGGATCCTAAATTAAATATACATACAGATGATGATAAAGTAAATTTTCCTATAAAAATTTAAGAATTTTACAGTTTTTAAAAACTTACAGAAGTCATTAACTAATGAACTTGATTCACTCTTGATTAATTTCAGTCAGTAGTACTTTTAAGAATTCACACTTTATTAATTTCAGATAGTAGCACTTGTAGGATTTCACACTTTATAGACTTTACCTAGAAGAATTTCAACCTCCAGCTTTTAGAATTAACTATGGTTTTCCTTAATTCACAATATTCACTTAAATCACTGAGACTGTGTAGTATGTTCCAGTTGACCATTACTGAATAAACTCCTACCAATTCAAGAATTACATCCTATATTGTTTCAATTTCTACTTGCTATGAAGATATTGTTCGCAAACCTACACTAGAGGAAAAGAAATAACTGATACTTCCCCTATTCCGCTCCGTAAACATATAGTAGAAGTAATAGGTTATAGGTTATATTCCTTCAGCAAATAGAAAATACAAGTAGGTCTTTTTGAAACCAATATAATTTTCCAGATTTACTCGGGAACGGTATCCCTGGGTTGTAGAATAGATAAGTCAGCATATAACTGTTACCTCTAATAGCTAGATCTGTACTCACGGCACTCTTGTCGATTTCCGGCTGAACAAGAACTGTGAATGATGAAGCGCAACTTCGGAAAACTGACAATGTTCCCTCCTTGTTCCAAACCCTCAACTTAACTGGTAAACGGCGTTGTCAATAACAGGACATTTATAGTCATTAATGTTCTATTTAGAAATACTGCACATGATGGCTTAGACCGCTTGAGACAACTTGGCAAAGATAGAAATTAATCTTCAGAACCATGGCATTTTCTTCCTTTACCCTGAAACTTCATAATTAGCCCGCAGACTCCTATAGTTAATATAGAAACACCTATAATTTCTAATGTTCTGCTCGGAGTTTTCGCTTAACATTCCCCTGGCATAATGGAAGAATCTCGTGTCACAACTTAAAGAGTTCTTTACCTCAATGTCTTTCCTTGTCCAAGACCGTTAAAATATCAAGAGATATCTGCTGCGGTAAAGTAATTCTCCATGGTAAGACTAATTAACTTAATAATTTAAAAAGAATTTAGATGAAATCACCTTCATCTCTCCGTTTTCCACCGGTCCTCTCCGAAGTCGGGGACCGAAGTGAATGACAACCAAAGTCACATGCTTCTTTTTCAAAGCTTTTTCAAAAAACCTTAAAAACCAAAAAAAAACCATGATAAATTAATGCTTTTAGACAGTGTCAAAAGCAAAGCGGCCACTTAATATGCACACTTTTGTAAATAAAATGTGTTCAGAAGGTCGATATTGGGGGACATCTATCGCCGTTTTGGAGTCGTCCATTAATTATGTGAGGTCAAAAGGCGGAGAGGGGCGTCCGGCAAAATCTCACCAAGGGGGAGGGGCGGGGGTGTCAACGAAAATCTCACATCAACTTTTTTATTCAGATTTTGTAATATTGACTTTTTGAACTTTTTTGATTTTTTGAAATCTTACGTGAGGGAGAGGGGGGAGGAGTCACACCACATATCACCAAGGGGGGGGGGTCCAAATTTTTTAAAAAACACCTCCCATAATTAATGGATGGCTCCTCTCCTTTTATCGGAAGCGACCACTTTTGACCCCCCCTCCCAACATCCGGTCAGGGAGTGGTCCTAGAGGTCTGATTTTTTGGACGTGGTCACCTACTTTTTGATGCTGAACACAATAGTGAAGGTTTCATTCGAATATCTCTAATCGCTTGGCCGGTACAGAGTAAGACAGGATAAAAGCAAGAGCGGTCCCCTAGCGGTCTAGGGACCGCTAATAGTATGAGAAGGAATTTCACCGAAATAAGTTAAAATCATAAGATCAAAATAAAAACAACAAATAAATTAATTAAAACACAACAAAATGACAATTAAATTAATAAAACTAAAACTGAAATATCTACAGAAATAGAGAAAATAAACAGAGAAAATAAGTTTAAAATAAACGAAACACGAATATAAATTCGTGTTATAATACCCACAATTTATAAACAAAATGTGTTCAGAAGGTCGATATTGGGGGGACGTCTATCTCCGTTTACCTCTTTATCGGAAGCGACCACTTGTGATCCTCCCCACATCCGGTCAGGGAGTGGTCCTAGAGGTATGATTTTTTTGTACGTGGTCACTTACTTTTTGATGCTGAACATAATGGTGAAGGTTCCATTCTAATATCTCTAACCGTTTGGCCACTACAGAGTGTGACATCCAGCAAGCATAAAAGCAAGAGCGGTCCCCTATGTTTTACAGGCAAGCTGTAACCTAGGGGTCGCTAAAAAAACACGCGGACATTGAGAAAAAAGATTAAGGGAGAGAGGAAAAAAAAAGGAAAATATACAGATTTGAATCGATAACCTTCAATATATGAGTTCCGATCTCAAGTATTAACAAAGCTTACTTCCAAATGGTTTTGCACGATCTTTTACTAGAAAACTAACCCTCTACTGGCAACTTGAGATGAAAGTAGGCACCAAGTCACCGGTCATTGGAGGAACCGTGTTATCTCAAGTATCGCAGTTGGCCAGATGAGGGTTAGCTTTTCTTGGCAAAACTCCGAACGGCAATCCCGAATTACGAAAACCTTTTTAATGACAGATAACAGTATGACTGTGAAGGATAACACATAGCCAGAGTTATTACACATCAAATCACATATTTTTCGCTCAACATATTTAAGTATTGTCCGAAGTGCCCGTAAATATCTCGCGGTGAGCAAAGACTTCTAAAGCGTTTCGCTGTAAAGCTGCATGAGTTATTACTCTTGGCGCTTGTGGTCTACCAGCCAAGACACGTTTAGCCTTAAACTGTACGAGTTGCCATAGCAACACTAAACACAAATCTAAGAGTTTAGCGTCCCAAATTAAGTAACAATAAAAAACCTACAACAGTAAATGACACAGTCATAAAATGTTTGGGTGGGTGGATGGCTAAGTGTCCCACCCCCGACCGACACCGAGCTCTTTTTTTTTCGGGCACCGAAGTTTGCCGGTGTTGGTCCCGTTCTCTGCCGCCGACGGTGCGCCTAGGTCCGGCAGGAGGCCGGCGATACCGGACTCCAGAACGCGGTGGCACGAAAACAGAGCTTACGAGGGCCCGTTGTCGTACGGGGTGGGACACTTAGGTATCCGTGCGGCCATCCAAACATTTTTATGACTGTGTCATTTACTGTTGTAGTTTTTTTATTGTTATTTAATTTGGGACGCTCACGATTACCTTAAAATGCGTAAAAAAAAAAAAAAAAAAATCGTATTAATAAAAAGTAAAGAATAAAAATAAAAATTAGCAAATAATAATAAAAAAAAGAAATTAAATGAAAATCCTAAATATTCTTCTTATATATATACAAAACAGTATGTTTTTTATTAGATAAATGGCTACATAAATGTAATAACGCTGACTATGTGTTATCCTTCACAGTCGTAATGTTATCTTTCATTAAAAAGATTTTCATAATAATTTGGGATCACCGCTTTTCTAGTTAAACATTGGGAAAATCATTTTGAAATAAGCATTCTAATTTTTACTAATTAATTGTGCGTTTCTCATTATCTGCCTCGCATTAACGAAATTACGCTTATAATCATTGACCCTATCGCGATCGTGTGATTTGCCTCTCTGACCATTTTCATCATTGATTTCAACGATGAAAAAATTTAGAAACTGCTCTATCCGATCGAAGTTTTCAACGATAGCAATTAGTGAAAGCTCCAAACAGAACAGACGAGCTCAAGAACGAAGAAGTCAACCGGCGCCATTTCCCCACCGTTTCGAGTGAATCGAAGGCTTTTATAAATTAAGTATCACAGCGAGGAGATTATCTTTCGAAAATAAACAATATTTTTACTGAAGTAAATTAATTTTATGCATTAGAATCTGCAGATGACAACTTTTTAAAGAGAAATTTCATTTCTTCTTCAGTTCGTTACGCCAGCCGAGCCCTGCCAGATTTGCCGCTGTTTCAACTCGCATTCGCTTAAATAGTAGAGATGCTTGAATACAATATACAATTAGTTTCGAATAGATTGATAGCTTGCTAAAAGTCATTTCAAATTCTACCGACATTGCGTTGCCGAAACACGATTTTAACCGCTAAAAAAATATTAAACACCGTCTTTTCGAACTAAGGAAATCTTTCGCCATAATATCGAGCTCAACTCTGATTGGCTAGCGCTCTGCCAATTATATGCGCTGTTTCATCATGTTTCGTCGGCAAGTTGGAAAGAAAGGACAGGGTCAAACAATGATCATTTTCAACGAGGCAAATCAATGATGAAAAAATATGCTGGTATGATTTGGGCGTAACAATCTAGGAGAATACTCCTAACAATCTACGAGCAAGATCATCACACATCTGCTTGTCCGAATTATTTTCTCTTGATCGCTTACATCCTCTTGCTTATCACTTGCAACTGACTGGTTCCGTTTGAAAATGGCGCGTCGAAGCTGATGTTGTTACGCTCAATCGTGTTACGGAGTCGAATGTGAAACGATGAGTTGTTTTACGGGATATTTAAGGGAATATCCCGCGATCGTTATTGATAATTTTGTAGAATCGACTTTAGGAGCTTCTACGTTTTTTCTTTCTCATCATCATTCAGGTAAATCTCAAGCGTAAACAACATTATTCGAATCGAACAGTTCTTATTGGGTTTAAAAGAAGTTGTCAGTTATCGGAAGTTTGGTTTATTTTTTTATTAGTAAATTGATTTTACCACAATTATAATTTGCATGTGAAGGGCATAGATAATACAAATTTATTGATTACTCAATATTTTGTTTTATTTAAATTTAGCTGGGGGAGAGAAATTTACATAAATCGAACTGCATATATAATCATGTATATCCTAAGCTTCAAATATAAACCTTATCTTTTATCTTCTTTTTTATCATATATATGATTAAAAAAATATTTATTTTAATTTTTAAATATATCAACATTCTTATTATTTTTTAAAGTATTTTGGGTTAAAATTGCTTTTATGCATAAAAGCAATTTTAACCGTATTTTGATTTGTAAATATTGACGTAAGTAGCTTATCCTTTTTTTTTCTTCTTATATTTAATCACTTAACATTCAGTTTTATCATCAGCACTATAAAATATGGTGAGTGACTGAGGGCTTCACTTACTCCGACTAAAAGTTTTCAGTATTTTGACTGTCATCTTGAGCCTTCATCAGAAGTTCAGAGATATTTTTAATATCTTTTAAAAATACATGACATCAGAAGTTAAGTTGTCTGTTGCAGTAACGGTAATCATTACTGTCTGTTTCAAAGATACTGAAAACAACAGTAAAGGTACATGAATATCTTAATATCTTAAAACTCTTGTAAAAGCTTCAACGTTGCTCCATTGAAATAACGAAAACTATTACATGAAGTAAGGGTAAATTTTCTTCAATCACTTCCCATATTCTAGGCTAATGAAGATGACTTTAACCTCATAGGCATTGTAAACTGGATGTCATTCTCACTCACTTGATTACTTTATTGCACATTAAATTTTTAAGTTATTTCTTTAAATTTTAATCAACTTTGTGTATGTTTTGTTTGTAGATCACATGGAAGGATTGGACTCCTATTCTTTTGCCAAAAAATTACAAAATGGGTAAGAATTCTGTTTTAATTTTTTTATATGTATGAATAATTTCATAATTCTTTTAGTCACTTTGCTATAAATTACCTACACACATACACAAAACGGTTCATTCAACAACGTCAAAGAAATAATTTGCTTTTAATTGATTTGGAGAATGCCGGGAGTTTCCGTTTCTTTCTTTCTTTCAAGTTTTGAAGTAAAAAAAAATGATTAAATGACTGAAAGGACAAAGAAAGCAAAAGTTGATTTAACTTGGACTAAATAACTTTTTCATAAGTTTCAGTATGGTCATTTCAGATATACAATCAAACTTGGATAATTTGAAGTTGAAGGGACCAGAGAAAAAGTTCGAAATATCCAAAAATTCGAATTACATATATTCTCTCAAACAGAAGAGATAAATAAAAATAATAACTGATCAACGATTTAACACACACACTTTATCTAAGAATACTGCTACATTTTTTTTTCATAAATCAAACATTCTTTACTAGCTTAATTATTCATCACTTTTTTTTAAAAAAAAGGCAGATATTTTTAATTGCTTCATTGAATGCAATCTTTGAGTCATAGCATATGATTCCAACCTATTAATTGATACAAAAATAGAAAAATATCCCATGCTTTTGTTTTCCTTAGAAAGACAGTTAAAATAAATAATGCATCTTAACTGAGAAAAGTCTCAGGAACAATTTTTAGCATAATATTTTAAGGACAATCGTACGAAAAAATTCGAATTATCCAAAATAAAATTCGTTTTATCCACTATTTTTTAACATTATTTCAATACAGAATTCTAGGGACCGAGCAAAAAATTCGAATTATCCAGAATTTCGAATTATCCTGTTTTGACCAAGCAGCTGATTAATAGTCATGACATCATTGTCAGTGCCAATTTCAATTGATGATACATTGATGTGATGTGATGTGATGTCTTCACAGAATTTCATTTTTTCGGCATGACTTTACAAATTCATCCACAGTGGAGATCTTTAACAGCACCAAGAGACAATACAAATCTTCAGCAACACCTTTCATAAGGTATTCCAATTGCTTTTCATCGTTCACCATGGGATCCACCTTATTTGCACAGGGAGAGAATTTCTTGGATGTATGCCTCACGAGTTTCTCCAGCTGTTTGGCCAGTTTTTCAAGGGCTTCTTTGTCTCGTCGCTGTCCATCTTCAGGGGGTTCTAAATACCTTTTCCAGTTCGATATCGAACCGTGTCCAGTTGATCAGCTGATCTTCATTATTGTAGGACCACCAAAGGGCTGTTCTTAATATAAAGAACCTGATGTTGCTTAGCTTGATATTATCGTCCATTGTACTGGCTGATCCGATTGTACTGTCTCAGCCATTCACCAAGATCTTCTTCGAGCGCTCCACGAAACTTTGCGAGGTCCCTTGGTTGTTGTTGGACGATTGTAACAGCTGGAGTCACTGTAATGAGAGCTACAGTCTATGTCGGTGTTGAAATATGGGCCATCTTCTCAATGGGCATCTTGCTTGAGGCCGATAATCTATATTATCTCTCAAATACAGGTTTCTAAATACTTTGCTGAGACCTGTTGTTGATTTGTTACTTGGTCCCTATACCAAAAATTTATCACGTATTTGTTAAACTAAATAAACATAAACTGCAAAAACTTCAAAGAAGTAAAATTTATTGACTTTTATGAACTTTCCTGACTTCAGACATTCCCGTGATCTCCTTTCCCTGTGTAACCATGGAAATTTTCAACGGAAAATTACTTGCCAGATGGTGCTACAATGAATTTTCACGAACTCCCTTCTTTGGAAAACTTCTAGAAATATGCAAATTATAAATGCAGTTATTTGACTGCTTTTTAATAATTAACAATAAATAATAAATAAAATATCAATAACTATAGCATGATTATATTACACATATATATATATATATATATATATAGGGAGCCGTGCTGGCGTGGCCGTGCGGTCTCGGCGGCGGTCTGCCGTGGCGGCCAGTGCGCCAGTACCTGGGTTCGAATCCCGGCAGTGGCATGTATGTTTCAATTTCCTTTCCTGTGTTGTCCAGCCTCTTCTTCACTTTCTCTTCGGTCTGACGTCATTCCGTAATGGCGTCCTGGAGAAGGCCACGGGAAACCACCCTCAGTATCTTTCCCCAGGTGTTTCTGGGAGATCCATGTGACCTCCATAGAACTGGACCTGTCTCCGGACAGAAAACTATGGATGGATGGATATATAGGGAGAGATAGCTTATGGACTCCATTCTCTTTCCCTTGATGATAGACTCACCATTCACATTTGAAAGCTTGGACAACTAAACCACTCTAATCTGACTGATATCCAGAGAAGAATATTTAAATTACCATTGGGTATTTTACTGATTACTATTTTTATGGTAGCTGTTTCACTGGACAATTGGATTTCAAACTTTTGTTTTTGATAAAATATTATAACTGTTATTACCGAATTACTATTACTGATAAAATATTGTAAAAAAGATAAACTTTTCAAACTCCTTTTTTTAATTTGAACCAAAGATGAGATGTTATAGAAACTTAGCATTTTTTGGAAAAGTCATTTATCATTAGCCTTTTGCCTCTCTATTCCCATTCTTTCCAAGGAAAAAAAAAAATCGAAGAGTACGCTTTTTAAGGTTTCAGTTAGTTTCTGCAAAGGAAGGCTGATATTTGAAAATAGAGAAAGGCACAAAGACTGATGATAAGATCCGTGATTCTGAAATGGAAGGCACCACATTAAAGAAGACCTAACAGACTGTAACATGAGACACTGAAGACTAAAGTACTGCAAAAACACCTTCAGTGTGTATTGTAAAATCTTTTAATGCTGTTTGGTATAACTAGAGAAGTACAGATCAGTGAGATGAAATTATAAAAATAAGATATCAATAGTAGATCAAGTTGAAGGAGAATTGTTATAACTTCTGGAAAATTAAGTTTGTTTTTTTAATTCTTTTTAAATAAGATTAGAAACTTAAATTATTAAAATTTCTGTAATTTTTTTAAAGTTATTGCAATTTATTGTTGTCTTTGTGAAAATGAATCCGTAACATTTTTTTCTATTATTCATATGATAATGTTTCATTTTCAGTTTCAGTGCATCAATGTTTAGCCAAGTGCTTGTTTGATTTGAGTTTTTATAAGGTAATAGAGGGGTGGATTTTTATTTTTGATGATTTTTAGCATCAATATTCATTTGTAATTGTCAGCAATTATCATAAGTGAGCATTAAGCATGAAGAGTAGTGAACAGTATGAAGAAGAAACGTTGTGTATATGTAGAACTTTAAAGAAGCATTTGTACGTGGAAGCATGAAGACTTTACATTCATTGTCAACTTGTAGGTGTTTGTGACTTCAAGCGGAAGGCATTTTACTTGATCTCTGTCTGCAATATAATGACAAACAGTCCACAGTTGTTTTAAATGAGAGACTTTCTTATGTTAGATCATGAAATCTTGTTAGACCAAATGGATAAAAACTTCCTTTGTATTTGGAGTCCCATGAACTAGTCAGTAAGATTTGCAAAGTACTTTTGATTGATGCGTGTCTGGCATCTGCTATAGATTCATGTGCAAATTCATCTATTATTGTCTGGACCAAACTGATTGATAATTGTGTTGCAGCAATTAATATATATATATATAAAAAATTCCTGGTTCTGTATACATGAATACTCACAAATTGGTGTTGAATGTCATGAGGATTTAGACCTTGTTTTCTTATAAATCTTTAAACTTTATAGTCATTTTCAAGGTTCATTAATGTCAAATCTCCCCTGTTGTGTAATTATCACAAGTGCTACTATCTTTGAGTTATTTATATTTAAATATTTGAAGCTATAACAAAAGAATGCCAACATTTTAAAAAATTCAAAAATCACTTAGCCAGTGCTTATATTCATAAAAGTGATAAATATCAGTGACTTAGTGTTAAATCACTGATTGTAAAAAAGGATCAAGTGTTTCCTACTGGACTACAATAATTCACTGGAGCCGTCCCATTTTTTTCCTCCTATTTTTGAATTGCGTGTAAATTGTACAGACTAAAATTATTTGTAGATTAATAATATGCATTCATAACCTAGTTTCAAAGTCAACAGCTGTTTAGATAAAAATGCAGTTGTATTTTATATTTATATAGTGTAAATCATTGGAGGTCTGTCAGATCAGGTGAAACCCATAAAAACTCAATTGAATTACTTACAGACCAAAATTTAGGCAGTGCTGGTTTTCCACTCACAAATATTCATTCATTCAAAGTGTGTGTGTTTTGCTCTTCCATTTTATATCTATTTTACTTTAATCAAAATAATTTTGATTATCTTTTTTAGTGCTAACAGCAAACTCTACTGCTCTGAAGTGACTGAGAGTCTTTTGAGGTCTCAGGATAGATTTGCTCGTCTGAAACCATATATAGTAAGTAAATTTAATATATATTGGATTTTCTAAACTTGTCCCACAATAGCCTTATTTGTGTCTTGTGTTTGTATATATGCCATAGTAACAGAAAATTCCCTAAATTGTTTTTTTTTCCCTAGCAGATAATAGTCCTTTTAATTTTTCTGAATTCTCATTCTTACTATGCTATGGTTAGGTCAAGTGATCTACATCGTTGACTGAATTGCTTATGCTTGGGCTGTATTCAGATCCTGCAAATGGCCTTGCCTAAATAAGAAGTTGTCTTTATTTTGCAGTATTCCTCAATCATTTATGAACATTACACTAAACTTTTGAGCTTTTGTGATATTACCAATTGTCTTATTTAGTGTATTCTTAAATTTAATCTGTTGATTTTTATTCTGAACAGAAGATAGTCTGTTGTTTCAGAATTTGTAAAATGTTCTTCAGTGAAACAGGCTGACTGGTTTGACTCCAAAATATTACTTTGATCACCTAAATCAATGAACTATGTAGATGCACCTCTGCCATCCTGATAAATCATCCAGGTCATGCTTTGAACAGTTTCTACTGAAAATGTAAGATACTTATGTAACGTAAATACTTATCTTCAAGTTCTGATTGCAAAGATGTCACACTTTTCAATTCTGTGCATAACATTTATGTTGTCAGTTTCATCTCCTTAACATCTTCATGGTTTAAAAATCAACACCCCCCCTGGATGTCAAAGTTGTTTTGTGAGTTTATGATTAGCAGATTCTTTATTAGATTCATGAAGATTTAATTCGGTGCTTTTCATTGCTTATCTTTTAGATGTTCTTGTAAGTTGTAAGCTATATTGTTCCTAATGTAGACAAAGCTTGAGTTTTGTGGAGGATTTTTTATCTATGTTTATTTTCATTTGATTTTCCATTTTCATGGGATCATTTGTGCCTTCAACCTCATTAATTTCCAGCTCAATTGTTTGTTCACATCCCTGGCTCCTCTATTATTCTACGTATATTCTCCCTTAAAAAAATACAACTAAACCTCATTATAATGGGGATTGGATGTACACTCGTTTATCTGGCCCTCATTGATCCGGATCTCCGGATAATCTGGATCAGATTTGTAGAATTTTTTTATATTTTTTTTATTTAATGTTCAGAAAGATAATAATTCTAACTATGATAACAAGAACATAACTATAGTACGCCAAACATTCGCTTTTTATTTTGATTAAATTAGAGTTCCTGTATAGATTGTACAATAAATTATGGTAATAAAATGCTTTTTGTTGAGTTTAAGAAAGCTTTACTAGTGTCATAGTGACATAGTTTTTTATTGTAATAAACTTATTTAAGGATTTGCTTTGCTTACTACCCATATTACCCGATTATCCGGATTTTCGATTTTCCGAATTGCCTTTGATCCTAGTTAGTCTGTATAAACGAGGTTGTAGTGTATTAGAGTTTAGTAAAGTGCCAGATAAATCTTCAGAATAATAATAAAAACTATTGAAAATACCCTAAAGTAAATGCGATCATTGTCAACTATACTTTAGATTTGATGATACAATAAAAGTATATCACCAAGACAAAAATAAGAATAATAATTACATAAAAATCTTTTTGTTGCACTCCAAATTGGTTTTTCTGTTTTTAGTTTCAGATATCCAAGTTTGGATTTTATTACCAGTTATATGAGAGTCAATCAGAAAAAAAAGTTTATAACTGCTAGAAATTAAATTTATGAGTTTGTCATAATGCTGGCAGTTGCTGAAATATCCAGTAGAGGCGCATGGTCATTGGAGGTGTGCGATGTCATTTTGAAATGGCAATCCACTCGGATACCTAGTCTCCAATTGAAACTTTAGTGAGTACTCTAGTACCTGTGCATTTTAAGGACACTATCTTCCAATAAAGGTTTATTTTTTTGTACACGAGCTTTATAAACTGATCAACAATGTATTTTATTTAACAAAGGAATAAAAAGGGATTAAAAACACACTATAAATAAAATCACTGAGCTACTTTTGGAATATATTTGGCACCGGGAATCCAGGAC
>JAFIDM010001028.1:13141923-13215127 GCA_023159025.1 Thereuonema tuberculata | reverse complement strand
TTAAAAATATACACTTATTATAAGTATTTCATATCTACTTTCATCTCACTAAAGGTCATTGAATTTCAAGATATACAGGGTGTGCCGTCTCCTTGTTAATGAACTTTAAATAAGATGCAAAATAATATATAGAGCTCGTTTCAAAAACCTTCAAGAGGTAGAGAATGGCATTCAAGAGAAAAAAATGTTTTAAAAAATAAACTTTCATTTTATGCCATTCAGCAAACAAGATGTTACATCGATATTGTTTGAAAAGTTACAGTACAAGAAGCTGAATTGTTGGACTTCTGCAAAATTAACACGTTAAATTGGAACCCCAAAATTAATGATTTAGCTATTTGTAGCTATCAATGATGAAAAAAAAAAAAGCTTTAAAAGGTCTTTTTTCATTTCCTCACTTTCCCTTAAATAAATACTAAAAACTTTTTAAGTTTTTGCAAATTTTCTGGAAATCTAATTCAAATTGAATATTTGAATGAGATTCGTCATAAATATAATCAACTACTTTTTAAAATCACCAACACTTTTCAGTTATTACCGAGGTTTTGACAAATTTATCAAGATGAGTAAAAATGCTTTTAAAAGTGTACAACAATCATTCATGTCTTAGAAGCAAAAGGGCTAAAGAACAATGATACTGCAGTTTGTAAAGTAAGGAGATACATGGTTTCTAGAAGGGTTATTAGCCCATAAAATGCGAGGTTTTTCTCGATTCAAAGAGTATTGAAATAAATAGATTAAAAGAGAATATTTTGTTTTAAGGTAATATTCAACCTTTACAGCTTTACATATTCGTCCAGCACCATTCTAATTCAATAAATAGTAGAATTGGAGATATGAAAATTGCAAAGTTCGACTTGGATAGAAAATGTTCAAAAAACTGAGATTATGTATAGGAGATGGAATTTTTAGAAACTGATAAATTAGAGAAATATCTAAAACTGACATTGATGCTTTATTTCATTATATTAAAGCCACATAACAAAAACTTTTGTTTATCACTTACTATTTTAAGGGATCTAATTTAATCGAAAGGAAATATTTACTTTTAATAGAAAGAAAACTTAGGCCAATGTCCTACCCACCTAATTATGTTCTACAGAAATTGGTCTAAGAAGCACGAAGCTGATTCTGTATTACTGTAACATTAATCTAAACCATTGCCATTTGTTTCAAGAAATTATGTTCTGCTCTGAACAGATTCGAGTTTCCAAACCGGGATACATTTATCCGTTGTTAAATCAGCGTAGGAGTAAATCAGAGGAACCAACAATTGAAGGTTGTTGTCCGTCTTATTGGAGACAATGAAGTTGAAAAGCTGTATAATAATGAAAGAATGTTATTCAGTCAGAAAAATTAGTCAGATGGCTGCCAATCGTCATTTACCATTTATACCAGGATACATTTGTTATTAGCTGCCAGTAAAGTGAAACAGAAGACAGTAAAGTAACTGAACTGAAAGAAGGATCAGAATTCAGTAAAAGGTGTCATGGTGTAATTCAGGAATCCTTCCAGAATCACAAGGGAAAAATGCAAGGTTTCATATCAAAATTTTTAAAAGATATAAAGGTTTTCTTCAAATTTTAACCGTACTGTTTTTCTACATTTCTGCAAAGTCAAATCTGTTCATGACCACTTTATGCTATTCTCACCAAATTACTTCGGATATCAATTAACTTTACTAGTTTTAATTCTCAGTGACAAATAATGCTGTCAATTATTGTTTGTTGAAAAGTCTCAAATAGTGAACAAAAAAAAAATATCCTACCAGCAAAATTAATTCTGTCTTAACGATATTGTTCGTTTCAAAACCATTTGTTTGAAAGATGATCTTTTAACTGGTTCGATAATAATTGCACTTAGTTAATAATGAATGAGATATTTTGTTTAAATAAGTACAACATGGATATTATTAATACAAAAGAATAACATATTCTGCAATGAAAAAGGCATGTAGTTAGAGAAGAAATAGTACGATAGAAATATCCGTACGGTAGCAATTTATAGTAATGAAAATATTAAAAAACTATGTATGTGATTTGTAATTCAAAGATTCTATTTCAGAGAATCTAGATATTCGGTTTTTAAAAGCAATGTAATCGAAAATATTCATTATGGTTATTAACATACTTACGACTTGGTATAGTTATACATGTTCCAAATATACTTTTGACGCTGGTTGAAATAACTGGTAATATATCTCGTTCGGAATAGTTGTTATTGTCACCTATAGAGTTAAAAAGTGTCAGTTAAATTCGTGTACTACGAAACGTTATTGCGAAGTTTACATAATTATTACTGTTTATTAGATATGTTTTGAATTCAGTGACCAGAGCTATTATCACATCTAAATTAACATTTATTGATAGTTGTTTCCGACATCGTAGGTGAAAATGTGACTACTGTTTGCCTGCTGTATTCTTCTTTATCCTTCCTCTCAGAAGATTTTTAATAAATACGCACAGACACACACACAGACATCGTTATAAATAGTCAGCGTTAAATGGGGTACAAATAGATTATGTATTATTGATGTCCTATGTTTATAGCAGCTTTAAAACATTAACTGATTAAAATTTTTCGGAGAAGAAACTGCCTTCGTATTTGCAAGTCGTTTTGAGAATTACTATATTTTTCCCCTATTGAAAGTAAAATGATACAAAGGATATTGAAATAATGGTCATCTAGCTTCATCTGCCACACAGCCAATGCATTGCACAAGTTTTAACAGCTTCATCAGTTTAACATATGTGAAATGAATGTATTTGAAAAGGTATTATGAAACTTTAGAAAAATTTATTTATGAAACTATTAAAATAATGCAAATTAAATAAAACAAGAAATGAATTCAGCACAAATTTAACCAAATTGCCTTTCTGGTTCGATTATCGGAAGGAATCGGGAACGGCCGTTTCGTCCTACGTGGGACTCATCAGCCCGATCTCCGCCTTCCAGATAAAAGATCCAGAAAGGCAAGATCTTATATGATGGCCACCGTCACACCTGGCAGTGACCCCGAAGAATAAGAAACAACAATAATGAATGTTGTGCCAATTTGCACAACTAATAACCTCTTCCTAATAACTGATAGGACTGTAGGTTATTTTAATACAAAGAAACATAAGTTAAAATAGTTTAACGTGCCGCTAAATAATTTAAATTAAATAAAACAAGAAATGAATTCAGCACAAATTTAATGAAATTGCCTTTCTGGGTCTTTTATCAGGGAAGGCGGAGATCGGGCTGATTAGTTCCCTGTAGGACGAAACGGCCGTTCCCGATTCCTTCCCGTTAATCGAACCAGAAAGGCAATTTAGTTAAATTTGTGCTGAATTCATTTCTTGTTTTATTTAATTTAAATTATTTTGCGGCACGTTAAACTCTTTTAACTTATTAAAATAATGCTTAGTGATATACTATTTAGTGATATACTGCTTTTCAAAACGTCATTAGCATTAACTCATAATACTGGTATTCAAAGATCGCAAATGTTAATGCGAATTTTCAAATGTTTTAAATATTTAAATGTATCGTTTTAATCAATATTTATAATTTCAATTAGTAGGTTTACATACCAATTAACATACTGATAGACTTTGACGACATTATTTTTTCCCATTCGCTTTCCGCTACTGATAAAAATGTTTCGGCATCTTCTAAGTTCATGTTTGAAATCTCCTTTAGCAATTTTACACACTGTGCCTGTTTGATTTTTTTTGGATTCGTACAATCTGCTACACTTTCTAGAATTCGCTTAATTTCAACATGTTCTCGAGAACATATCGTTACAGAAGGAAAGAACATTTCATCAATGGGTTCTTCTTCATTTATAAAACGAGTCTCTCCTTCGACAAATAGTAATAATCTATTTCCTACTTGGAACAAAGAGACGCCAAAAGCAAGCATTATAACAAACAACCAACCAAATCTGTACAATCGTGGTTTGTTTGTGTCAGTGAATTTATCTATTCCTGGAATTGGAAGATTTACTGGTTCATTCTTTTCAATTTCCTTCTTCGGAACCAACCTTCGTGAAACAGATGTTGGGTTGTTTTCATTTTCAGTCCAAGCAGTCTTTGGAAAATACATTCAAAATTGTCTTGAAGAATAATTTAGGATTAATTAGTCGCAAAAATCAATTGAAAAGATCGTTCTGAAAGAAAAACAATGACAATCGATTAATTTAATTGTAGCTAATAAGCAATTGTAATATTGTAACATAAAAAATAATAGCATTATATGAAGGCAAAAAACATAGTTTAATAAAATCTTACAGTACAATATTTACAGGTATTCTCCGCTTAATGGATAATGTCCATTCGAATATCCATACATTCGCATTTACTTATAGGGTAAGTCGGTGTAGGATGCACACTTAAAAAATAATTTAAAATGGAAAATATTAACTTTTATATCAACTTTATAAAGATTTTTATATCAACTTGACCAATTATTTATTTTCAACCTCAATAATCAAAAAATCGACTTTATTATTAAAAAAATAACTGATTTAAAACTTTAAAAAGTGGCATCTCACCCCCAGGTAATAAGATACCTGTTAACATTTTTATTGGAATACTAGGTAATACCAGTCATTATTTATGAATAATCTTTGATCGCAAATAGTGGTTTGGTACCAAAATCCTTGCAGCATGCACACTGCACCTTAAAATTAGGTGTAACTATCTATTTCCTGACTACCTGTCAGTCTTGCATATTGGACAGTTTACGCTTTCTATATATATATATATATTTCGTGCTTCCACTTCGAACATTATATCAACTTGCATCGCGGTCCCTCTTTATCATAAATGAAATAGTCCCCAAACCCAAAATAACTGTCACTATCTTCTTTGCCACTTGTAGCATGATCTAGAGCTGGAATTGGTTCAGATGAGGTGTCGCTTTCATTTGTTTCGTCTTCGTTTTTTTCTTATTGTTCTTCCTTACTTTAGTTTTCTTTTTTTTTTGGTTGGAAGTTTCCTGTTGTTCCTTTTACGGTTCTATTCATTCTCTCAGTTGTTGTCCTATCGGCAGTACTTGCAACTGTGTTAGAAGTAGTTTCAACATCTGGATCTTGAGATTAGAGTTATGACTGTTTGAGAAGGTTGTTACGATGAAGTAGATGTGACAGTTGCATTACCGGTGGGTTCTGTTGTTGACTGCCACTATCAGAAATAGCAAAAGCATGTTCTTATATCGCCTATGGGTTATATGGGAAGATACTGAAAACCTTAAAGCCAAATCTTTGTTTCCTTCTACCAATCAAAATAATTGTTAACTTCTACTCAATATTATGCCAAAGACACGAGCAACTGACACTCTTTCAGCTTTTCTCAAAGTCAACTCTGTGTGCCATTCCCCTCAGTTTTGTTGAACCAATCAATCAATTTTCGCAATTAAATCGATATTTAATGTTATTTTTCTCAGAGAACAGAAACTTTACATCATCATCTAACAGATGAACTCGAATGAACACGAGACTAAAGTTAGTTTCAGATCTAGACGTTTCCCTCGAAATACATTCTTGTGACATCTTGCCCACACTGGCATCTTACACGGACTTATCCTATGCAGTGTTAAAAAAAAAATTAAAATAAAAATAAAAATAGTTATTTCTGCCGATATTTTTATCTTTACTGCTGTAAATAATGACTAAAATATTGATCTATATATACAAAAATGAATGTATCTTTCTTTCTTTCTTTCTTTCTTTGTCCTTTATACACTCCTATGCCGTTTGACCTATCTGGACCAAACTTTGCAGAATTACTCTTTAGGACCCTGCGGAAAAGATAGGCTACATTAGAACCCGGACCCCCTCCCCCAACGGGTTGAAAAGGGGTAAAATCCCTGAAATACCCAATATCCACCTGGTGGTGAAAATGAGAACTACACAAATATTGTGTAAAGTGAAAAATTCGTTCTCCTATGGGGGCAGGGACACCACACTTGGATGGGGGGAGGGCGACACAAAGGCATAAGTGCCCCTCCCCCGATCGACACCGGAACCTTATATTTAGGGCCCCTTCTCGGGCCCCCAATGTCAATTGCAAAAAGGGAAAAATTCGTTCTCCTATTGGGGGCTGGGACACCACACTGGGTGGGAGGAAGGCAACACAAGGGCCTAAGTGTCCCACCCTCGATCGACACCGGGACCTTAAATTTATGGCGCCTTCTCACCGAGCCCTTTCTTTCTTTGAGTGGCATTGCAACGCATGCCGGGTACAGCTAGTGCTTAAATAAATAAAATACAACAAAATACAATAATAAAGATTAAGTGAAATGCAGAATCTTATTATTATCATTATTTCCCATAAGATTATTTTAACTTATTACAGATAAGCTAAAATAAGGTTATGTAATCCGAACGAAATTCAGGTCCTTTTGTTTTAGTAAATAAAAGCTTTGACTTTCCTTAGCAAACTAACAGCATGTAAATTAAGTCTTTTCCAGTACGTTTAAGAAAATATAAACATTTAATGAGAAATAAGTAAATTGCCCAAATAAAAATTTAATAATGAGTTTGAGATCTACAGTGTGGCCGGGAAGTTCCCGTACGCCTATTATTTAGTAATAAATGTAAACGTCGTTTGTTTGGACCGTTTATATTTTTGATGGTCAATTTAATGGCGAAACTTAATTACTCATGTTACAAACATGGTTAATCCAACAGCTTAAGACGCGGATTTCATGCGACGCGTATGGCTAAAGCAGGACGGAGAACCTGCTCACTTCGCTCTTATTGTGCGCGGGTTTCTTCATGAACCTTTTCCAGGACGCTGGATTCATTGAAGTACTCCAGCATCGCCAGCTCATTGAAATGGCCACCACTAAGTCCTGACATCACAACGTCTGACAACTCATAGTGGGGAATCATCACGTTTCAAATAGGACGTGGCGGCGTAGGAATTTCTATGTACAGCATGATGGCGAACACACAGACGCATTGGAGACTTACTGTGTAAATACTTTCTTCAAATACGACTACCATTAAAAATTGGACTCGTAGATTGGCCGGGAGGTTCTCGACTTAAAATACGACTATGATTAAAGGGGTAGAGCAACTTTTCGTTCACCCTGTAGAAGCATATTTTACACCAGTAAATCTGTAGCAGTGAAAATAGATGTAATTCTTTGTTTAAATTAAAGTATCTCATTTCATGGTTCTTAAGATTGTGGAGGTAAGGCTCCCGCGTTTCCTGATCAATGGGACAAAGTTGAAGTAAGGAAGTCTGCCCGACGCCCGCCTACGTTTACCCCTGGTGAACAATTCAACATAGAAAAATCGTCGACCTCTGCCAGGGAGTGAATTGAGCGCCTCCTGGCTGTAATCAAGTGCTTTACCACTTGGCTACTGGACCAATAAAATTCGTGTTTGCCCATGTATAAAAATAAATTCTTAAAAGATTTTCACGTTTATAATCTATCATAAACGACTAATTGATTCCAATATTTTAATGAAAAAACAAACAAACAAACCTGAGACATAAATAAATAAAAAAAAATAGACATAAAAGCACTCGGACTTTTTATTCATTACAATATTGGAATTAATATCTAGTATAAATAATTATCTGTAGATTTATGATTTCTTGTAAAAAAAAGCATTAAATGGTAGAATTTGATTAGTTAAAAGATTAATTTTCTGACTATTACAACAGCTACCTGATTTTCCGTGTTCATTCATATGTGCCATAAGTTTAATTGCTGACTTTTTCTTATCTATAGTCGAATCAAAATTCATTAATCACATGATTGGAATTACTCTTTATTAAATAAACCAAATTTTGGTTACCACAATGGAAAAGTCACCATTTTAATTCATTTTTAATAATTTATATCTCTGATGACGTATCGGAGAAGTGAAACCATCTTCATCTGAAAAAAAGATAACATCAAGGATGTTCTCACCCTCCTCCTTGAATAAGTTTTGAAATCATTCGCAGTACTTCACATGGGCCTCAATCAGCTAATTGTAATTGATGGACCACAGATATCTTGTAAGATTGCATCTTTAAGTTCGTCTTTAGGACCTTGTGGACTGTGGTCTTTTGACACGTTTTTTTGTTGTGCCATGCTTATGAGCTATTTGTGCAGACTCTGAAGCATCCTATCCTGTATGTCGAGCACTGTATCCTCTCAAACAGATTGTCTACGCATAAGTTACATCTACCACTCTGCCAGCTTCACAGAATTTGCATGTGAGACTTCGCACCCCTTTACAATGGGGAAACAGGTGCATCAGGAAATGTCTGAGCATTCTCCTGCATTTCATCTTATCATCGCACACATTCTCAACCAGGAACACTCGCTGTTGCTTCTTCAACACCATTTTCGTTAGCGATCACAATGAAAACCGTGAAATGCTGCTTTTCAAACGACTTTCAAACTAAACGGGTGGTGACGTACAAGCACGAAGCGCATAGACGATTGCTGTCAAGGACAAAACAGCAAGGTCACAAACATATATCCTCTCTTTCTCACAATTTCTTTCAACCCTCATCACACAAACTTCATTCACGCACAGAAACTTTAAGAACACCCTGTATTTTCATAATAAGTGTGAATATATTTCTTCATAAGAAGAAAATTCAATATTAATTAACTTATTATCTTTATTTCGCGCAACTTTCTGCATATTTTCCTTTAGTTTAAATACCTCTTAATCAATTTATAATCCATTTTCGTTTATTTATAACTTTTCATTCGGAATTTCAAAATGCAGTAGTCTACTACCATATATTTTGTCATCTACCCTCCTACTTTGTTTATCATATAAATTTCATTGCAAAGAATATGTATCAACATTGTATTTCTTATTCAACTCTTAAATTCACATTTTCTTGTTACTTCGATGAGTTCCTTATTGAAAGATTTCATGTTTCTCAATCATGAAAGAAATAAACTTCAGTACTGAAATTATACTATATCTGCCAAACATTCTAAAAAAAATCTTAGATCTTTACAGAAATAGTAAAACTCTTGATGATAGATTGGAGTTACTCAGGTTCAAACATCGGCCTCTCACCTCTGAGTCCCGAGTTCGGTTCTCATGTGGGTTTCGTGATGGTGGACGATCCGCGCTGGGCAGGTTTTCTCGGGGTTCTCCCGTTTCCCCTGCACTTCTCCCACCATACTTTCTCAGTCTTTCTCTCCATCTGTCCATATTTCCGTGGGATAGTACAATAGACCTCTGCTCTGCCATCCACCTTCACTACATACATACATACACATTCAGGTTCAATCCCCGACCAGCCGGAGGTCAAGGATTTTTCCACTCTGAAATCTCCTCCAGGTCCTACGATCTACCAATACTCTGGTGAATGAGTAATTTCCCTAGGATGAAAGGCGGACGGGCTTTGGGGTCTTAACTTATTTGAATGGTCATGAAAGCCTAACCCACTATGACCTCCAAGTCCTAAATAGGTCCGTAGTGGGGAGTTTAACTTTTCTTAAGAGAATGTTTTAAATCTAGAACTGAGAGTGCTGAAATCAAAACGCTACCTACAGTAATTATTATTGTTTTCTAAGAAGATTAGTAACTTTATTTGTTTAATGCTAACCGCAATACTAGATCTAGTTTTTTATACTTCTTCCAAAAAACATTATCTGAATTTAGGTATAAAAAGAAATAAAAATGCACACAAATTAAAACCACTGAGCTACTTTGGAATTACTTTTGGAATTCTGGATACCGGGAATTCAATACAGACTGTTTCGAGCTCATTAGCCATCATCACTTGAATTTACCCAGTATCTGCAGCTCAGTCAAAGCAACAAAATATGAACAAAACACAAGTAAACAAAACAATGGCCCTTCCTTTAAAAAGCATTAACATGAAAATTAAAAAATAAATAGGGCAAAATGTTAATCCCCAGCAAGTAACCGCTAGCTTATAAGGGATTTAACTATAAATAACACATGTACATAATGGGAAATTTAACGTGCCTGAAACAATTATTAAGGGATAAAAAGAAACAAAAACACACACAAATAAAAATCACAGCTGTATTTGGAATTTTGGAAAGCGGGATTTCAAGACAGACTGTTTCTGGCTTCTTAGCCATCATCAGTTGAATTTAGCCAGTATCTGCAGCTCAATAAGAATAAGAAAATAAGAACGAAAATATCGTTCACTGAGTTGAACGATTTCCAAAAGCAGCTCAGTGATTTTTATTTAGGTGCATTTTTATTCCTTTTTTATGCATTAATAATTATTCCATGCACGTTAAATTTTCGCATTACCAACATTATCTTAAGGTTATCAATTACGGCTGAACTTTACCTAAGGGTAGATTAACTTAATTTTCAGAAAACTAGTAAATTTCCTGTCCTGCAATCCTTATTTCTTCTTTGCAGTTACATTCATGAATAAAGCAAACCAATGACATAGTAAAACTTTCAATCTAATAACACGTTGACGCTATCTGATTGACTTGAAGTTTAATGGAAGCTTTAATGTTTTATATTGATTATTGAGCAAATACTGCGGATTTCACAATATTCTACATTTCGACGTTGAGTAATCATTTCTGATATCAACTTATTTTTTAATTAATTTATTCTCAACCTTGTTTCTAACTAGAAATTAAATATTTAAGTTTTGAACATATTCAAAATGTTCCATGATATTAGTGTGGTGAATTACTATTTACAATTGGTACCTAACACACTTAAAAAAAACATATGTGCCAAATGTATATAGTCAAAATATGTTTGTAAAATATACAAAGAAATGCTGTTTAATTAATGTTATATTTTTTTCTGAACTATTATACACTGACTGCTCAATTGAAAGTGGACACCTGCCGTAGTGGAACAACTCATGCAAATTCGGGCAATAATTTGAATATATTCGTTATAAAACAACACGATCACGTGTAGTTGGAGTCATTTGTTGTCTTACCACGTGCTGAGGTAAAATGCCACCATCAAAGCAGCTGAGCGATTTTCAACGTCATAGGCGGCCACATTAATGGCCAGTGTGTGCGAGACATAGGAGCGACACTAAACCTGCCAAAGTAGACCGTAGGTGCTATTATCCCGAACTGGAAACGTGAAGGGGTGGAAACCCGACGTCATGGAGTTGGCCGAGTCCGCATGCTGACCGATAGAGACCGGAGGGCCCTGAAGCGGTTGGTACGGCAGAACAGGGCTGTTCCAGTGGAACAATGGCGGCAAGACTTCCAGCAGGCAACGGGAATAACTATCAGTACCATGACGATTCGTCGGGAGCTCCTTGCCTTCGAGTACACTGGTCGGGCTGCTACCCACAAGCCTCACACCACCCCTGTAATCGCCCAGCGTCGTGTGACCTGGTGTAAAGAGCGAGGTCTTGGTCGAGGGACTGCTGGAAGAGCATTATGTGGAGCGATGAATCAAGTTTCACACTCTACCGATCGCATGGGCGCACCTGGATATAGTGTTTGCCAGGGGAGTGGCTGCTACCTGAGTATGTTATCCCAACAATGAAGTTTGGCGGTGGCGGTGTGATGGTATGGTCGTGTTCCTCCTGGTTTAGACATGCTCAAGACGTTGGTTGTGATCAAGGGGAACATGGCATTCACACTGTATCTGGATGTTCTAGACAATTCCAAGCTTCCTACGTTATGGTCGCAATTCGGTGAAGGGCCATTTGTGTTCCAGCACGACAATGTGCCGTGCCGTAAGCCCGTATTGTCAGTGCCTGGTTTCCGGAGAATAATGTTCGGGAACTTCAGTGGCCGGACCTCAACCCTACTGAACAGCTGTGGGATGAATTAGAGCGCAGGATTCGTGCGCGTCCAATGCGACCGCAAACACGCATCCAACCTGTGCAGGCTTTGAAGGAGGAGTGGGCAAAAATACCGGTTGCTTGCTATCAGAAACTGGTGGAGAGCATGCCGCGGCGTGTGGATGCTGTGCTTAGGGCAAAAGGTCACAATTTGCACTATTAAACACGCTGTAAGTAAAGCATCTGTTCCATACCACAGGTGTCCACTTTCAATTGATCAGGCTATGTAAAATTCAAACTATGTGTAGTAGGTTTGAATTTTTCGAGTAGAAAAAGCCGTAATTATCGAATGGATCTGTTGTAATATGAATTTGTAATCAATGCAGTTAAAAATTTCTAGAGAATGTTAGAAAAATTAACTTACAATTAATTATAAGTAAGTTTACTAATATAAACCTTTAAAAAGAAGAAACTTGTAAGGAAATGGCCGTAACACTTAATCATGTCTAGAAGTTCACCTGACAGAAGTTCTTAAGAGAAACCAACTAACAAATACACTTGATATCCAAAAACTAAAGTTTATATTTGATTTAAAATAATAACGTGGGGATGCACAAGACTTAAAGAAATTCTTTAATTTGCAATATCGCATTAATTACAATTTTTTCAGTCTTTCAACAAGAGATGTCATTGAAATAACCGGCATGATTAATCCACTAGTAATTACAATGTCACTTTTGTTATCTTCTATGATCTGAATTATAGTTATGTCTATTCAATAACTGACAAGAGGAGATAAGAAGCCTTGAATAAAATTGGCGGATGAAACAGAATGCATCGAAGGGGATCCTCACTCTTGTTTCACCTGCAAAGAACTGGGTGCCAAGATGATTCGGTATCGAAAATATAGCCAGATGTATTAGTGATATTCTATGAACAAAATACCTCCTTTTCAGTCGAATAAATATGATGAAACCCTAAGTTCTTTTATATTGTGACCCATATAGTGTTATTTATACAAATAGCATAGTATCATTTCGTATGAATTCAATAACTGTTCTTTACTGTAATCGAAGAAATAAGGGTATTTTTCTGAATTTTCTGAATCTTCTGTATTTTCTTTCCATTCTGTATTGTTTCCGCTTTTGCATAAAAAATTTAATGCCATCGGTATTTCCCTTACTTCCTCGATTACGTCAACCCTGGCCACAGCTATCAATTCTAGGGCACCAAGTAAACGCCATCTCAACTCTAAGGGTGTTATTGATGCGGTTTCATGTGAGGGTTTACTATGCAAATACATTGGGGAGACCCACCAGCCAGTGATGAGGCGGATGTCCCAGCATGCCAATGCACAAGAACTGGAACTTTAATTATTTAACAGTCTCCCACGTTCGCGATAGCGGTCACACCCTTAGATTAAGGGATCCTATTATATTCCATCATGAATTAAACTATTTCATTCGAAAAATACAATGAATCCCTTTTCATATTGGCAGATCCGCTCTGTTATAATGACACTATTTCTGTTAAATCCATCTATCTGTACGGCTTTATGATTAAAGATAATGATCGTAATAATAATCTCGTAGTTAAAATTTTTTGTGTTATCTCACATTTTAAATATTTTTTTTCCTTTCCTCCTTCCCTCTCCCCCTCCTTTTCTTTTTTTTTTATTAATATTATTATATGCAGTTCACCTCAATATTTCGGTGGTCGTTAGAACATCTTCTAAAATAAATAAATAAAAAAAAATACGACATTGCAGTTCCTGATCCATCCCTCATCGATGTATATCTGTTTCTTCTCCAGACGTTTGCGGGTTCCTGTTTACTTCATATGCTCCTCAGTTTCCAGTCTAGGATACCTGCCACCAGAAGACGCTTGAGGGATATCTTCATATTTGCCTATTGTCTTGCCATTGGTTATTTTCATTATATAAGCGGCTTGTGCCCATTGAAATTTTACTTGTAAATCTCCGGCATGTCCGGTACGAAAGAAATAAACTCCTTTTTAAACTTTAAAAAGGTAGGTGATCCATGCAGAGATCCCATTCGTAACGAGTAATTTTTCAAAATTATTTGTAAGCTGCAGTTGGTGTGGGTAGATACGACGCCAGCGGACATAGTCTTCACTCTCGACCTCATGCAGAGTACAAAATCTTCGTGCAGTGTTTGTTGTCGCCATGACTGGTTAAAAATTGGTTAAGGTAAAAGCTATTGTACAGAAGGCCCTCATGAACATTTTTTACATAGTATACAAAACATGACCCTTTGGGGATTCATTCTAATCCGTGGTGGTACATGGTGGTACACCCAGTTTTCTTAATTATTTTAGAAAAGCTACGAGGAAGGGGTTGAAAGAAAGTAATTTCATGACTTGTAGTGGCTAATTTGGCATCTCTTTTTGCTTCCTCGTTGCCGAGGTCACCATCATGAGCCTTAACCCCAAAAAGATGGAAGTTGATATCCTTGTGTATAATATCTTTAATATTATACACAATATGCTCGATGTTCCGAACATGTTTATGCAGATATTGCTCATCGAGCAATAGATTGAAGAATTTGAATCAGAAACAAAAGCTATCCAACCAAAAAATAGCATTTCGGAGAGCAAAGTACTGAACAAATATCCGGGAGTCTTTCTTTAGTTATATCTTTATATTGCAGTGGTCTATCAGGCTACTGCTCAACGGCTAACGATAGGCAATTGAATAAATTGTCTAGAATAAAAGAGACCGATATTAAATCAGACATTGACTCAGTATCAATTTAAAGGGGAAATAAAAGCCTTAAAGTAGAAGTGAATTGACTGACAAGGAGAGGGCACACTTACAAAACAACTTAAAACATAATAAGCTCAAAATTAGATGAAAACAACATCAAATATCTCGAAATAGGTTCAGCGTTACCTTCACAATCTACAGATATTTTAGAAGGAATCCATGTGTACTTTCATCTCGCAAAATGAAATTAGTTTTAAAAGATATACAGAGTGTATTCTCTCAAATTGTCAGTATAGTTTTAAAATGGAAATAAAAGCCCTAAAAGTAGATGTAAAGAATTTTTTGTTAAGCTTTTTTTTTCGGAGAAAACACATATGAGCTCGAGTCTAGATCATTTCGAGGAAAAAAATGATTCAAATCAAAATTTCGGTTAGCCGAAAATTGTACATTAATTTTCTGCATAATTATACCTTAATTAAAAATGCATTTATATTTTCATTGGATGTAATTTTCTTGATCTTTCTTGTCACGACGCTTTGAATTCTTTCTTTCGCCTATCCCACCACGCGAATCTTAAAGGCAATGTCAAATGACCGTTTCGACGGTATTTTGTAAGGCAATGTACTATAAGGTATTACGCACGACTATAAAGATACGGATGCTTACACTAGTACCGATAGGCAAATATCAAAGACACGGCTACAATTAGAGACCGGCTACTATTTGGCCGTGTCCCCTCTGGAGCCCGGCGCTTATTAGAGACCGGCGACAATAAGAGCCTCGGCGTTTATTGGAGCATATACGATATTTAACTCTGTGTCAGAGAGAAATCTCTCTCTCGCAGCTTTCTCCCAGTTCTTTCGGATCGAGTCAACGGACAACGGACGACTTACAGCTTTCTGCGCAGCCTGCATAATGGACTTATGTTTTGTGTTAATTTACAGTTAGTACTACTATGAAAAGGCGTACGAGGATAGTCTTTCACCATTCCCTTTATACACGGCCAGAATGCCATTCAACAATTAGATAAGTAAGATTAACATTGCAGTTTAGTAGCCAGGACAGTAGCGGATTAGGCCAGTGATAACTTGACATCATTAATAGTATGATTCAACGTATTTTAGTGTTATAGGAACGCCGGAAAATAATGCGCCACTACGAGCTAATGTTCTAATGTAGTTAGAGCCAGCGAAGTGAACCCAGTGTTACAACAATGATTTAGTGTAAATTTCGGCCGCTCCCTCAAGCAAAGCAGCGAAAGTGATTTAGCGCTACGACAGTGAACTTTAACGAAACCTTAGCCACCAAGGATATTAGTGCAGGAAATTATGACCAGCTTAGACGTTAGACAGAGTTTAGTAAAACTTAATTAATGTTTTTTTTTTTTGCATTTTTGAAAGTTAAATATCCAAGCCAGGGTAAATTTGCTTCTTAGGAGAATGTTTTGACTAAGCAGCTACTGAAAGATCCAGTGGATGTATTCGACCATGGTCACTGTAAATAAATAATGGTTAATTGTTGTTGTATGTGATGTGTGTGTTGTTATGTGAAACCCTACTAAGGTAAAACTGAACCGAGCAAAAAGCTTCGACGGCGACGACCATTCCAAGGTAGAAATTTGTCAAGGTGACGACTTGACTGGCGCCCGGAAGTTTTTCGTTGGAATGTGGAGACGAAAATATTCTTTTTAGGCTTCTGAAAGACGCCTTATATTCCCGGTTTGACTGTCTGTGGACACATATCCCACAATGCTTCGCAACGGCTTCTGTTAGCTCTGTTGTAGGTGGCCTGAATGTTGAATGTTGTAGGTGGCCTATTATCTCAGTTGGTTAGAGTGTCGTGCTAATAACGCAAAGGTTATGGGTTCGATCTCCTCATCAATTGAGGTTCTTTTTTTAAAAAAAAATCATTATTAGGAATTCAGTGTATTAACAAGGTTTGATTTAAGAATGACGATTATTCCATATAAAATAATAGGGGTAGGTAAGATAGCATGGGGTCGCAAACAGACTCGCGCGAGCATTTTCTAGATCATCCCGGCGCAGTCTATTCTAAAGTAAAGGGGACTCAGAAGCCGTTGCGAAGCACTGTGATTGGTTTACTAATCAGTATCCCTACCTTGTTATTCTTAAGTTGAACCTTAAATAGGCATAGTTTTCAGATTAACTTATGTTACGGTAATATTTACAAGTATCACATATTCTTTAATTCGAAACTGTGGAAACGGAGACAAAGCACAGCCTTTAAATAAATGCTGTCAAGAGAATGGATCAAACTGGTCAGCTATGCTGAAACCCTTGGTTTTGGTTCAACTTCCAAGAGAGGTCTATGGTTCTCCTGATTGGGGGATTGATGCATCAAAACCAGCTCCCTTTTCACAGGAAAGTATTTTTATTCTAAAAAGTCCATTGGATTTAAGAAACGACCAGAAAACTACGGATAAAGACAATTCTTGAAGGGATCAGATTTCTTGAAGGGATGAATATTGAAGGGATTACAATAAAAAAGGAGATAAAGTATACAGTATATGAATTAAAATGATACAAGAAGCTTGTATGATATTTACTCAGCTCAAAAAGACAAGGAACCGAAATACAGTAGAAGAAAGTAGAAGGGCTTTTTCTACATCTCGATGGTGAAAATAGTGCATCAAAAAAAATGCAAGAATATAAACCATTAATAATAGTAAATGCAAATATGTAGATTAATAGGAAAAGAATATAAATATAGTAGATATTTGAAAATAGATATTTTGAAATTTTCTCCTTATCATATATATATATATACATATTCCTCTCCGAAAGAATATAAATTAACTGTGCATTCTGTTTTCTTATTTTTCCATTAATGTCCCTTCCGTTATTATTGTTCTAGAATATCCTTTTTTTATTGTTTGTAGGATCTGATTTTTTGTATTTGCTTTAAATCCATGAGCTAGTTATGAATGCTCACCGGTATTTATTATGTATTTTAGAATAACAAATCCACCTATTTTTAATCTCATATATTTTAGATCAAAGACATTGGGACGAAAGCCAAAAGTATGAATTTACTGAAGTAATAATTCAGTATTATTTAAATTAAGGTGTTAGCAATTAAATACTTCGAAATTGAATACTACAACACAAGATATTCAAACTTCTATTATACAAAATCAGTTTTTAAGGGTATTTCTTAATACAATGTTAAAAGTTGATGTGAATTCTAATCTATTTGGAAATCGACAGTTCCCATTTTTGAACTTATTGCTTCATTGTGTAAATTGAGAACTAAAAGACATCAATTTATTGAAAGATAAAATTAATGGCATTCGGGCAGTAACGTCAATGCCAACAGAAAGATAACATTCACAGATTACAGAAATGCTATTATCTATTATTATAGATAAAAGTTGTTCTTTCATTAGGAGCAAAAAAAACACCATTAAACGAATTACTAGCAAATGTTACAAATTGTAACCATGGCTATGAAGCTAGCTTACTGCAATACAAACAATTACTTAAAGATATTTTTTTGGAATGAATACAAACTAAAAGCAGACAATGACACTTTACAGTGAGTCAGAGATATTTAACATCAGACAGCATTTCTCGTCCAGGGATTTAAAGTTTGTAATTTAAACTCTAAATCAATGGATATTCTTTAATGCCTAGAAATCATTTCTGTTAACTCGGAAAGTAATTACTTTATAATAATTAGAAGAATTGATAATAGCAATTTTATATAAGTTTTCTTTTAAATTTCAACTTTGACCTTAATTTTATTTCTGTTCGCTAACTTGATAATTTATTAAGAAATGAAAAAACAAAGCACATCAATAAACAAATGACGCTTTTGAGTTTGTCAACAGAAGGATTCGGGAAATGGCCTCTAATAAGGACGAAACGGCCGTTCCTGATTCCCTCTGTTGACAAACTCAAAATCGTAATTTGTTTATTTATCTGTAGTCTTTGTTTTTTTCATTTCTTAATAATTTTCTGCACGTTAGATTTGTTTCTTCGTAATTTGTTATTTATAGAAAATAATATTTGTACAAAACTTAACTGTTTTCTGTAGATTAAATTATTATGTTCGAAATATATGTAATTAAGTCAATGTTTGTAGAGGAATATTAATTAAAAGGCTCCATCTAGACATTAAAAGGCAATTAATTCAAGACTTCCAAGTATGCAAATCTTGAATATTTCATTAGTTTGTACTTTTTCATGATATTTCATTTCTTAAAAATATGTTAGTCAGGGAAAGCTAGAATATGTGAAGAATTCTAGTCAATCCCTAGTAATAATGAGTTAAGTTAATTTTTTTCTGATTTAGTTTAAATTAAAATGCTAAACTTCCTGATGAAGATCATCTTTGGTTGAAAGAAATTCTTAGGAATCCGGAAATTTGTGATTGAATGAACTATGAAAAGATTATTTTTGAAATACCGTTGGATAATTTATATTAAATTACATATTTTATAAAAGTCTTTTAAAAATAAGATATATCCGTTTTGGTAAAAATAAAGTTAATTCCAATTTAATGTAAACAAATTAGTTGTTTTTGGCTTTAATCGATTAGTTAGTTTTTGGTTTTATTTTTGGGAGTTGTTTAAATAGTAATAGTTTATTCAAAACCAGTATTTCAATATTTCTCAAGATTTGAAAGTTAATTTGAATCTCATTTCACAAAATTAACGTCCATGTTGGCATCAGATCTTTGCGAAAAATGTTTCCTCGGAGGCGGAGCCTATAGTTTGTTTGCGTTGAGTCTAGAGTCGTTCCTTTTCAACAATGCCATTCGCCACAGAATGACTAAACATAAGTTATTCTAAACATAACTAAACATAAGCATTTAAATTCTTAACTGTATCTGGCCTAATAAATTGAATTATTCTTTACTGTCGCATTTATTGTCGAAATGCATAATTTACTAATGTTGTTGAATTTAAGCAATCTATTTACTTTCATGTTGACTTTGATATAAGAAGTGTTCGTAAAGTAGGAGTCTGATGTCTTTCCTGTAGAATAGGACTGATTATCCAATCTCAGTGGGCATTGAGGTACCTAAACCTTCGCTGCATCACTAGCCAGGTAGGATCGTATGTGAAACACATACTGCATCATTGCAAAAATTGATAAAAGTAATATTTTGTTTGCTTCGTGGCCTGAAGCATTGTTTCAATAGCTGGTTACGGATTGCTAAATTATTTCAAAATCAGTACTTATTACTTAAATCTGTTTGCATTGTATTTCTTTGTGATAAATGTACATTACAAATATATCTATAAAATTTTTAATGGTCTTGTTTAAGTAAAAGCTTTAAACAATTATTAAATTCGAAAGCTATACAGTTCTTTTATATAATTTTCAGAAACTTATTATAAAGGAAAACGTTATTTTCTGATACGTTTCTTCGGCGTTCTTGAAGATTATATGAAAATTTCCGAATATTCATGTATGAGATGCGCTGTAAATACAATAAAAATGTGCAAAATGAAATGCATTCCTTACACTTTGTTACTGGAAGCTTCCAGTAACTTGACTACTAAGCAACATTTATAGATCAGTCATCGTTTATCTGCTTTAATTGCACTTTCTATAATACAGAAAACATACTTGTACAATATTTACCATTATTTCCTACCACAGTTTTTAGAGCAATATCTAAATGATGGAAACAGAAATTGTCTTTGATTCTTATTAAGATCTATTAAAATCTATACTACTATTATAAAGCTGAATAGTTTGTATGTTTGAACGCGTTAATCTCAGGAACTACCAGTCCGATTTGAAAAAAATTCTTTTTGCGTTAGATAGCCCATTTATTGAGGAAGGTTATAGGCTATACGACATCACGCTACGACCAATAGGAGCGGAGCAGTAAACATAAACGTCAACCAATCTGGCAAACAGTCGGGTGCGGCGGCGGCGACGGCGCGCTGGGTAGGGGGCGGGTTAGCCGCACGACGAGAACCGAACATTACCGAGAAGGGCCGAAGAGATGGTATTTATAGTTAATGAGATGCACTTAGTTACGTATTCATAATGTGTATGAAACATATGTATAATCATAATTTAACGCAGGTGAAACCGCGGGGCACAGCTAATATTTAATAAAAGTAATGAGTAATGAAGAATTTTTTTTATTTTTCCAGAATTCTCTACTGAATACGTTTTAACTATTAACTGAAAAGATTAGGAAATCAATTCCTGGAACGACAAATGAAGATGAAACTGGAAATATCCTCTGTGAGTGAAAACCAGAAGATTCCGCATTCCAATTCTATTTTCTCAGAATGCAAGAGAGAAAAGGAGAATGACAAGACAGCCATGGATTTTCCTATTCCAGGATTAGGGAAGTTCTTTGATCTTCAGAAACCTTGGTTGTACAGATACGGTTGGCTTTTGACTGTCATTGTTGCCATCTGTATTTCCTTTTATCAAACACGGATTGCATTTAAAGTTTATTTTGAAGGAAAAACCCAAGTGATTGAAGACATTGAAGTATTTGATGACGTACTTTTGCCTTTCGTTACTATTTGCTTCGATGAAACTTCTATGACAATAAAGACGATACAAAAGATTGGTTTAGGAAAAGACAAAACTGAACGTCAGAGTTACGATTTGTCTCCAAAAGGATTGATCAAGAAATGCCCATGTGAATTGCAAGAACTATGGGATGCATGGAACCCTGCAGATTATATCAGCCTCAATGTAAGTATTTATGTATTAAGACATTACAATTAATGATTTAGTGAAGATTTATAAAAGCATGACATATTGACAATGACAGATTTCAGGGTTCAAAAATTTTACTAAGTAAACAGCAGTAAAATAAATCCATTACATTTTCGCATTTTAATGTTTCAGTTTTAACTGAATATTGGATTTCCAGACATGTGAAGTTTTGTTGTCGTATTATATCCGACCAATCTAACTTTTCTTTGACAAATAATTTTAAACTAAATGACTTCTTCAATTGAAACATTAAGCCAATGCACAGAGTTAATTTTAAATACACAAATTTAATAAAATAAAAGTTACAAGCGACTAGTTTCATAGCCGTATGAACTATGAAACTAGTCTATGAAACTAATCGTTTGTAAGGTTTACTTTTCTAAATTTGTGTATTTAAAATTAATCCTGTGCATTGGCTTAATGATTCAATTACTGAATCATTAATAACTTAATGAAAAGACTATGCACGTAAAATATTGGTCAATAAAATGACTTCTTATAAGTAAAAAAAAAAACGAGATTTTTTATTCTTTTCAATCTGAGAAGCCTAACCAAATAGAAACGAAATGACTGTTAAATATGTCTTAAGGTAGTGAAATGCTCTGTTACTATTTATTGTGTGGCAACATGCGACATTAAAGTTTAATAAAAAATAGTTTTAATAATATATCCTATAAAATATTTGAATAAAATCAGCTTTATTGACAAAATTAGAAATGTTTTTAATAGAAAGCAAGTTTAACGTCCGTAATTATTCATAAATGGAGACAAAATCGCCAACCGGACAATAAATAAATAAATAAATGTTTTTAATAAAATTAGATTCTTTGAAGTTATAATAGTATGAAAGCACTTAAATTTAATTTGATGTGAACTAAATTTACATTGATAATAAGAAGCCGAATTCAATCCTCAATGGAGGTCGGCGAATTTTTCTAGATTATTTCTCCTCTGGACGGTCCCGAGGATTACCCATCCCTCTGTCTTGTAGTTATTATTCTTCATCCAACTGGAAGCAAAGAGATCACTGTAGAATGTTAGGTTAAGGCCTTTAAGTTAAATTTCATCAATTATCGAAGCACGAAACAGGAAAGCGGATACATGATGAAACTAAGACTAAAATCGGTTTTAATTTCAGGTTACGTAACACCCTGCCCGTTTCACATATACCTTCCTCTTTTTAGAAGATATTATTTTGAGTATGCTCACATATTGAAAATTAATACTCCGTACTACTTTGATATTATTATATACTCTTCATAACTGAACAAATATTAGAAATATCTGAAAACATTTCGTCTTTTTTCTGCAAAACTTCTGATGTGTTTTAATACAACTCTGATATGAGAAAGTTCACTATTGCACTACCCTCTCCTTATACTACAAAGATTGCTCATTATCTGGGAGCTTCGAGATTCTCCCGTCAGTTGTGCTTCTGCAGCGCTGTATGCAAATTTTCAGGTGTTCTACGGGGTCTCCACTATCCAGACACTGTTTTAATTGTTCCTCTAAGTGTATAACCATCCCAACAGTTTGTAATATTCACTTGAAAACGGCTCTTCTATCTGAGACTGAAACCATGGTCGTGTAATTAATTTGTTAATTTTTGTAATTAAATTTCATTTAGATAACAGCCAGGTGTGCAGGCTTCATAATTGCTCATTGTTTACCCCAAAAGTAAATGGAAAAGAAATGAAATTCATGACAACACATTTTTGGTGGAATCGTGAACACTGCAGTTTTACTTTGTGTTATATTTATAGTTCAGATATTCGATAAATTATCCTAGATAAATTATTATAAATGGGAACAGAGCATACATCAATGGTTGGTCACTTTTGAAGACTGGGCGGAGACCAAAATTGGATGTGGAGCCCAAAATGCCTATGATTGTATTTTTACAATTACATCGTAAATAAATGCATAGCAGCCATTAAACGATGGATTTTTTTTGTAGGATCATTTTTTAAGAGTCATAATAATACTAAATGTGCGTATGTTTTAATTTGGTTCAGAAATAACCAATTATTCAATCTTTCTTATAAATTGAGATTTAGAAAGCGATTTGCTTTAACTGCCTTATTTCCTAATGTTTATTTTATATACCGAAAAAAAAATTAAATGATAAAAAAAAATTAATTACTAGGAATTTTAAAGAAAATAGCAAAATTTTATTTTATGTTAACGGACTATTTCCTTCTTTAGACTGATAAACTTATCTTTCTTGAATTGGAGGAACTAAAATTTGAGAAAACACCCGTTCAAACAATATATGGAACTTGCGCAACTATAAAAATTGGTGAGTATGTTACTTTAACTAATATTTAATCACACTAACCCGATTGAAATTAAAGTTAATATAACAGTAGTTCTCATTAAGATGAACGACACTGATTAGATCTGGTTATAAATATTTCCTTCTGTGTTTTTTCTGCTGTCAATTTAGTAATAATGTTCAACCTTCTGGTTATTGTTAATCTATAGGTTGATCAATTCTATTGGATTTGTATTGTCTGTGTGTATATGTTAAGCCAATAAAAATAAAAACACAAAGTCGAAGCCCAATCAGTTCTATCTAAGTTTTGGAAAATTGGACGAGTTTTCAATATGTTCCAATATGACTTGAAAAGGCTGGCTCTCGCCTGCGAAACGGTCGTAGTATTTGTATACTAGCAGCAAAGCCTGTCGGACGACAGGCATAAAAAATCTGAAAAATCATTTTATTATCAACTATCAACTATAAAGTAAATATCTCCTTACAAACTATATTTTTTGAAAAAAAAGCATCAGATCCTTGTATCAGATGTCCTTGATCTATTCGGTCAAGAATTTTGATTTTGATGTCGCAAGCCCGACGTGCTCGAGAATATAGCAACACATAACTGTCCATGACTAAAAACAGGCTCTCGTAAATAAATACCATATCTGAAGTTTGTCCTTGTAAATAAATTTTACTGAAAGTAAGAATGGAATAATTATTATTTTTGACCCATAACGCCGAAAGGCATTTAAAACTCACTTTTGTAATCTAAATACTGCGCTAACTTGTGAACGAAGCTTCTACGGCAAAAAAGTTTTGAGATTCGAAATCAGCATAAAAAACTAAGTATGCCAAATTTCATTAAAATGGGTGCAGTGATAACAAAATTATTTGGTTTTGAACTTATGTTTTGTTAGAATTTCAGTTGTCTAGGTCAGTTCCTAAGGATAAAATTTCATTGAAACAACATGGAATGACAAAATGAACTAATATTTCATCCAATTTGAGTACCTTTGATTCAATGGTACCATTGAGAACCTTGGATCTATCTTAAAAGCTTAATTATATCGAGTTACAGACAGACAGACAGACGAACTTAGCCAATTATATATATTTGATTTTAATGTGTGTATAATTTTTTTTAAATAATGAGGTGTACGGGTTCCTAATGATATTCAGTACATGTAAAACCCCAGTTCTACTTTTCAATATGTTCCATTATGACAAAAATTAATTTTGATAAACTTTGATTAGTTTTGATTAATATTTAAGGGTCGTGATCTGAATAATCGCAGTCACTCACAGATATGTATAGAATTTGCACAGAAAATATACAAAACAAATTTATCTATTTTTATACAATAAATTACTATTTTTCTTAAATTGACTTATTTTATTATTAATATTTTAAAAGCAATTCTAAAGAAAGTATAAGTTAATGTTTATTTTTTGTTGAAAAATCGTAAACAACTTAAAACTCATACACGTTTATAAAACATTATGTTAAGAAAAATAAATTCTGCCAAAATTTGAGTTATGAAATATGATGTAGAACTTTAAATCTAATTGGAGAATATAAATTATTTTATCACTCTGTACAATACTACAAGGTTAATTCAATGAAAATTAAAAAACGAATAAATGAGGATAAAATAGAAATCAAATTATATATATATTGTGACGGTGCGCGGGGTAAACGAGGACACGAAGCGACTGCCTTCTCGTGTGCTCCCCCACGTTGGGCGCCAAAATATGTGACGGTACGCGGGGTAGACGAAAACACTCGCAGCTGTGTTGGGCGCCAATCAGGGGAGTACCCTGATAAATTTATATTTGGTTGTGTCCTGGGCTGGTGTTACTGGCTAATCAATTACTGGCTAATCATCCCTCGTCATCATAGCACTGGCTAGGTTGGTCGAATCTCGGTGTTGGCTCAGCGCAAATCTGATACACTACTCACAGACACATGTTGGTTTAAACATACCAGTAACAATTATTTATTAAAACTTCAATAGAAGCTCTAGTTATTCTTTTGAATACAAAGTAAGCTTGTTGGCAATTTTACACAGTTACTCTCGGTTTGGAGGCGGGAAGTACAAATGAAGTTAAGCCTTTCTTGCACACTAACTTAAAAGTTGGATTCCGGCTGACTGGCACGGCTAAACTATTCCACTAAGCTGAATTAGGTGAAATGAAATTAACTGTTCACTTCACATTAACTGTTCACTTCTTTATTTTTAATAAGTCAGGGTCGCGTATTTACACTAACCTGGATTTTAGAGACTAACTTTCACTGCACTGGGTTTCCGTTGCACAAGTAAGCGATGAGCACATGGATTTTTGTTGGTTGGAAGCACCAATGAAGCACAGATTCACTACACTGGTCGAAGCATTTAAAATATTTGCAGCACTGACTTTCGTAGCACTAATTCACACTTATATTTTCAACACTTGGATGAAGATAAAATTCACTTGAGTTGGAGCACTTATTCAAAGTACTAAGGATTTAAATCCATTTATAATGGAAGTTAACGAAGCTAAAATGGCTAAAACGGGAAATGCTTGATTCCCGGTCCTAACTAATTTAACTCTAGTTAACACGACCTATTCTCGCCGTAAACATCTTAAGCAGGTGATACTATCTAGTATCGGTGGGTGGGAAGGTCGCCTGACCTTCTGCTCGGGTAAGCCTAAGGGAAGCGCGTGTAAGCGCTTACAGCTAAGAGGCTGGGCGCACGAGGCGCCGCCAGCAGAGAGCCCGCGGAGCGCTAGCAAAGAGAAAGCGACAACTATCACTAGCCATTAAGTAATATTAATGCATATTACGTCATAGCTCGGTTACTCAATGGCAAATCAATGCAACATCCATGATCATATAAGGTCAGTTGACATCAACAATTTAAGAAATTCATGTCTCACAGACAAATTGATCAATCAGATCGCAAGGATTCACTTCGCTACCTTAAAAGGATTGATTGAGCTTTTGAACGGCTGCAGGTGCGGATTACGTCAGAGTGCAGACAATGGAAAATTCCCAACGGTAAAACTGTCGTTTACGGTAACCATGTGGAGGTTTCTGTTTTTCTGATGTGCGTAATACGTCCGTTTTCGGACTGTATTCAGGACGGAAGTTGATGTCTGATCTTTAAATTGAAAATACAATAACCGTAAGGGAATACAGAAAAAGGGTTTCTAGCTAGAATGAGCCATACTTAATATATTACCAAAGCACTCTTGAAAATTAACGGAAAGCCACTTGTTACCTTGAGAAGCCATAATCATTAAATCAGTAGGAATTCATGCATATTTACGAAAAGTTACTTTTTGCGGATAGTTCCCATCATCCAAATTCTTCCACAATCTTCTTTCTTTCCATATCAAAAATATTAGATAGAAACACACTCTTCTATACATTGCATTAGTATTAAAATATTTATTAAAATACTAATAAGGGAGACAAATTTTCAGGAACTGTACATATTCCTTTTTTCAAGTCAATAATATAGGTATAACAGAATTAAGAATAAGCTTGGCAGCATTGGTTTAAAAACATGAACTATTAATAAAATTAATTGTTGATACAATATGCTTAAACATCTCAAAGTGACTATTAACTAATTTTATTGTTACAAAAAATAAATAAATAAAAGCATGGTGATACAACAAATTTAATTGTTGTTTACAATCTGACTTATTAATTGTATCGTTGCACGATAAAGAAAAACCTGAATATTTACGAGGAACGCCTTTTTGCTGGAAGGGGGCCTCAAAATTCAAGCCACAAGTCAATGTTTACGATGCAGGCGATTCATTATAACTGTATTTTGAAGAAAATTAGGAAAGAAAATACCGAAAAACCAATTAGGCCTAACGTGTGAAGCATAATATTAAAAAGATAAATTTACCTCAATAAATAAGATAAATGCTGATATCCTGGATAGTTTAATGTCTTCTAGGATCATTCTGTAACTATAAAAATCAAAATGAAATCTCAGAAAGCAGCAGATATTTCCTAATGACACCATAATTTCAAATCCACACAATATTCAGAAGCCATTGCCAAGAACATGCAAAAAGAGAAAATTTCGGCCTGATAATCACGTGATTAACCACGAAATGTATTTCTACGCGAGGTGAGTTTCCGAAACCAAAACGAAACAGCACCGCAGTGAATAAAAACAAAGTTCCACTTCCTGTTACCGCATACTGCATTTGAACCTTTCCAACTAACAAATTAAATTACAATAGCTGAGCTAAGCTAAATCTAAACTAAACGCACTTCGCCTTAACAATAAAGAAAATTAAAATATAAAATTATTGTAACTTAATTGCCTTACAATAAAATTCACATATTTTTATTTATATTTTTAATTATTAATTTTAAATTAAACTTATCAATTAAATACAATAATTGAGCTAAGATGCGCTTCGTCACAATATATATATATATATATATATTTGGTTGGAAGGCCCAAGTGATCACTTGCTAAGTATAACACAGCAGGTGATAACTTTTTGTTTTTACATAGTAAAAAAACTTTTGATCAAGCTGTTATTATACTTATTTCTTGCTGGTTTGGCATGAAAAGCATCTTTCTGAGAAAGTGGCCAGCATCTGTGTAACTAAGCGGAAATAACAGATCAACGTTGATCTATCTATGCATGAAATATGCTTGAAAATTAATAAAAATAATCGAATTACTATTTATTTTGATATTTTTTCTTTCTGTAGGTAACAAAATGCGATATGTAACGGAAACTGGTTTAAAGTTGAGATTATCAGTTACTGATTTTGTACGGCCATTTCCTGACATGAAGAGCAAGCCTTTAAAAGTTGGAGTAAATATATTAACTTTGTTACTCTGATTACCTTCAATAACTTTAATTCATTTTTTTTAATTGTAAGCTCAAGAGTTTCTCTTTATTTCTTCCATGTCATCTCTGACCTAAGTTTTCATGTCATATTACTTTAAGATCCGCAAAATTTATCTTTAATTTTATCTTTATTAATATTTTTCTAACATGTGTTCCTAATTTTATTAGTTATGAAAATAATTTTTATTCTCATTAAATCTGCACTTCTTCTGACATAAGTTTAATTGTTTTGTTTTTCTGTTTTTCAAAAACGTTGTCAAAGTATTTGTCTTATATATTTCGTTCTTGATATAATTGTCAAATGCAATTACTGTTTTAAGACTTAGTGTTTCCTATTCCAGAAAATTGGTTGTGTTTTTTTCTTTATAGTTGCTTTGTATTAAATTAGCAGATTAATACTTAAAACTTCTATTTTGATACTTTTAGTGATACTAAGCAATGAATCTAAATCAAAAGTCCTGAATATCTTATATTATAAAAGCGTTATTTTATCTGTCATTGTCATAAGACTTTAGGTTTTTCCAATTTTGTGACCAAACTATAAGAGATAAATTGGTCATGCAAATGGATAAATTGTATACCTTTTTAAGACAAATAAAATGCTACAAAAATCTTTCGAAAAAATTTTTTGGTTTTCAAAAAAATGTCGCCTTTTAAAGGGTCAAATTTTGACTTTTTCTGAATTTAAACGTAAAGTATAAAAGTTGGAAAAGAACATTATATTGAGAAAAAGTTGGTATTTGAAAGTTCTATCGAACGATATATCAGTCATTCATAAACGTTTCTGCGTTTGTAAGATACATGCAAAAATGTGTGTGGCGCAACCCCAGGTGTGTGCTGCCAACCCGCAATACACCTGAGTTAAGCGGAGAAGGCAACAACGGACTGGGAAGTCGTGTATTCTCCGATCTCAATATTATTTTGCTAAATAAATAATTTTTTTTTTAATACTGTATATGCAAGGGTTCCGGCTAGTATTAAGAAATAATTTCAAAACTTTAATGTTCTTTACGCGTATGTAGATAGATTTGAATAAATTCATTCGCATCGGAAGTTTAATTTACTTTACACATTAGAAAAAAACCGAATTTTGCATATATATGCAAACTAAACTAGATAGAAAAATCAATACCTACAAGAAGTTATGCAATGTCACGAAGTTTGGGGAAGCAGCAGTAAATACAAGTAAATGATGAGATTTTGCGGTCTGATGGAACAAATCATTAAATATACCTTTGAGCAGACGTGGGGAACGTTCCGAAAGTTAACTAACATGCAATATTCATCGGCCTTAGAAATCCTGGTTTGCTTTACAGAAATGTAACCCTCTACTTTGGCTGCAATCCCAGCACCATTACATGAATATAGTGGTAGTGGGTTCAAGAAGGAGCCGATAAAGATTGGAAAGAACACGAATGGACCACAGATCGCCACTTGCGATGCATGTCTTTGTTTGAAAGGTTGCGACTGTAATGAAGATACAAAAGGCACTGGCAATACATATAACTGGTAAACAAATGTATACATGGTAAACAACAGACTTTTACAGTTTTCATTATGTGCTTCACTGCATTTACCCTTCACATCTACCCTCACACAAGCATGTGGTGTTGACTTAGACAGAACTGTAACGAGCAGAGGTGTTTTTTAATGTGGTGTATAGTAAGGAGTCTCATTTTTGCCTTGGTAAATATGAAGGCAGACAATGTGTTCATCACCATCCAAAAGAAAGGACGCCATCCAGTGAGTGTGACAGCGTAACACAGATGCAGCATCTAGGGAGATAGTACGGAATCTTCTAATTAGTCGGGTTTCTCTGTCAGAGCTGGCCAACAAAACGGGATCTCTAATTGTCCAGCTATATGTTACCAACGTTTTGCTCGTGTAAATGTTATAGATAGACTAAAGAGGACTGTGTGGGGAAAGGCGTTATGTTGCTGATAAAACGTTCCATGCTGTTATAGAATGGGAAAGCCACTGACTGCAAAACGTTTGAGCACTATCCTGGCAAATAGGCTCATCCGACCTTTCACTTATTGAACATGCCTTGGAAATGCTGGGTCTAAAGCTTCAATATTGTAACAGATATGCGCTAGTCCAACCACTATTGCTTGACGGAAATATGCTTCTCGGTACCTGATGTTCTATTCCTCAGGAGAATAATATACAATTGTACGTAGACGTCTTCCCCGTCTTCTTTAATAATATTTTTTGTACATTTCTTAATTGAGTTTTTGATATTTCTTATTATTATCTTTTTTTTATTTTGAATCTTCTAATTTAATACATATTTTATTAAAACCTCGTGATATACAATAGACAGTAGCCGTGGTTACTGAAATTAGAAAATACAGAAAACTTTCATAGTCTAAAAAAGATATTAATAAGATTAGAAACGTGAGAAAATTAATAGAAAGTTAATGTTGGATGAAATAGTAATAAGAGTGGTCAATTCAGTAATTCTCATTTCAGTGGAATTTAATGATAGAATTTGAAAACTGAAATGCTTGATGTATTTGAATCCATTCAGTCATAAATATAGTCATATATACATATTCTGATATTGATAATGAATTAGCAGTTACATATAGTTTTAATTGCTCAGCATTGATATTAAGGAATAAAAATAAATGAAGCATATTCGAAACTTGATATTCTTGTAAAAATAAGTGCTATAAGTGAGATTATCTCATAGAATGTCATGAAATTAAGTATTTACATGTTAGAAGAGATTTAATGGAATAGATGCTTAAAATTACTTCCCAATGATACTTTGGAGATATAAATTCAGGAAGTCTGTATATAAATCCCTGGCCTAATAATATATTTTAATCTAGGAATTTCTTCAATGCGAACCTACATACCCGAATTAAAGGCTACCTTGACAGATTCTTATCCTGAGCAACTCATGGAAAACCTCATCTTGCTCTTTACATAATTTATTTATTTTCGATTTTAGAAACTAACTCATGAAAATTATCATTTCGGATAATTTCAGGTTCTTCTGCATTACTGGGATGATCCAGTTATTCATAATGTTTACACTGATATGAAGTTTTTTAATGCGAAACAATCGGAATCAGCTGTTCTTCTATCATTTGTTAAGGTAAATTGAGGAATAATGAATAAAAGTTTTTAATAATCATAAGATCAGTTTTTATTATAATAATATAAGCATTAATAATGTTTAAGAATCATTTTTTTTGTTTTTCAAATTAGTCCATCGTCATGAATACAACCACTAAACCTTGTGTTGAAAGACTTGCTTACAAGGAGTGTTTAAATAGATGTTACAATCAGTTGCTAGACATTTCCTTGCCGTGCAGGTAGGTATCTCACAAAATAATCTTTTGAACTTTCTGATTCTGTTCCAATTCACTTTTCTTCGGGCTTTGCTTTCGATTCTTGGTATTTTCTTCAGAAGTAACGCTGTCGAATTCTTTTTCTTTGTTTTCTAATATGAAGCATTTCAAATTACCTAAAGATGATTTCATTTATGAATAAAAAAATAGTCCTTATTAATTCTATGATTGCCATTATTTCTTGATAATATTATTAGAATTGATTGTATGGCACAAACTCAGTACCATTTAAGTTTTATAATTTTGACAACACAACATAGAGAACATTAAATTTAAATATGCATTAAATCCATAAATACAATAATAAGATTAAGAAGGGCACGACCGTTTCTTCGTTTCATCAGGGAGAGTGGAGAACGAAACGGCCGTTCCCAATTCCCTCTGATGAAATAACTCGCGTTATTATTTATTTCTGTGGAGCCTTGGTTTTCATTTCAATAAATATTTTCTGCGCGTTAAATTTATTCACTTAGGTTATTATACCTTTTCAGTTGTTTGTTTCTTTATAATTTAATATCTTTTAGTCCTATCAATTATTAGGAAAAAAGTTTTGTGTGCGCACTAAAGCACTTATTTTTTGTTTGTTTGGGTCGGCGGTCACTGTCGAGTAAATCATCGGGGAGGGTGGATCGTGCTGATCACTCAAAAAGGATGAAATGGCCGTTCTTCATTCCCTCCGATGATAAACTCGATTCATGTGCAGTCTTGGTTTTCATTTCAATAAACATAATAGGACTAATATTGTTTTTCTTGGAGCTATTATTTTCGGTGACATTAGAGATTTCCCATTGTTTGAATGAGATAAATGCAAGAATGATTTATATTAAATGCGTTTACAGATATTACTAATTACTTTTAAAGTTCTTTTTTTCAAAACAATAGAATTTAATAATTGTGTATTTTCAGAATTTAATATTTTAATTTCAATTGTTTACGTTTTCAACTTTTTCAATGAAAAAAAAAAGGGATGAAGAATGTTTCAATTTTTGCACGTTTCCAAATTCCATACATCTTTAAACAAAACAAAATAAGAAACAAGGACAGCACAAGAATAAATAAATTGCTTTTCTGATTCAATTATTCCCGTTCCAGAAGGAATCGGGAACGGCTGTTTCGTTCTGCAAGAGACTCATCAGCCCGATCCGTTTTCCCCGATAAAAGACCCAGAAAGGCAAGATCTTAAGTGAAGGCTACCGTCGCACCTGGCAGTGACCCCCAAAACAACAAAATCAACAATAACAAATGTTGAGCTGATTTGAACAACCAAATACCTTTTCCTAATAAATGATAGGAATTGAAAGCTTTTTATACAAGGAAATTAAAATTCCTACAAGGTGAATTAACCTAAGGAATACATTTAATGTGCTGGAAATGTGATATATAAATTTAACGTGATATATATTTTATACTATATATATAAATTTTATGTTACAATATGGTCTGGTTTTCTTATGATTTCTTTGGCCTTATTTTCAATGGTAACGGCAACACAACATATTACACCGCAGATGCTTTTAACAAAAGAAAAAACATGTTAAACATAAATATTGTTTGTCAGAAACAAACTATTATTGTCAGAAAGGATTAATTGCTAAACAAGATACATTTAACAATAAAATTTAATATGTGTTACGAGCAATAACATCAAAATATAAAACAAACTCACAGGACTAATGGTTCTCTGAACTGATTGTGGAAATTGTGATACCGGGAATCCAAGACAGACTTAAAATATTTATAACTGTTCCATACCTCCTTCGTAGGTTTTTTCTCCTACCATATGTATTGTGATGAAAGATCTCCAACATCTCTAAAATAAAATGTAATAATAACTTACATTTATTCGGATAAAGCAAATTTTCAGGGGAATATCGTTCCCCCTTCCTCAAGCCTATTTTACAAAGAGTTAGTGAAAATTCTGTTGAACAATTAAATTATTACATGTTGTACATATACATTTTGTTAATAATATTACAACTTTCTATTATTAATTAACAATTTCATAAAAAACTTTCTATTTGTTAGTTATTTGTTAGTTCTAAGATTCAATTTTAGAATTGGCTTTGAGTACAGAAATAAAATAAAAAATATTTTATGTTGTAAACTAAATCGAAGTGATAAAAAACACGAGATGGGAATAGTGTACAAGATAGAATGTTTGAATTGTAAATTGTTCTATCTTGGAGAAAGTAAAAGAACGGTAAAGGAACGTATGATAGAACATGGCACCTACATACAAAATCAATTAATAGATAAGTCAGAGTTCGCTGAACATTGTAAGAAAAAAACGCACTGCGTTAATAGTGAAATTAAAATTTTATGTGTGGAGAAAGAAACAAAAACACGAAAAATGATTGAAAGCATGTACATTCGAAACACCACAGAACGAAATATCAATAGGAGTGATGGACTTGAAGTGAATGTCAGAATAGCAAAAGTTTTTATTGAGAAGCTGTGTGATAATTGCAATAATAAGGTTACAATAGAAGAATTGGCAAATAACTAACAAATAGAAAGTTTTTTATGAAATTGTTAATTAATAATAGAAAGTTGTAATATTATTAACAAAATGTATATGTACAACATGTAATAATTTAATTGTTCAACAGAATTTTCACTAACTCTTTGTAAAATAGGCTTGAGGAAGGGGGAACGATATTCCCCTGAAAATTTGCTTTATCCGAATAAATGTAAGTTATTATTACATTTTATTTTAGAGATGTTGGAGATCTTTCATTAAAATATTTAGTTCTATCAATTCTTCTTTATTAACGATGTTTCGGCTTCTTTTACAGAAGACTTCATCAGGTTATTTAATCGAGGACAAGAAAATTCCTTTCCCATTTCCTCTACAGAATTCATTAATTTTAAAAACAAAATAAAAATTAATGATTTGAAATTGTTAGTGCATTTACAAGAAATGCAGGAGCGGATGCATGACAATAAATTAACAAATTCTATTAACGAATTCCGTAGAGGAAAAAGGAGAGGAATTTTCTTGTCCTCGAATTAATAACCTGATGAAGTCTTCTGTAAAAGACCAAATGTCGTTGAATAATGAAGAAATGATAGAATTAAAGCTAAATATAACCCAACGGTCCACGGGTTGTAATCGTCCTCGTTAAGTACAATTTTAATACTTTATCAGATTTCTAAATGAATTATTTATCTTATTTTATTATGTGTGAAAAAGAATTTTAAAATCGTTCATGTTAATCATTTCAACCTGCATACGTTAAACGTTTATATAGAATTATGTGTTTTTCTTTTTTAAATGAAATACCCAAAATTTTAAGTAATTAGATCCAAGACAGACCATCTTTGTTTCTATTTTTTATTGATATTTTTTAATATGAAGGATCGTTATTGTGCTTAATTGTGTTCTGTTTATATGTCTTCTGAGTTCACTGAGCTGCTGATATTGTACGAATTCAACTGATAATGGTCTTGAAACATGTGGGTTTCGTGATGGTAAACGATCCGCGCTGGGCAGGTTTTCTCGGGGTTCTCCTGTTTCCCCTTTCCCCACCATACTTTCTCAGTCTTTCTCTCCATCTGTCCGTATTTCCGTGGGATAGTACAATAGACCTCCGGTCGCAATGCTTGGCTTCTCTGTCATCCACATAACATAATATGCTGTTGAAACCAGAAACAGTCTGTCTTAGATTCCCCGACATCACAATTTCCAAGAACAGTTCAGTAAACGTTCAGTTCTACGCTTTTATGTTTTATATTTTGATGTTATATTTAAAGTATTCGCAATTTGTGATATTCAAAAACAATAACATTGATAACATTGATGTTCCGTTGTCTCACTCTGAAAGAAATTATGAAACGAAACTAACTTAACTAGTATCGGTAATTCAGTGAAATATTTAAGAAAAGATAATAAACTCTTAAAAGCAAAGTAATTACTTGAGAAAGAAACGAAATTTTCTATTATTCTTTTTAAACGTTTGATACCAATATACTTGTTGTTTATTGATAGCTAAGTTTTAAGGTTTCAGTTTGAAAGCATAAAAAACCGATTCTCTCAACGGGATTATAGAAATGGACTTCAGAAACTTTAAATAAAATTGCTATTTCAAGAAACTGAAACTTAAGAAGTCCAAAACTTTTTCGTTTTTATTGATCTTTGTTACTATGCACTTTCTATTCTCAGTCTTGCACTTCTCATTCATGGTCCATTTATGTATCCATAATGTATAGTACTGCATTCAACGTTATTGAAATCATTCTAGACTTTTTGAAATATGAATTTCTTTTACTTTGCATAACTAATTATCAATAAACTAATTTTTATTTTAATTGTTTTTTGTAAAGGTTACCATTTATGGTAGAAACAAAGTTGGAAAACTGCTCTATTGGCAATATAGCATATAGAGCATGGATGGATGCTACAAACATTTATAGTAAAGATGATCGCTGTCAAAGAATGTGCACCCGTCGGTGTACATCGGATATCATCTCGTTTTTTACCAGTATAACTGAAAGTATTACAACACCTTATGAATTCCACCTTGACATCATATATTACACTAACTGGAAGGATATCGTAAAGGAAAAACCAATTTATGATTTAATATCGTTTCTCTGTGATGTTGGAGGGATTTTGGGTCTTTTCCTGGGTGTCTGCACCTTGCACATCTTAGAGATGCTGGATAGTTTTAGCCATTATTGTTTACAGAAAATGAAAGCTTTTCAACTTGATGATGAAAAAAAATAACAGTAACAAATAATATGTGACATATATCGCAGGAAATTACAAGAAGTTATATTAATGATTATAAATTAGTTACCACTATAGAAAAGAAATGATAGATATTTCATTACAATTACAATAAATGCACTAATATTTTAGTTATTATTAACGATACAACTAATTATGATTATTATTATTATTAACTTGCAAAAAAAAAATAATTCAAGATAATTTCAGTATTATTCAAAAACAGATGCATGATAATAAATTAACAATAAATAAAGAGAATTTGTATGCATATAAAACCAAACAGCAAACTATTATTCAAAAATTATTTTCATTCAAAGTCATGTTTACATAAACAACCTATAATTGTAACGCTTTTTACAAAATTTTGAAAAAAGTCAAAATATCATAATTGTTAAACGAAACAAAAAAATGGATTCTGGAAAATAGTTAAAAAATGTATAATTCAATGTTTTCTTTTTCTTTCTCTTGGTTTATTAATATGTATTTTGTGCATTATTCTTTTCCTGGAATTAAAAAAAATATATCTCAAATTGTCTATCTTAAAGATTTGTATTTTAGTTTTGTATTTTAATTTTTAGAATTAATTATTAAGATTCTGATTATTAAATTTAATGTATATGTAGAGGGTGCTTCATAATTCCCTGTATAAACATGAAAGGTAGTTCAGGAATACAGAAGTAAAACGTATTCATAGTGGAACGTATGTCCGCAAACGCCACACGAATGTGCTAGAAATAAAAGACAATAAGTAAGGTAGACAATATGTTTATTAGCTCTAATTTTACAAAATGACAGTGAGGTGCACACAATCATGTCTGTTTCCGTCGAATGATCGAGTTTCACACAATATCTGATTTAATCGCGCAAACGTCTGATGACTGGCCACACTCTGTTGAGGAACCGTTCACGATACAATCGTACAGCGGCTCGTGCGGCTCGTCCTCTTCCGTTCGCTATCCCATAGACTAGTTTCATACCTGCCCTGTCAGCTTTAGTGAAGCTATACTTCCTACTCGTACAAAGTCAACGTCTCAAATGACGATGGCTCACACTGCCCAACTAATGTGCTTCCAAACAACGCAATCAATTATCCAACAATAATATAATTACCTATATTGAGTTTTATAGGTCATCCCAAAAATAAATTCAAAAGAAAGTTTTGGATTAGAAACAAAGATTAAAATAGTCATCATTTCTAACAATGGTAAATATCAATTATTTTGGTTTTGTTTATAACCTACCGGTCTGGATGAAAGCATGTATATGATCATTGTTGTGGTTGCATAGTGAGATTAAGATGCTAATTATAAATGGCCAATAAAACTCATCAAATCGTTTTTAAATTGAAATGTATTCAGAAATATAAAATACAGTAAAACCTCGTTAAGCCGTCACTCAAGGGACCAAACATTTTTGACGACTTAAGCGGAGTGACGACTTAAGCGGAGTGGGCATTTTTGAAAGAAAAAAAACTCACTGAAATACAATATTTTTATGAATTGCTGTAGGATTCGGTGAGAAAAACAAGATTTTCAAAAATCAATACATGCAAATGAATGAGCGGAAAAAAAAAACCACACATTTTATATTTACCACATTTTATTTTCTTTTACTGGCATTAAAATAATCCAACAGTGTTGATTGATGAAGGAGCTGATTACTGGAAATAAATAATTGTGAGCGGTACAGTTATCGACAACGATGGCAATATTTCTTTTCTGATGCGAAAACTGATCCCAGTTTACGAATATGTCGTTCCCAAATCGTAGTAGTCATCCATGCATTTGAATTTGCTTCATATTCAACTGGCAGGGATCTAACGTTTTTAAAGCAGCGTGGCTTTTTGCTTTTGTCTGTCACAAGTGGTTTAAGTTTCTCATTTCCACTCATATTAACTCCAAGCAGAAGTGTCAGGCGTTGTTTGCTTGCTTTTCCAGAAGTGCACTTTTCATCCTTACATGACTGAGTTTTATCAGGCAAAAGACGGTAAAATAAGCCTGTTTCATCCAGATTAAAAATATTTGATGCATCAAACCTAGATAAAATGTCCTTGAGAACACTGTTCTTCCAGTCTTCTATAGCGTCACCATCAACAGCTGCTGCTTCTCCGCAAATCGTTTTAAAAGAAAGGCAATGTCTGCCTTAGAAACGTTCCAGCCAACCACTGCTGAAACCACTGCCAAAATCTTCAATGTTCAACTCCTTAGCAATTTCCATGGCTTTTTCTTTGAAAATCAAGGCAGAAATGGGCACATTTTGTGATCTGGTATGTTTTAGCCATCGAACGAAAACCTCCTCGATCTCGTCAAACTTCGATTTCCTCATTCTCTTTCTTTTGTCTTTGCAGTCAGCTTCTTCAATTACTTGTTTCGATGAAAGAATATCGTTTAATGTAGTCCTGGGAATATGATGTTCTTTGGCAAAAGCTGTTTTCGAAACATTTGATTTTTCAAAAAGTGCAATTACGTCTTTTTTTTTTCTTTAAAAGATAACGAGGTAAGTTTTCGTTTCCCTGACATGTTGCAAATGTAATCAAACCACGAAATTGCAAAATAAAAAATAGCCCTTATAGCGGAGCGTACTCGCTATGAAATGAAATCATACTCAGTAGCGGTCAAGAAAACCGTTTTCACTTGACCAGAGTCGCAGCGAAAAGTGTATAATTTCCCAAGGGAATTTCCCACGTGAAAATTCCCCGTAAAGGCTAGGCTTTCTTAGAGTGAAGGGGCGGGGCTGAAAAGATGGCAGGCAGAATTTAGAATAAAGATGCTTTTGGCCATTTTTGAGGGTGACGAGTTATCCGGAGTAGAATTAAATTTGGTGACGAGTAAAAGAGGGTTATTTTACATTATTGTCTATGAGACTTTGTCGGGACCAAAGGAAAACGACGACTTAAACGGAGTGACGACTTATCCGGGTGACGACTTAACGAGGTTTTACTGTATATGCAAAACTTTAATAAAAAACTATCTTGACTTCGATTCACTTCGTAAATAAAGGAAGTTCAGTTTGTTTTTTGATAATTAATACAGGAACTCTTTTGCCACGATTATTTCTGGATTAAGATAAAAAACGTTTACCTTATCTTCGTTAATTCGAAAGTATCAGCTTTCTGCCCTTTCCATAATCATTTATCCGCACTTGAATCGGTTGCCTGTTCTACATCCCACGATTCGATCAGATGTCTGCCATATTGATTTCCCATCATAGATGATGTCAGATCGCCAATTAGTCAGCTGTCAAATGTACAAAAACAGGCTCCCGTGTGCTCTTTGATGATGCAAGTATGGAAGTAGTCTCAATCTCTTCGTTTGACCTTGGAGAAACATAATTTCGATGGTGCCACTCTTGAAAATGGTGCGTTTGAATTCTGCGGCCAAAAAACAAAATGGCCGCCATCGCAAACACGTTTTCCTATTTAAATAAGTAACCGTTGGGATTACGAAAAAAAGTTTTAAACAAAAAATGTAGCTATATAGATTCTGCGCAGAAAAGGTTATTATAACTTTTTATGTAGGATCAACCGTTTCCTCATAGAAAGTACTTTTATATTTTTCAAAACTAAAAATGAATAGATAGCATTATATGTGTGTCAGGTATTGGATTTTTTTATGGATTTTAGATGAGTTTGTTAATATTTGTAATATTGTAATACAATTGTAATATTGTTAATTCGTGACAATAATAGAGTTTAAATGCCACCAGACATTGTACCAAATAGATTTATACATTGTGCTGCGGACAACCTTGACTTTTCTGAAGACAGTGCAGATGGTAGAACACTTCATGGGACTGTCATAACTGTGTATCAGGTTAGGAAAGATTCTGATACATTTGCACCACTATCATTAGCTTCACCAAATGAGTATCGAGTAAATTCGTTTGATAGTGCCCAACAATAATAACATATACAAACCCACCGAACTGGAAAACCTGCTGTCCCCTTCCTGTGGTTTCAATGACTCAAATTAACCACCTAAACATTATTCGTGAGGCCGAACTGGCTGATGCTGTCGGATTTTTTTAAGAAACTACATACTGACTATGAACAAGAGGCCTACTACAAATCTCCAACATTGTAGTTCTCCAACATGGGCTGGCTATAACAGCCTCATGATAGATGATAAGCCTGTGTCAAGAGTAGCCATGCTACCTATGATCCCAGAGTCACCAACTAATCAATCAGTGTAGTTTACTGTGATGAAGCAATTGGATAAACTGAATAGTTTAGTCCACGATACAGATTCAAATGTAAAGGCCACGGAGAAAAAGGTAGTTGTCACAGTTGACATGGCTATTTACAAACAACTGGAAATGGCTGTGAATGACTATAAGGGAAAGTGGTTTTGAAGCCTGGTGAGCTGCATGTTATAATTGCTCAGCTACGAACAATGGGAGAGCTCATTGAAGGTTCCGGTATACCTAAAGTGTGGGTTGAATGTGGATTATATTCTGCTGCAACAATGAAACAAATCCTTGACGGTAAACACATCAGAAGAGCAATTGAAGCTCACATAACTACTGCCGCGGCGCTTCTTACATCTATAGGAATTTGACAAAGAATGTCCAGGGCAACTGGACTGTTTGAAGCCTCATCTGCAAGAACTGATAGAAGAACTGACAGCTAGTGATAAAAAAAAGCTGGAAAAGGTACATGCCGCAGTAGTTTCTACCATAAAAGAAAAAAGACTTGTTGAAGAAATAGAACACTTTTCAGCAACAAGAAAGCTCAAGCATCCTGTTTTCAAACTAGCGTGCACATATATGGATGTGGTCCAAGCAATGATGAACTTCATAAGAGCTGTAAGAACATCGGATTGGCTGTTATAATTAGTATCTCTCCACGAGTTTGTCAAATACTTCTTTATATTTAATAGATTGAACTATGCTCGGATGATCACCCTATATCTTTCAGAGATGGAAAACCTGGAATCCACAGATCCAGAGATTTGGAAACAAATTATGGAAGGTAATTGGGTCGTGGACAGACGTAAAGTGCCCTTTTGTGCTCTAGGGGCTGATGAAGCTCTAGAACACCAAAATTGAAAACTAAAGGTACTTGGGGGACTTGTTCGTATAACACTTAATGAGAATGCTAGACATCGATTCTTCCTTGCTAATTCGGAACTATCTAGAATTGCAAGCGAAACTGAAAAACTGTTAGGATTTCAAAATACAGAATGAACTAAAAATCATGAAGTGTCTATTAAACTTCAACAGCGCCAGAATGATAATGTACTTAAACTGAAGGAAACGTTTCAAGACTCGACAAATCCCTTCCAATGCACAACTGATGACCTCATTCATATCCTAACTCAGCGAGTCTTTCCACAGGAAATAAAAGTGTCTTTAGACAGTGTTGCAGAAATTGGTCAAGATCTTCATAATATTTTCTTAGATCAACGAGTTCATACTAACAACATTCCGTTCTGGGCTCCTGTGAAAAAGAATGTCATTAGAACGTGTAAAACGGCAGCGAAAAAGGTTAAAATTACCATCAAAGACAAAATCATTGCCATAAAGACAGACTTATCTCTTATTTCAAGATTGTTGATAGCTTCCACAAGCAGACCTGATACAGATTTGAGGAACAATTTGAGCAACTACGAGTTTTCAGCACTACCGAAATCGTTGTTTGCCGTTGACGGGAGTATGCACCATTGTCTAGCTAAGTACAAACTTACGAATGCTCTTGAATCAATGCAACAGATACCTGCCGAAGAAAACGAAGATGATCATGCTTCCACCACACGTGATGTTTTAGAAGATAATGAAGAGTTACATGGAAAAGCTGTGATAGTAGATGGCACGGCGCTTCTTCATACCTAACACAAACCTAACACAGTGAAGACATGTAGTGACCTCGGTTTAAGCTTCAGCCAATGGATCGGACAAAAATTCAGCAATTACAGTGAGATCTATATAGTTTTCGACTCTTACAAAGAAAACTCATTGAAGAAAGCAATGCGAGAGATTCGGCAAAAGGGCTCAGATCCAATCCAGACAAAATCGGACTAGAAACGAAAATTGAAAGTAAAACAATGCAGAAATTATTGGCCCATGATAAGACGAAGAACGAACTAACAGAGTTCCTTTCCGATCAGAATCTTAAATTTGGCATGACCAACAACACAAGATTCGTACTCAGTTGGAGAGACAAAGCAGCTTCATCACATGGCGATGATATATCCAGTCTTGCAAGTGCGCATGAGGAGGCCGAGACAAAGATCATATTACATGCAGCTTATTTAGCACAGAAAGGAATTAAAACTACTCATGTGTTCTCCCCGATACTGATGTCCTGATTTTAGCAGTGTGGCGTTATCCTCAACTTTCGAAAGATTTTGCATTTTTCCTCGGCCATGGCATGAAAAGGTTCGTTCAGCTTGATTCAATTAACAGAGCACTTGGACCTCTGAAAGCCTCTGCACTCTCTGGATTACACGCACTTTCAGGAGCTCATGTAACAGGATCATTTCCTGGCAAAGGTAAAATGAAGTGGTGGAAAGCTTTTAATTCCGCAAGTGATATACTGCTGAAAGCTTTGGCTAAACTGGGGACTACACTGTCACTCACTGAAGATGTCAGGAGTAACTTGGAAGCTTTCAATTATCAGCTTTATATCCTTTATTTGGATCCGGCATTGCTAAGGGCTCACCTTCAGTGTTTTGAGTGGAACCAGGACCTAATTCAGCATCCCAATAACCCACCACCCTCAGCTTTTGGATGGAACAAAGTAGGGAGTGCATACGAGCCTGTTGCTTGTATCAACCCTTGTGCACCAGAGCTTATCTTGGAACTTTGTCGCTGCTCATGCTCCAAAAGGCGCTGCTCTCCTTCATATACATGTCAGTCAAATGGACTCCGGTGTACTGACATGTGCAAGTGCGAAGGTAATCCCGACCGTTGTGACAATATGGGAGAGTGCGAGCTAGACGATGATGAAAATTTAGATCTAAGTGAGATTTGCATTCAAAGTGACGATGATTATCATTAAAAATGTAAATATAGGAATGACAAGTAGTATTGCCTCCACTCTGTCTATATAAATCTGTAAACATTGTATTTCTTCCACAGTATTTTCATTAAAGGTAAAAGTATAGTGGTACTTTTTATCTTTCAATTTCCTGCGACACAACATAAGGGAAAGGGGATAGTTTTTAATTTATTAGTGTTTAATGTATTAAATATTATTAGAATTATCCATGTAAATAATGTCAAGCATGTCAATATGCGCTTCCAAAATCCTCATATAGCTACCTATTCATTTGTAGTTTTGAAAAATATAAAAGTACTTTTATGAGGAAACGTTTGATCCTACATAAAAAGTTGTAATAACCTTTTCTGTGCAGAATCTATGTAGCTACATTTTTTGTTCCAAACTTTGTTTCGTAATCCCAACGGTTACTTATTTAAAGTTAATAAAGTTTATAAAGTTAACCAAACTAATTAGCTTGATTAACTAATCAGCATTTCCGGCATTTCACAATTAATGAAATAAGGTAAAGATTTCTGTGTAAAGATTATTTACTTTACGAATGATGATATTTCTTATGTCAATAATAGCATTTTGATGGTTTTCAGTACAGTGGAATTGAGATATTCAAGGGAGAAAATTACGAATGATGTCATCAGTGACGTATTTCAATTGTGTGCTTTTATTGGTTGGATTTCTGAAAGACATGGATTGAATGTCCTGTCGTGTTCTACCCTAGCAGTCTCACAAATATTTCGCCAGACAGGTCGCACGAATATGTTGGATGGTATTCGCTTAGCTTTAGTCTTTATAACAAGTTTACATCTTTCAAAACACATTCCAATTTCTTGTTTGAACTCTAAAATGTACTATGCAATGAATTACTAGTTAGTTCATTGGATATAAGTTAAAAACAATATCATTAAAACATAAAATGCAGACGGTTTTGACTTGTTTAATGCATATCAGCAAATGTGCTTTTTAAATACAATTTACAGAATTTGTACAGAAGGACAAAGGAATTGAGAAACAATTGGTGAAGGTAATTCAATAGTCAGTGAGCCCGGTAGCCGAGTGCGTAAGGGCGCTTGGCTGCGGGTTGGAGGTAACGGGTTTGATTCCCGGCCTTGGCGGAGGGCAGGAATTTTTCCACGCTCAATTCTCCTCCAATCGGGTCCTAGGGCCTACCCAGCCCTCTGTAGAATGGGTACCGGGTTTCTTTTCCGGGAGTTAAAGGCGGGCGGGCGTCGGGCTGACCGCCCGACCTCATCCTAGTCCCTTTCGTCAAGAAACGTCGGGAGCCTTACATCCCGCGCATCCATGGACTTGTATGGCCTGTTTGGGGACAGCTTTAACTTTTTAATTCAATAGTCAATCAATGGTCAGAAGAAAATAGCAGATAGAGATATAATAATAGTCTTCAATCAAGAGGAAATCATAAAATCGATTTTGTAACATAGATATGTCCCTTCTAGATGATGTTTTTTTTACTGTGTAATTATTTTATAGTGTAAATGAATATCAAATAATCAACATAGAAATAATGATCACGATGGACTCCTGACATACACTTGCAATTCACGGAGTTGCATTGATGAAGGTTGATTGTTGATTGTGCTTGTGTACTTGGAAACATGACAAGGTCGAGTGATAACGATATTGTTTTCCAAGAATGCTAGATCAATATAGATATGCAAGAAGAACCAAACCCAAACAGGTTCTACCGAAAATGCAGGCCTACATGTAATCTTGAAAGGATTCAAGATTTCAGCAACGATGTGTGGATTTTAAATGGCACAAAAATTTATAAATAAAAATGTACATCCGTGTACTCCTTGATGATGCAAGTGTGGAAGTAGTCTCAATCTCTTCGTTTGAGCTTGGAGAAACATAATTTCGATGGTGGCACTTTTGAAAATGGTACGTTTAAATTCTGCGACCAAAAAACAAAATGGCTGCCATCGCAAATACGTTTTCCTATTTAAATAAGTAACCGTTGGGATTACGAAAAAAAGTTTGAAACTTTTTTTTTTTTATAGAGGTGAATTGCACCAAAGACAACAACGAGAAAAGATTTGAAGAAAATCCGATGTACACCTAACCCCCGAAGAACACGATTAATTGGTTCCGTGTTCTTTGAAACCGTGTTGTTCGAGACTACATAAAAACGGGATTCCGCTTCAAGTGGGAAAATAACAAAATAATCAAAATAATGAAAAAACTAGATACAATTGGTTAAAAATCTTTCAAATCAATAAATTGAGTAATAATTTTGGTTTAAGATTGGAAAACTATATAAAATATAAATTAGTCAGTCAAATTAAATGAGAAAAATATAATTCTAGAACACTAAAAGTATTATAAAGGTTAAAACTTCATTAATCGCTGACGTAATTGATGAGAATATTACTCTAAATTTTTAACTACTGCAATTTTATATCAAATAATATATGTATTTTATTCTTTTTCAAAAGAATTACTCGAAAATCGTGTAGTTTGAAACCGTGTAATTTGGGGGAAGGTATCCGTGTTCTTCGAAACTCGTGTTCTTCAAGTACCGTGTTCTTCGGGGGTTGAGTGTACTTTTCTTCATGAAAGTAATGGTAACCAGAAAAACTATTTCCGCTGACCTTTTTCAATATAGATAGTGGATTTTATCTGTATCACATAATGCTAGATTTTTCTTTCTTTTTTTTTCTAATAGTGTGCTACATATTATAAGAAAATTATTATGCTGCTGTTGTCCCGTGCCAATTCCGGTTTTACTTCGTAAACATAAAAGAAATCACTCAAGAAAGACTGTTTTCATTCTCAATTGCTTGCTTATCTCATATAATCAATTTGTAATCGGTGATCCGTAATCTCTCTAGAATATCATTTGTATGTTTATTTGCATCAGGTAATTTAAAAAAAAACTTAATTGATTTTCTAATGAAGACATTTGAATGTAAAGTTAACGTTGGTATGTTAACTTTCATGGCCCGAATTCTTTTCTGTATGATATGTTTTTCTTCTATTTCCCATGTCACATTTTCTTTAATTACATAGCAACTATCTAGGAAATTACCTTTCCTTATATTTTGTACTAGCGGAGTGTCCGTTTTTGTGCGGGCTAGGAAAAAAAGTTGAATGAGGAAGAAATGGAAATTGTGAGATCACTTCGAAACTTTCTAAGTTGGAACAAAAATCACGTGATAGGTACAAAGAAATTTTGTATTTTAATTTTGTAATTCATGATCCCTAACTTCCCATTCCTTTCTCCCCTTTTCCACACCCCTATCACTTCAAACCTTTCCCAGTTCGTAAAAAAATCATTTGTCATCATTACAAAACTAAATCTATTGCGAAACTCTGTAGCTATCCCAAAAACCATTTTAAAAGTATCCGTAAACAACGTTTGCCCATCCCCATAATTTTACTTTTTGCCTTCCGGTTAATATGTGGCGTTATTACGCTCAACCATATTTTTGTTCCAATTATTGCCACCAGGTTAATCTGTGGCGGTATTATGCACAATAATATTATAGTTCGAATTGTTGAACAACAATTTTTTTTGTAGTCTCAATTGTATCGTCTAGATACATATGTGGCGCTTTGAAGAAAATTCATGGTCAACCATCACCCCCCAAAATAAAAAAGTGTATTTTTATACTTTTTATATTCTCTACAGTATGGGACCTATCCACATGCGAAATTTCAAGTTTGTAGCATGGTTGGAAGTATGCTAAACATTTTATTCAGAGACACACACATAAGCTATCCACAAATATCCCTTTTATATTAATAAATTGTTAGCAATGTTATAAAGCTGTTTTGTCGCTCATCCGGCACTGTAAGTAAAATAATAATTGTTATTACCGCACTCATAATGTCATAATAATCCTTATAGGCAATTTTTATGGTCTTCTATTAATACAGGGTATTTCGGAAATGGTAGACAAAGCGAAGAGATACGGGTTCCAAAGGTCATTGTGAGTCAAAAAATATTCTATGACATTTTGTTGTACGGGCCGTAGTTTGAGAGTTAGGAAATGAATGCTATGGGAATTGTCCCTGATTAAAGAAAGCTCAGTTCACATTAGGAAGTGTAAGTAAATAAGGTAAAGGTTTATTATAAAAAGCAATCCGGATAACAAACGTCATGACTCAAAACAGGTATTATAATGAAAGAAAATGTTGAAAATGGCCAGAAGTGAGCTTTCTTTTCTTTCATTCCCAAAGCATTCATTTCCTAACTCTAAACTACCGCCCGTGCAACAAAATTGTCATAGACCTTTTTCTATTCAAAATGACCTTTGGAGCCCCTATATCTTCGCTTTGTCTACCATTTGCGAAACACCCTGTATAAAGTAATTTTCACCAAAGTGATAAAATCTTTGATAAATATGAATATCTTTATCTATTATCATTATTACAATTTCGTCTTGTAATAAAATTTCTGAGTCTTTCTTGTATCTAAGTCACTTATAATATTGCTAATTTTCATAAATACTGATTACTTTTAGTCAAAGAATAAAATTGAGCAATATATATTTAGCTGAATATTAAATATCAAGAGATCCTGAAATCTGAAGCAGCGGAATGCTACTCAAATACATTTACAAGCGAATGGCAAATAAAAAGAAAATTAGGAATTTATTGTGAATCGTTATTTTACAGCAAAAAGAATAAACTGTGTTGTTCGTATATTATATGGAATTTACTTTAATTTCTCATTTTCCTGTTTTCAGTTGAAGTTTTCTATTCTCTTTTCTCAGAAAAATCTTCAGTTATTCTCGAAGGAAGTTTTATGTTAGTTCTTCGTTTAAAAGATAAAGCAGCATTTTCTTGTTATTGAGTTCCAAGATTAAACTGTCTGAAATTCAACTCACATTATTTCATAGTTTTTCTGTCGTTACTTCCATCAGTACTAGAGGCCTTCATTCTTCATAAGAACATCAGAAAATAGGAGATGTTTTCGATTTACTTTCTTCTAATGATCTTATCTTCTAACATCTTCAGTGAAGCCAATGAAAACGACGAAGCTCTGGCATCGCAATTCCACGATACCATATTTGAACCGCAGATCCGGATGTGGAATGAAAAACTTGCTGTGGCGGGTTTTGAATATGAAACCAACGTCACGGAAGAGAATTCAAGAATTCTGGTAATTTCAAAGCATCAATTATTACAGATAATCGATTCTTCTTATTTCACTATCTCAAATTTCAATAATTCTGTTGAAAATACAAAGAAAATTCTCAGTTTTTGTTAGTAATTTGGAAATGAACTATTGTAAATTCAGTAGTCTTTTAGAATTAAAACATTTCTTTTTATTTTGTTATTTTACGTTATCTCTGAAATTTAATGATATTCAGCATTTTATCTTTATATTGAAAAACAGTCCTAATTCAAGTAATTCACTTGAAATCTTTAGATTAATAATTTAAGGTTTAATATATATATATTTTTAATTATGATGACCTCAATTGTTCGTGTTGTCGTATACTTGAAGTCGTTCTATATTTTTGACAATCAGAAGACGTTAAATATTATCTTTTAATTATCATGTAGGCAGGCCCCCTACATCAAATCCAGGTACGAAATACAGTGACAGTCCCCCCCCCCCTTTAATTTTATGGGCAAAATCATGGATTCTTAGCTAAAAATATCACCAAAACATCACACGATTTCCTATTTCTCCCTTTTAAACATGCCATACACAGTTTTAGCATTATTTTAAAGTTAATTAGTTTAACATCAACATCTACTTTTTCCAGTTCTATCCAAAAGTTTAGAAAAAATTTGAAAAAAAATCGCTCTATGCAAACATTGTAATGCAGAACAGCTCTTCGCAGACGGTTTAATTAGAAAAATAGTTTATATAAAATACAGACTTAATTATAAAAAAAAAAGCTGAGAGGTGATACGCCAAAACATATAAGGTTTTTTTTTTTTTTTTTTTTTTTTTTTCGGTTAAGATCTCAGCCCGGGCCCTTTTGACGGCCGGGCCCCGGTGCTGAGGGATCAACTGACCCCCCCACCCCTTTGTGGGAGTCCTGCATGTAGGAAATAAAAAAGTAAAGTATGAATAATAAAAATGAAGAAAACCGTAAAAAATGCTAAGAAAAATAAATACTATACGACAAGGGAAAAAAAGTATGGATCATTATAAAGGGCAGATAGTTTGGTAAGGATTACTCAACTGCCACATGATCTTTTGATAGAAGTATTTAGATATTATTTGATTTAAGATAATCATATTAACTTGTGTGATTTATTGTAGTAAATAAGTTTAAAAAACACATAATACAATTTAAGATTTTTTAGAAAAGGCGCAGCTAGTTTCTTCCGCCCTTAAGGAGATCGTTTTCAAGCGCTTGTGATCTTAGGAGAGAAACAACTGCTGTTTTAGGAATTAGAAGCAAGGAAAGTGAAGAAGTGTTTTTTTTTTCAAAAAGTTCAAAAAGTACGGGGGTGCAAAGAACAAATTAGAGCAAAAGTAATTAATGGTCGGGTCAATATAATCGAGAGAGAGGTCAGCATCTTGACCAAAGATCACATCAAAGTAAAAAGAAAAGAAAAATCATGGCATTCTTAACAGTGCAAACCAGAATCTATTATTGCATGACTGCTTCATTATAGTAAATAGGGATTCTTAAAATTTCCGTTATCATGTTCCCAATTATTGGGTTTTGTAAAACAGGATGTGGCCAGATTTATAAATGTGTGCTGCCCTAATAATTCATGCTACCCTTTTTAACGGCATTACCGTGCTCTTTGAGCCTGGTTTTTAAGGGCCTTGTGGGCTTTCCTATAAATAAAGACAATCAAAATCCATACATTTAATAGCATATATGCTATTGTTGGCCAGAAGGTTTTAACTGTGATTTATAACTAGCTTTTTATTAATGTAATTTACAATAGAATTCTGCCGTGCTGCTGCAACTCCAATATTATACTTAAATATCAAATATTTTATAAATTGAAATAAGTCATCAATGTAAGTCACAGTAACGTAAAATATTGGCTTTACGTGGCTGTTTACCTAATTTGGATTGAATATAGGCTATGTTCCAATGTATTGGCATTTTTCTTTTAATAAATATCATTACATTACTATTGTATCCATTATTATGGGCTATGCCTGCGATCAACCAGAGTTCCTTTTCAGAATTGGCTTCATTAGACGAAAGACTCGCTGAACGGTTATGCTGAGAACATTTCTTTTTTTCACTAACAGGGATATTCGAATCAAAATGTGCCATTATGTTAGCATTGGCTTTCGATAGACCCACGTTTCAATGCTGCCAAACTTTCTCTTAATTAATATGTCGAGAAAAGGGATACCGTTAACTGTTTCCTTTTATGGTGAATGAAATATCATCGGTTGTATGATAAATTATATACTTTAAAGATCTGTATGTCCTTCTGAGCTATTAACAAGAGATCATCCATGTATCTTCTGCCAAGAATCTTGCAATCCTATTGCATTGTCTTGCTTTGAACTATAAAACCCCATCGCACATTTAACTAGATCGAATGAAATGTTCAGAAATTATCAAAAGATCGGTAGAACGTTTATGTGACACTTTTATATAAAGTTAATTAGTGTTATGGAAGCTAAACTAAACAAACTTGTTGCGCCTTATTTTAAAGTTTTAAATTTACTATATTGTGTGCGTGTTTTTAAGCTGATTTACTGTTTGATTGATTTTTGATTAAGTTTTATTTCGAAGCAGGGAAGTTAAATTAAATTTCCAAAGTCTTAAGAACAAGAATGGTTCTTACTTAAGACTGGAAATGCTCCAAATGTTGATTTATTACGAAATCTATGAAGAGCATATCAGGCAGCATTCCAAGGTGTAATTTTTGCAATTCCTTATTTTTAGTCAGTCACGTGAAATTAATCATTTTGAGATATGAATGATTGCAGTCCTAGTTTACAAATCTAGAAAAGAAAGAACTAGGAAGATGTCCATCTAAGATCTATAACTAAGGAACTTCCTGTCCACATAATCTAATGCAATTACTTATCAAAGGAAAATTACTTATCAGAGAAGGAAAGGACAGATAAAAATGACAACATAAGCCATTCTAACAAACGGAAAGAAGCTGATTACAATGATGGCAGTGATTTATAAATATATTATAATGAATGTCAGTCTAATCATGGTTGATTGTATTCAAAAATAACTCTTTTCTTAATTTTATTCATGAAATAACTTAGAAAAATTATTGAAGTAAATTAATTGATTGATAAAAATTGACTCAACAAATCTTACATTTCTTTTTCTCAGCATTCTATATTTCGTCCTGAATTAGAGGACTTCTTCAGGAACCTTCATTAAAAACAAAACATAATATAAAAAGAAATATAAAAATAAGCAAGAGAAAACCTTTCTCTTCTTACGAACACAAATCATTATAACAAAGTAAATTATAACAAACAAATCATATTACAAATCATAGTAACAAATAATGATTTGTAATTTATAATGATTTGTGTTCGTAAGAAGAGAAAGGTTTTCTCTTGCTTATTTTTATATTTCTTTTTATATTATGTTTTGTATTTAATGAAGATTCCTGAAGAAGTCCTCTAATTCAGGACGAAATATAGAATGCTGAGAAAAAGAAATGTAAGATTTGTTGAGTCAATTTTTATATATATGATGATAAGAAGAAATACCTAAGTTGTAATTGATTGATATTTATTTCCTTTTTTATTTACTACAGACTGAAGTTAATCTAGGAATGGCTGATTTCATTAAAGAATCCTCGATAAACTTTACGTCTTACGATTGGCGCAATTTCAGAAATGAGACATTAAAACGCTTGTTTCGTTTGAATTCCAAATTACAATTAGATGCCTTAGATGATGAAAAACTTGCTCAGGTTATTTGTTTATTTTTTTTGATTAATTTAAAATTGAAATTAAATTTCATCAGGTTCAGGCTGATGAAAAGCCCTCTGTAAGGGATTGAAAGCCGATTCCTGTAATGAAAAGTATTTGAATTTTTTTTAACATATTTTTTTAAACCAAAATGTGTTTCTTGATTTTTATTTCAATATATTGTTAATTATTATTGTAACGTAACATATTTGTTAAATTTAATATTGAGTTCATTGAAGCTATTTTTGTTATTTTACTGACATGGATATGATTTGTATTCCGTTTATCTAGATAACGGAAATCGTAAATAATATGACTGCATTCTTTGGATCTGTTACTGTTTGTGACTATAAAGATAAGGAAAAATGTGATCTTAACTTTAATCCAGGTAACGCACATGTCAAGATATATTACTCCACGATTTACAGTGTTCAGTTAAGGTAGTTACTTGCAAATTAAGTATCGTCATATTTATTAAAGATAAAGATACTTAAAACATTGCTGTAAATGGGTTTTAGCAATGAAAAGAGCTTTACAAATCAATCGATACTTTGTTGTTTTAAGTTTAACGTACCATTTCTTCAACTTCCTTCTGAAATTTGATAAAATAATTAAAATAAGTATTCTGTTGGTGTCCATAATAAACGTAAGTGTTCTGTTAGCGACCTTATTGAAAGAAATAGTTCTAAATTTCAAAGGTTAAATTTATTCAAGCCTACATCACATTCAACTTGGCCTCTATATAAGTAATGGAAACAATGTAACTACGGAACCTTGGCTTTATTCAAAATAATCTTTTGGGTTTTATGACCAACATTTGAGTATTTCTATCATCAATACTGGTGCCAAGTTTTAAGGCACTTGACTGCGGGCTGGTGGGAGTCACTTTCAATAACAGAAGAGATGGGATATTTTTGTCCATTCTGAATTCCCTCCAGACGGGTGCTAAGGTCTACACAGTCCCTTGAAGAATGGGAAGCGAGTTTCTTTCCCCAGAAGTTAATGGAGGACGGGTATTAACTGCTCTTAGAAAACGCAGGGAGCCTGATCTCGCAGCGACTCCAAGAGCCAAGTAGACCTGTAATGGTTTACATTAACTCTACATTGTTATTGAATATAGCTTATCGATTATATCTCTAAAATATCATAATGTAATTTGATGAAAAAATAAGAACCACAGATTAAAAATACAATAAAAATGAATGCTTTGATTTTTATTAGAAACTAGCCGGGTACCGTCGCTTCGCTCCGGAACTCTTGCATATACAGCATTAAAAACAAAAACTTTATTTAGCAAATTAATATTGAGAACGGAAAATACAGTATATGACTTCCCAGTCCGTTGTAGCCTTCTCCGCTAAACTCAGGTGTATAGCTGGTTGGCGCCACACACCTGGGGTTGCCAAAAACAGCATGTTTTTACCTGTTACAGGTGTGACATCTATATAACAGGTATATAAAAACACGTGTGTCTTCGAATGCAACGTTGTGTCAACATTTCAAAGCAATCGGTGAAGAACTTTCGGAGATTTAAGATTTTGAACACACGAACACTTACATTTTTATTTATATTTATATAGATATAGATTTAGAAAGCCACTACACTTTTCTCTTTTAAAGAAATTCTCTCTTAGATTCACTCATAGGAAGTAGGAAGACACGCCTACTATTATATGCTATTAAAGAAATTAATTTTCTTGAATTTCGATCTCTTTCTAAATTACGTATAACTTTCATGACAAGTCAACAAATCCATAACTTGTCAGACTTCCTGAAGTAAAGTCATTAAAAATAGGAAATTGGATTTTTTTTACAGAAGTTCTGGACATTACGGCAAAATCTCGAAACTATTATGAATTACTACATATATGGGAAGAGTGGCACAATAAGTGTGGAAGGCCCATGAGAAAAATGTATGAAGAATACGTTTCACTCCGCAATGAAGCAGCTAATCTTAACGGTAAGGAAACTGATTTAGAGTTTTTGATTGCATACTCATTACAAAATATACCTTTAATTCATATCCAAGTTCAATAACTGCTTACAGCAAAACAAATACTCCCAATAAATATTCAACTTAGTGAAGAACAACGTATTTTCTCTATTCCAGTCTTATTTGGAATTCAATAGGTGAGTGTTCTAACGAGCTGTACTTCAGTTGTGTGTTGGTCATAAAAAATAAACAGTTTAAAAACTAAAATAATAAGAGAAAGCTATCTTTAGTGATGTTTTTCCCCTGTATTTCCACTTCTCGTTTCCTTGACAGTAAGAATAATTGAAAACTATTTCAGTTAAGTTTCATATTCGTTAACATCGATTTCATACAGAATCATTTAATCATAAACAAGTTAGCTTGTAGTCGATCAAAAAGAAGTTCATATTTTGTACTATAATGCAAAGCATCAGTGCAATCCTGTTACATCAACTTTGTTACATGATCTTTATTATACAGGGTGGGCAAAATAAAAGAGGCCCCGGAATAAAAAAAGGACAGAGTCCACTATCGCAAGGGAGATTGGGTTGGTTGAACCTATTCTTCTCACAAGGATGCACCAATCGGTTGCTGTCACATTCACATCACAGAATATGTTGAAAATGGCCACCGTTGACGTCAATGCAGCGCTGTGCTTGATTTATCAAACTGTGAGACACGCTTAGCAGCTCTTCCTGAGGGATAGCAGCAATAGCGTTTTCAATGTTCTGCTGTAGCGCTTCCAGTGTGTGAGGATTATTGGAGTACACCTGACCCTTCAATTTGCCCCACAGGTAAAAATCACAGGGAGAGAGATCGGGCGATCGAGATGGCCAGTTGATTGCACTGCCTCAGCAACCGATTGGTGCATCGCAATTATGGTTTCCAGCATTTTCTGTTCATTAACAAGGCAGTTCATTAACAAGGGTCAGTCCTATTGTCAATAATTGATGCATTGTTACCTGTGGAACAGTCCAATTTCCCCCCCCCTATCTTTTTCTGTTGGATCCGACCGACGCTGTCTCCCTTGTGAGAAGAATAGATTCAACCAACCCAATCTCCCTTGCGATAGTGGACTCTGTCCTTTTTTTTCCGGGGCCTCTTTTATTTTGCCCACCCTGTATATTAACAACAATCATTCGAATAATCTTATCAGGGAAAAGTCACCCACGCCTTTCAAACATTAAAATTCAAACACTGTTTAGAATAATTTCAACTTCCAAGTTTTATATCTAAGAACTAGATACTCAGCTGGGAGTTAATTTTCAATCGTAACAGCCCATATTTTTTTAGGTCAATATCCGGACAATTATTATTTTCAGAGATTAGTGTTTTATCTATTTAACAATTGAATCCTCTATTTGAAAGTGGCACTTAATCAAATTTATACAAATAATTTTTTTTTGTTTTATTGGGACAGTTGGACCCATAACTCAGAGGCTGACCATAAATACGCACTAAGTCTTGTTCCAAAAAGTCCAAACTTCAAATAGTGAAAATTGAGTCATTGCCAAACATGACATTGCTGTCAAGAATGTTCAACTAACGGAATTTTAAATTTTGCCGAATTTTTTAAGAAGACAGTTATACCTGAGGACGGCAAAGGAAGAAATATAGCAAAAGTGATAAAATTCATTTTCTAGCATGGCCGAGTGGTCTAGATGTGGAAGCCATAAAGCCAGTGTGTCGGAAACTGGGTTCGAATCCCGGCGTCGGCATGGCTGTTACCTCCATCTGTGTTTCTTTCGTTTTTGCGAGTAAAGCGTGAGCTGCTTCCTATGGCGTACCCTGGGCAACGTTTCATTGACTAAATGCTCACATTTTTTCGCCCCTTGTTGAGGCCAATAGTGTCAATACTAAGAGCCCGGGCGTTGGCAAAAAAAAAAAAAAAAATAATCAAATTCGACAATACAACGAATTTATTCATCGTTCTATTGCGACTTTATTAAGGGTATAGCAAGCAACAAATTTAAATTGGGAAAGCCGCTACTAATTGCAAATTCCAATTTTGAACATTTAACCAAGGCATATCCAGAGGGTAACGTTACAATGAACTTCAAGAAGATTAATGATATTAGAAGTCTTTAAAAATGCATTCTTCCTGAAAAATACATTATTTTGACATAGTGGCTTCTTCAAATAGAGAATTTAATTTCTTATTTAATTTATAAACAGACTGATACATCAAGCACTTAATTAGCACATCAAGATATTTATTTTGCAGCTGAAGCATTTTACGTTTACTCTATCCTCATATTTGACTATGGTTAAAATTCAAATTTGTAACTGTACGAATATAATTGTGTTTGTTATTTGCAATTAAAATTAATTTCATAAACAATAACCTATTATTATGTAAGGAGCCGCATTAGAAGATAAAGGACAAGAAACCAGAATATTTGCAAATACAAGTCATATAGATGTGTTGCGGTGAATCTTTAAAACTATTCGGTTACAGTCGTTCAGAAATAGAGAAACTTCAAGAATTATCATAATTAATCGATAAACTACAAAAAATAACTAGTTTTTCAACAATAACCATCTCTAAGATTTTTAGCATTGGAAAGATAGTGTATCCTCCATATCTATGCGGCACAAATGTAACAGTGCCACATAGATATGATAAAAATGCTTAGTTGATTTGTTTTGTAGGAGAGTTTTACGTGCGTTGAATAAATTTGAAATGAGACGGCCAAACACACACAGTGATAGATATAAAAACTTTAAATTACAAGATGAAATTATACATACATTTTCGGTTTGCTAAAATTACAAACCTTTTTCAATGCAAGAGGTAGGACCCAAGAACACCCTTATAAATACAATCCAAACAGGGAAGTTTCTCAAGTAACAAAGAGTGAAAACCCCGTAGCCTAGCATCAATCAACAGGCTTGGATAAGCCACCAATCCTGACACACTAGATGACCCCCTGGTGACATTTTAATAAAGCGGGGAGAAAATTTATTTATTAAACTGAAATAAACTTGAATGATCTTAAACAAAGACCAAATTTAATGATACTATTATTATTTTGTTTATGTTCATTTTGTTCATTTTGTTTTTAATTTCTTTTTGATAACAACAAACTAGTCCGATGTTCTAAATATCTTTTTTCAAAAAATTTATCAATAACTTTATAAATCATGAATTAAGGTTTTTTAGTCGTAAGGGTTTTTTTTTTTCGTAAGGGGTTTCCACTCTTTGTTACTTGAGAAACTGTTTGGATTGTATTTATAAGGGTGTTCTTGGGTCTTACCTCTTGCATTGAAAAAGGCATGTAATTTTAGCAAACCGAAACTGTATGTATAATTTCATCTTGTAATTTAAAGTTTTTATATCCATCACTGCGTGCTTGGCCATCTCATTTCAAATTTGACTTGCTTTCTTAGAAGAATAGAGGGAGGAATACGCATGCCTGTGAGCCGCAACTGATAATTGATTTAAACTAGAGGTTGGCAAAGTCGTTCTTTTTACTGAACTAGTTCTTTTGAGATAGTTCTTTTTATTGAACTAGTTCAAATGAACTAAGTCGTTCTTTTTACCTTAACAACCAAAAAAAAAAAGAAAAAAGGTTCTCAAATACTAAATATAAAACAGAAATAAACAACCAATTCCAATAGCCAATAGTGGAGTGATAAAAGAACAAACTAGTTCATTTGAACTAGGTCGTTCGCGAAAGTACATAGTTCTTTTCATGAACTAGTTCATTTGAACTAGATCGTTCGCGAACTATATAGTTCTTTTCATGAACTAGTTCATTTGAACTAGGTCGTTCATGAACTATAGTTCTTTTATACGAACTAGTTCAATGAACTAGTTCGTTCACGAACTACCCATCCCTAATTTAAACGAATGTCAATGCCCATCTAATTTGATTCTGATCATGCACAGTGACTGAAAATAACTGTGTCTTGAAAGTCGCCTTTCCTTTTGGAAGCCATTGGTGTCAGCAAACGTCGTGGCTTTGCAATGGTGCGAAAAGCGTAAGGATTGAACAATAGATCAGTGGAAGAAAGTGATGTGGTTTCATGAAGCTCGCTACACATTGTTTTGAACATTACCCAAGGATTTGGAGACATTAAGATGCGGGGAATCAAGTAAAATTTGAATATTGTGGCTGCAATGTTGCATTTTTTTTGCAGAAATTGATGGCGTTTTTATGAACAACAACTGTCCGTAGCATCTGAATTGCTCAAGAATGGTTTGCAGAGCAGAACGAGAAATTCCGTCATCTTTTCTAGCCTTCACAATCTGAAATCTATCGAGCATGTTTGCTACATGGTGGAATAGGGCTGCACGACGTCGAAGTCTTCTTTTATTAATACTCACAGAGTTGGCTGATATTTTGCAGCAACAAAATAGTGTGTATCTTTGGACCCAGTCGATATCAGCAACTAACGTCGAGTCGAATATGTTACTCTCAATAAAGGAAAACCTACTCGATATTATTAAATATTAATCATGTTTTGGTCAGTGTTTGCAGTTCAGGTGTCGTAAGAGTTTTCTTTTTTTCCAAAAATTATCTTAAAGCTTTTCTTATTGTAAAAAAAAGACATTGTATTTTATTTTAATTAGGATTCATAAGCGCAGCAGAGATGTGGATGGACGATTTTGATTCGGACACCTTCGAAGATGAGATTGAAGCAATTTGGCAACAGTTGAAGCCTTATTACGAAGATTTACACGCTTATGTGCGACGGAAATTGATCTCTGTATATGGTGAAGACAAAGTGCGAGAAGATGGTCCAATTCCAGCTCATATTTTAGGTTCGATTAAGAGGTTATTTTGGAATTATTAGAAGTGGAGAAATTATTTTTATTGATACGTATTAATACTTACTAATATATTGTCTTTACTGATATGCTACTTCTTAACAAAAATTTACAACTGATGTGACTTTTACTTAAATCTAATCACTAAAAAACGTATATTCATTATTATTAAACATATTTATTTACATTAATTAAAAAAACTACTTTACTTCCGATTAACTAAAAAAACTGAAGTGGTTTATTAATTGAATGCTAAAGATTTTTGAACTGTATTAATAAGTATCAAGAATAATGCATATAGTCATTTACTGATATCATATTGATATTTTAATAATATTTTACTTTTTAATGCTTTATATGTTACTGTATTGGATTATTTATTTTTTTCAGGGGATCCTTGGGCTCAAATATGGACTGATTTGTATGATATATTTGTCCCTTTCCCGAACAAACCTACATTGCAAATAACTGAAGCACTTCAAAAGCAAGTGAGATAATTTACATCTTAAAGTAGTATTAATTTCATAAATAAAAATAACATTTCCATATTCATCCACTAATTTTGGAAGATAGAATTACATTGAAACGAATTTTATCTGTTAGCCAAACAAAACATTATTTCTTAGTAAAAACAAAAATCCTATATTCTGAAGTCTCAAAAAACTCCCTATATTTTTTTTAATATAATAATAATAAGAATAATAATTTTAAGTATTCTTTTTGTTATGAGTAAATACCCTTATTGTATATAAATTATTTAAAAAAAAATTATTATAAATTTAATATAAATTTATTTATATTATAAATTATTAAAAACGAATGGCTTACATTATTCAGAGATAGTGTTGGTAGTAATAATTGCCTTTTATGTTATTAAAATATCCCAGAATGGGGTCAAAAACTACATTACCAGCAAAATATCATAATAAAGAAACTTTATTATTAATTAAAGAAAGATATATTAAATTATGTACATATGAATTTTTGATCTTAAAGAAGTTGTAGCCTTAGTAATCTATTGAGATGCTTGCGTAATTTAAAAGGGATCCTTCAAGAAATTTGTGATTGGAGCCTTTCTCATTCGTTGGTATAGATATCGGGAATTGTAGGAGATTTTAATTTTAAAGTGCAAAATCAAAATAAAATTAATGAACAGGCTTTGAAAATATTTTGTACTTAAAAGTGAAAATGATAAAAATTTTTATTATTTTGGGATGACGTCAGAAATTACGCCATCGGAAGTCAAGTGCTGAACTGACGGAAGTTTTAATTGTTTAAAAAAATTAAGAATGAAACATGGCGCCGTCCGAACTTGTCACGAATTAGCGATGCAGCTATTTGGCAATATCAGTTAAGACAAATATCTGATATGGAAAATGATTTATCTGTGTTAGAAGTTAAATATGATGCGTAAAGTAAAGTTAAAATTATGTTTGAATCAAATCAGTTTGATTTAAAATGGAATTTAAAGGAATTCTTAGTGAATCGTAAAGTTAGGCATAACTGATCGAACGCATGATGGCAACAGAAAATAGAAGCGATCATTGTCTGAGATGACTTAGGATCGGAACTTCAAGATGTGGTATTTCATCATCGCAGGTGATATTTATCGATGATTAGATAAATATTCAACGAATCTGTAAGTAACGTTTCAATTGTTTAACACACGAAGACGTTAGGGTGTCTACGCAGACACGATAAGAAGATTACGAAGACAAGGGATTTTTGGTATTCCATGAACAACATAATGACTTTAGTGCAACACGAAATAACACAGGGAATTAACATTTGATTGAGGAACAGTTATATGTATATGTTATTTAAATATAGTGAGTTGGTGATAATTAAAGTGAAACTTGGGAGATACTCTATTTAACTAGTGAACTATCAAATGTTGTTCAATTATATATATTTAAAGTTCTTGAAGAATAAATACAGTCAAGAACTTTAAGTGTGCACAAGGTAATTAAATTACTATTGTTAGTGAGTTATATTGCGTTCAAGGAGAGCCGATAATCATAGTGAACTATTTCGCTGGGATAAAGATTAGTGAACTGGATATTGTGCAATCAAAGAATATTAAATATCATAAAGTGTAAGGATAATTAAGAAACTAGGTATTAGGAGCTTAACTACTTAGTTTAATAGCAATCGACAGGAATTATATATTTAACACTTGGTGAAAAGCCCAATATTAGTGAAGACAGTGAATAGGATTAAAATAAAGAAAAGAACTACGGTACTTTAGAGAATGCTACTAACAAATAGTTATGTGAAAGAATACCATCGAACTTTAAATGAACTTTTATTAAACATTAAAGACGCAATGTTCTGATAGAACCTTTAATGTGTAGAATTGAAGGATAGATGATATAAATGTCCTTGTTTCAATTTATACTCGTTTCCTTATTTATTTCTCTTTCCTCTCAGTCCAAAGACGAACTCTGCTAAACCACTATCTTTGTTATTATATCAATAACTTCTAGATAATAACAATTTAATTAATATATTCAAATATATAACAGATATTTAGGAATATTCTATTATAGTTAAGAATTTGTGAAAATGTTAGCAATAAAAATAGAAAAAAAATTAAAACAAAATATAACATGTTTTTGTTTCAGGGATATACTGTTGTTAAAATGTTTGAACTGGCTGACAGCTTTTATCAGTCTCTAGGCCTTTTAAAACTTCCAGCAACATTTTGGACTCTGTCGATGATGACCAAACCAACTGATCGGGAAGTTATTTGCCATGCAACCGCTTGGCATATCAATGAAACTGATGTCAGGTAAAGCAAATTAAAAAATAACTGACTATCGGTAACTCGTAATAACATCTTAGTAATAGTAGGGCTAAGGTTGATTTGACAACTCCATATGTACCTGATTGCTTGTTGTGAATTTGTTATTAGGCTAAACTTTAAATGCATTGCTTTGGAAAATGTGTTTACTGAAGTGTAAGTGATTAATGAAGCAGAAACAATTCGAGGTGAGAAAGGTTTTGCTAAATGAAATAGATAATCGTAATGTTGATTGGTTTTGGAAATGTGGGACAATGGAATTCCCCAAATTTAAAGTACTTGTAATTTTGAAACGTATTGGTAAAATTATGTACTAGGTAATTTTTGGGTTATTACAATTCGCGTTTGTGTCGTTCTCATGTGAATCAGTATGGTAACATGTGGTAAATATATAAGTGAGTTAGTAACAGTGGTATTTTATGATATCAACTAAAATTTAATATATGTATATATTATAATGCTAAAAAAACATTGCTGATATTACTAGAAGATATAATTGTAGAAATAGGGTCACGAAACTATCCGCGCCCCTGCGCCTCGCTTATATATCTTTATCTTCATTCTTTCTTTGTAATATTTCTAAGTATACTTCTCTTTTCTTTTCTGATTATGTCGAACTTTTCCATATTCTTTCCCTCTGTACCAAGCCCTGATGTGCGTAAGACAACACCAACAATGCTGCAAAGATAGTCCCTTCGAAGAGACTCCTTCGCAATGCTTGAACGGCTTCAGGAGCGGCTCCAGAAAGTTTCATTTGAAATTACACCAAAGTAATCAAGCCATAGAGCCTATTGTTTCACAAACTAAAATCTTCCTTCCATCTTCTCCCCTGTTGTAGACTGTTTTTGAAATGGTCTCTCAACTAAAGGGAAACAAAAGGAAAGGCTCTCCTGATATTATAAGAAAGAGTGCTGTGCCAGAAGCGATGGTGAGGGGAAAGGAATAAAACGACGGTCCCCGAGAGGATAAGAGCAGTGTGTGAGAAAGCGAGGCACAGGGAAGTCGACCAAGGCTCATGCGGCCAGCGGTGCCAGTCCTCAGGGACCCTGCCCGCCTTCAACTTGCTCGGAATTAACCCCCGACCGAAACCCGGCGAGCAGCGTGTGAGAAGGCGAGGTGCAGATAAGAAGACCCAGGTTCACCCGGCAAGTGGTATTGTTCATCGAAGGGATCTGCCTGTCTTCACCTTTGCTTGGCGCTCACCCCAAGCAAAGGGAGTCGGCGGCAGTATATGTGCCAGAAGCCGAGCAACAGTGCGGTATCGCTAGTCTTTAACCCTGCCGCCTTTTTCGTCTTTGATTGCCGATATCTTCCAAGAACAATTTCGGCGAATGTGACAAGAAAAGCTGAGTGTAAGGACCGAGCTCTGCGTATATGTCGGCAGCAGTGTGAGATACAGCTCCTGACGAGAGGTCGGCGACATCTCCTTCTTTCTTCCTGACGATTCCTGTGTGTCTCCACGAGTAGAGAAGAAGCCGAAGTTGATGCTCGCAAGTATATCTTCGGATTGCCCAGAGGATTTCATCAAGACCTTTCCGGCCGTTCATCTCATCAGTGTTTAGTACCGTCCTTTTGCCGCTCCCAAAAAATTCGTTAATCAAGACACAAATGCTCACAGTGAGTGATTATGAATTATATCTTTCCTTTATTATCAAATATGATTCAATAAATACAGCGACATTTTCCAGTCATCATTGCTTCCTATGACACTCATTTTTGGTACCAAATGTAATAGTACTATCTTCAATATACTATCTTCAATGGAAACCGTGAATAGATTGATATTCTAAATTATATATTTTTTTTTTGAAAAATTATTTGTGACTAAAATAGGGGTGAAATGTTAGTTGTTGATTTTATTTATAATTTTATTGAATTGTTTTCATGATTTAATTTTATGAATGGCTTTATTTCTCAGAATCAAAATGTGCGGTCTCATTGATATGGAAAATTTCTTCACAATTCATCATGAATTGGGACATCTTCAATATTATCTGCAGTATTCTCATCTGCCATCAACTTTTGAGGAAGCCGCCAACCCAGGTTAGGACGTTTCTTGCAAAGTTATATATTGAAGCACATTCCAATTAAATAATCATATTTAATTTTTGTAATTGACACACTTTCAAAATAATTTTATAGCTTTTGAAATTTGTCTTAGTGAATTACTTCAGATTGCTGCAATAAGAATATGTATCGGAAACTGTCTTAGTATTCATTTCAAGGAAGAAAACCTATCTTTACGGTGATGAATCCATAATTTCCCGCAGATTTGTTGGCTTGTGTCTGTTGTGTAATCACATTTGTGTTCAGGTACTTCTATCAATGTTACGTGTTACTAACGTGCTGCTAACCTTTAATTAAACGATAATAATTCACCGCAACCTCAGAGAAAATAAGTTATAGATAATGTTAAACAATTTTTCAAGTAAAAATGGCATTCAGAAAATGATGAAAAAAAAATAGTATTATTTCTCTTTCTTTTATTGTTGTTTAGCTAACTGAAACAAAATTTAGCTCGAAAGAAAATGGGTTCTTCACGGAAGTAGAAATATAAAGGAAAAACCTTATTATAAAATCGAAATTTTTATTGACAATTATGGGCGATAAAGTCTCAATGCACCTAAAATTCTAAAACTGACAACTAAAATTCTGCAACTTGTTATGTTTGTGATGCCACGGCTAATCAAATGAAATGTCAAGTGAAATGGATCTGATCAATGGACAATCAATACCATGTGGAATTGTAATTCCAATGACGGCATTGCAGCTCGCCAATCTTTTTAGAAACCTGAGCAATAACTGACATTGAGAAAGAAAGTGATTAACCGATTTGGGACTATTCTAAGTACACTACCTTGTGGTTTTCCTGGAAATGCTAAGGAATTTGACTGCAATGCAGAAGAAATGAAAGTTTTATACATAAAATTATCCGTTACCTCAAGAAGAAGCACAACCTACCCTTGGAAGAGCGGCAGCTTCTGAAAGAATGAGAAATACCTGTCAAGAAAGGTGCGAAAGAGGGAGAGTTAAAATCTGCAGCAGATCAAGATGAGATTTTTATTAGTTTTGATGATGGTGATGGTGAGGATGATGACAATGATAATCTTAGTGACTAACAATGACTTTTCTGGTTGCTATTCACAAATCCATAATTGTTGTGATATATATATGCAATATATTAGTTGTGATAAATATGAGTTTTTTATTTCTTAATTTTGTTCAGTTTACCAATGGCGACATACGCATGTGGAACTTGGAAAATGTTACTTATGGCGACTCATAAGATTAATGTCCTTCCTCAACGGTGTTTGTGTAAAAGTTTTTAATATTAGTTACCATGATCGTTTTACAAATCATGAGGTTTTGCAAAGAAGTGGCCTCATGGTTACCTGAAAGTATTGCTGAAAGAAGATTACGGTTAGCTGGACACGTCTTTCGTATAGACAGTAACAGAATTCCAAAAACAGCACATCTGATTTAAACCATATATTCTTCAAATGTTTTCCCATCAGATTATGTAATTTTGTTTTGTTTTACGTAGGATTTCATGAAGCTATAGGAGACACAGTTCTACTTTCTGTGACAACACCAAAACATCTCAAGAAAATTGGTCTTTTATCAGATTTTCAGGATGATGAAGGTAAATATTAATTTTTACACAATTTACAGTATTGTAATTCTATTCAAATACTCTTTTTCAGAATTTCCTAGGTTATTGCTGAAACTTACCGAGATACTGTAGTTCAAAGTTTAACATATCAAAATAGTCAGTCAAGAATATTTCTTTGAATTTGATTACAACTAAAATTCTTGATCTTCTCAAGTGCGTTTATTTCGATAATATTAGCTTTGTATATTAATATTATATAAGTTTTATATTAATATCATATATGCAATTATACTTAAATTGCAAATATAAGTCACGCAAGTAAACTGAACTCCATCAGATGTTGAATTTAAAATAATATTATCACACCCTCCCCCCCTAGCCATTTTTCTTGGAACGTTTTAGAAGCTCTTCACAATCCATTAGATATTTTTTTCTAATAAAGCATTAAACGTATTTTGTAATGTCAAAGAAAAGGCAAAGAAAAGCATGTATCTGCTAATGAAAATACTTAAATTTTTCGAAAAATTAACCTTTTTTTTTTATAAATTGGAAGTCAAATTTCCAAATTCACAAAATCATATTATTGCTTTTTTTGCGTCTCTCTATTTCGTGCAGTGTTTAAGCTGATCATTATTTATAATGAAGACTTGTTGCATTAAACTGGTGTATAATTTTGCTATTTTTGATGTGCTATTACAAATTGCTTATTACATACGTTTGGATTAAAATGAAAGCGTTTTAATATAATAACTACACCCCTGAAAATTCACTTCCTTATATTTTTTTAAGACTACTGTTATTCAGAATTTTTATATTTACATAAAAATTTTTAATAACAGAGTAGTATTAAAGAAATATGGAAGCAAATTTTCTGAGAGGAATCTATTATGTTAAAACATTTTCATGTTTTTATAATTATTTTTTTTATAGTTCGAAAGGATTTATAAGTAAATTTATGAATGTATCAATTCCGAAACAGCTTAATTCGACTTCTATAATTCTGGATATTTCAAATGATAACATACAGATTAGCTTGGACTTGGAACAAAACAGACATTAATAATTATAGAGGAATCTCATTATTACATGCAGAATACAAAATCTTATCCAAAGCTGTTTTGGACTTACTAAATACTCAACTGATAAACATATTGGAGAATATCAAGCTGGGTTTAGGAGTAGTAGATCCTGTCCAGAGCAAATTCTAAACATTAACAAATAAATAGATATATCTTACTTTGAAAATTTATGCTCCTTAGTTTAAAAAAAAATTAAGAATTTTTGAATCTTACTGTTAATAAAATATTTTTAAAAGCAAATGTGATTACATAAATTGTAGTTCTTTAACATAAGTTTTTTTTCAGAGAAAGTACCATTTAAAAAAAAAAAAAAAAAAAATAAGTCGTATCACAATTTTTAAGCAAATTTCATTCCAATAATTTATCTAAAGAAAAACCTTGAGTGGGGAAATAGTCATTTTATTACTTTAATTTTTTAGTCTGCCTCTTTTTACCATTTAATAACTTTTTTATTTGTAATAAGAACGTTTTTATGAAATTTTTGATATGTTTTTGTAAAATTGAGAAACTTCACGAAGTATAATTTATATACAGGCTGAAAAATATAGGACGCTATGTTTTTGTGTGTAAACTTCAAGTTAGGGACCAGATTAACAAATCGAATTAATTAAGGGATGAAATAGAGCTATGTGATCACTTAGGACAGAAGGTGCTCGAAGTTTGATCCTTTTGCTTTGATACAGGCCTTTAGACATCCGACGACAGAATCAACTGTGCGCCGCAGGTAGTCGACGTCGTTATTGTCCCACGCCTTCTAAAGCACCAACTTCAGATCATCCACTGAGCCGTAGGAGTTTACCTGAGATCTTGCTCTCCAAACGTACCCATATAGAGAAGTCCATCGGGTTGAGGTCCGGCGAGGAAGAAGGCCACAAGTCCTTGTCCCAGTACGGGAAGTGGTCGATTTGGAGCCATGGGACGGAGCTCAATCTTATTGGAGGACAAACGGTCGCTGAGCAAAGTGCTTAATGATCCAGGGCAACAGATTATCCATCAACACCACCGAATTGGTAGATTTCCGAGTTGATTTTCACATTTCTGTCAATGAAGACCAACGGAGTTTACTTTAAGATGTCACCACAGCCCAGCCCTTAACATATTTAGGAAAGAGTCTGTTATGAGCCAGACGACGTTTCGGGGACTTGCTGTCAGCTTTTGACAACAACTGTCTCTGGTTTTGACGGTTCAACTGTGAAAATCTTCTCGTCAGTCCAGATCACATCAGAGATGCGGTGCACCTTGGGCTCGCTCAGAAGCATTTGGATTTTATCAGTCGATTTTGTTTGGATTGCTCCGAGAGAAACTGACCTCGGCAGAGCCGGTAACTCTTCAGTTTGAACTCGCTCTTCACGATCTTCTGGACGGATTAACGGCTGATCCTGAGGTCAGAAGCGATGCGATTCATGTTGACTCCATCATTGCGAGTGATCCTCTTCTTGATTTTTGCACGAATCCTCCGAGTGTTCGCAGTTCTCGGCCGTCCACTTTTCGGTATCTCAGAGATGTGTCCTCGAGCCTTGAGAGCAGCGGAGACATTCCAGACCGTAGAAGAGGGAATCCCGAGCCGCTTCACAATGTCGCAAATCCGGAGTTCGTCTTTGAGCAGCTTCTCGATAATGGGGCAATGCGATGAAGTCTTCAAAGCGCGAGTTCGGATGAACATTGGATCAAATGACTCATGCAGCTCCTTATATAGCTTTCGGACTTTCTATTCCATTCCTCGTTCCGACTGTGGCCTCGTTTACATAGGAGATACCGGAAGAGCTCTTAGTACCCGTATGGATGAACACGAAAGAGCCCTACGTACCAAAAATGTGCAACATTGTGCAACATTGCCAAAAAAAGGGCCATGTTTTTAATTTGAGTGGATCAAGAATTCTTGCTGAAGAAAATTCTGAAATTGTAAGGAAATGTAAAGAATCCCTTTTTATTGCGTCCAATGACAATTGCATTAATGACTGCGTGTCTATAAGAAACGTTTATCAGTATGGTTTTAAAAAGAAGCCTAAATATCTGTTGTTCGCGAAATGATCTCTTCGTTTGTCAACACCTTGTGTTTGTAAACATATTTCCTTCTAGCCAGCCACTCCAGAGGGCGTTTCAATGTTTACATACAAACACAACATGTGCTTCATCCCTGTTTGATCGTATCCATGGACGCCGTTTTGATCGCCGCCAGGGGCCCAGCTGTGTTTCAGATGGATGTAACTTTTTTACAAATCCACGACAATTGGCTACAATTGCCCAGCATCGATTGGTCGACATGGTAATTGGTGGAACGGCTTTTTTTGCTCCTTAAAAAGCCTGTTCCTTGTTATGCTCTTCCACACTGATGTTGGGTTATTAATAAGCCGAAACTAGTCTGGACTATTTTTAAATGTTTTTAGTTTTATTTTAGTTTAAATTTTTAAATTTTAATTCTTTTTAGTTCATTATGTGCATTGGCTGGAACTTTGAACTTTTTAAAAAAAAGCATACATGAAAGTAAGAAATTTGTACAATAAAAAAATGTTTATCTAAAGCAGTTAAATTGAGGCATTATAATACAGTTGTAAAACCCGAAGTCCTACGGGTCAGAAACTCTACTACTATCCGGATGCAAAATGGCACTAGAAGATTTGGAAATGAAGGAAAGAAGAATCTTGCGAAAAATATTAGGTCCAATCAAGAATAAAGATGGGGATTGGGTTTTGAGACCAAATAGAGAAATTTACTTGCAATGCCCTAAAATAACGGATGAGATCAGAAAAAGACGTGTTACCCTTTATGGGCACTTAAGAGAGAATGAAGGAAGATAGATCTTAGAGAGAATGAAGGAAGATAGATCTTAGAGAGAATGAAGGAAGATAGATTAACAAATAAAATCCATACTTTCTTCCAAAACAGGAAAGCTAACAAAAAAATATGGGTGGAGTGGCAAAGCATTGAAGGACTTAGAAGAAATGCAGATTGATCGGGAGACCCTACTCAACAGAGACAAATTCAGACTACAAGTTAAGAAGTTTAAAGGTTTTCAGGAAGACGTAGGGAAAAGGAAAACAACTGGAGTCAAATGGTCGGATGAAAGGAAAAGAGTCCATTCTGAAAGGATGAAAGAGTTTTGGAGAAAGAGGAAGGAAGAGAGAAGAAAATAGTTATGTTAATGGGGTCCTTAGTTGGCCTGAAACGATTAAAGAAAACAGAATTTTATTCTATTTTCTCTGGTTTTTTTTTTTAGCGTAGTAAAGCGTACCATGATCTTATGCTATCACCAATTCACGCCAGTAATTCTTCTACTCAATGAATGCAGAAGAGTGAATGATAAAGACAAATTTAAATATGATAAAGACATATTTAAATTACATAAAATAAAATTTATATGTTTAATAAAGAAACGTTTGGTGTTTTAGCTTATCTGTGTACAGAATTATCCCTGTTTTTAACTTCAATTGAATTTCAACTGAGAGATTTGGAATTTTTACTCTGTAAATTATAGATCAAAGTAAATGATTATATTGAAAAATACTTTTTGGAATAAAAGATTAGCATATGCTTATTTATTTATATTTTTAAAACTAGCATTTGAAATAAATTTCTTGATGCTGAAGGCCCTTCATAAGTTTCCTGCTGCTGCGTTCAGTTATTTGGTCGATAAATGGAGATGGCAAGTCTTCCGAGGTGAAATCACTCCAAAAAACTACAACACAAAATGGTGGGAAATGAGGTAATTAAAAAAAAAAAATAAAAAAAAAATTAATAAACAATTAATGACGATAATTTAAAAAAAAAAGGTTCTAAATATATAGTCTTTATTAATGGCAATATATACTGTGCTCTGCAAAATGTATAAATTTATGTAATTTTTAGAAATATTTAAATTATTTACTATCAACATACTGAAAATTTGTTATTCACTGTTACACCCTTGTCCTGTTTTAAACAACACATCTCATACGTAGGTGGACCAATGGAAAATCTCTGAATCTCTTAAATTTCTAGGACAATGAAAAAGTCAAAAGATTTTGCATTCAGTTCTCAGTTCACCTGTAAAAATCATCTCTGCGCAATATTGCTGGAATTTGAAAGAAACGATATTTCGTTATCATTTAAACTCAATAGTGAAGATGTGCTTAATAAAACTGGATATGTATTGTATATCACAGAATACTGTCAAGCAATTAAAGCTTGAATATAGTTTCTTAACTATAAAAACAATACAACCTTGGCTAACTTTTATGCAGATGTGGTCATCTACAAAATAAAGACAGTTAATTTTCTGCAAAATCAAGGAATCTTTTATAACAGAATAAAAACAACCTTAAATGGGAAATCTGATTAAACTGAAATGCTGAAAAGATATCTTTTTTTTTTTCATTCTCCTGTCACGGACATTTTGTCGTGCCATTTTTTTTTATATCTATCTATATTTTTAACTCACTTTTTTATTCTATTTCTTATTTATTAATTTACCTTGGAAACGTTTTTTTTTTAGTTTAATGGTTTTTCAGCCAATTTTCTCTCGCTCTCCCTTCCTTTTTGCCTAGTTACTATGGCAATCTTTCTTTTTCTTTATTGCGCAACCTCATTTTCCCATGGGAACCTGATTCTCTCCTTTCCGTTTGCACTAGTTACTCTTTGACCTCTGTTGTGTTTGGCAAATTCCTACTGTCTTCTATAATCCTTAACCAATTATTTTCTGTAGAAACCTCTCCCTCCCGTTTCGTCTGAAGTTTAAGTTGAAATGCATTCAGAGATCGTCTCGGCTTCACTCTAATAAACACGAATTAAATGCAGTCTCCTACCTTACAGGACGATACGATTATCGTTTAGGTTGGAGACTTCTTTTATTTACACAGTTATTATTAGACGGTTAAATGGACAATGAGCGGGCGGGCTCATTTTATCAGTACTTTGTTTCATCGGCAAGTGAATGTATTCAGCAAACTCTTAAATTTGTGAAAATTCATTGTTCCGTGTTTGTTCTTCAAGAAATCATCTAATCTGGCCAGTAAAGTTACGGTTCAATCTGCAGATACCAGTGACTTACAGACTAGAACAATATTGTCAGTAAGTTTCTCTTCATTTTCCTGCTGATCAGATCAGTGAGACTTCTTCTACTACTGGATAATAGCATTATCTGTACTCTAAGAGTATCTTCCGTCAACTGTTTTTCTCCGGGACAGTATTTTTTGTATTAAATCGTGTTTTATTCAATTAAAGACTAAGCCGATCACCTTACCGAGCATTTCTCTTGCAATAGTTTTTTATTTAACTTATGATTTCCACATTTTATTCTATTTTATTCCTTGTATAATTTACTTTTATTATTAATCAATTTTAATAAACTTGTTTATTGTATATTGAGTCAAGTTTTTACATGTTATCTCTTTTATTCATTTATTTGACTGTTTTATCTTGTCTCTTTATCTTCTATGCATCTTTCTTCTGATTCTTTTTGGGCCCAGCAAGATCAGAATAAACATAAAAATCACGAAGTGACACTCCGTTGCATTCTAATTGAAGGCTTGAGAAGCGACGAGTAAGCTTCCACTTCTAAAACTAATTTGACATTTTCTATTTATTTCAATTTACTAACAAGGGATGTGGATGACTTCGAACGCTGAGAACCATACGAAAATCTGCTTAGAATTTAAATCGGTCATCCCAAAAACAGTGGAATGAGTCATTCCCATGCAAAATTCAGCTGTTGTGTGCTAGCTCATTTCGAAAACTGAATAGCTATGCAACAGTATCAGGCCAGTAGGAAAAGTTTGTTGTTCAGATAGCGTAATTATTTTAAGCAGAGGGAAATATAGTAATATATTCACGACATTGAAATATGTGTTTTTGGTCCTATTATATCGATATTTTGTTTCTTCGCGTTACCAAAGTTTCTCTCTTGGAACTTCAATAGGTGATCTTTCAAATGTCTCTCGTGGTAAGACGTGCAGTTTTGCATGAGAATGGCTCATACCACTGTTTTGGCATGAGCGATTTATATTCTAAGCATATTTTCGTGCGGTTCGCAGCGTTCGAGGTCACGCACTTCCTTGTAAGGTCTGCAAATCACCGCCTTTTTTCCCTGTTTAAAGTCCCCTTTTGACTGTTCGATATTTATTCATTTTTAGGCTTTCATTTAGTTGAGCAAAATAAGTGTGAGTGACTTTTAGACACTGTAATTATGATGAATGTAGTTCAATCTAGTATTCTTTAATTCTTGGAACATATTCATTGCAAAGTGTATAATATTGACAGTTTTCTATTCACCATTCGAATGATACCAGGCCATTATGTTTATTAGATAATTTTCCCTGGAATCCATTAAAAACAGAGAAGAACTATGTAAAACTTGGAGAACTGTTGTATCTCTGTCTTTTTTTTATGTTATTTTGACAAAATTACACGTGTAGATTTTATCAGTCGAGTAAGTATTGTTCTCTATGTTTTTTGTTCGAAAGAAATAAGCTAATTAGTTTTTACTAATAAATCCAGAAAGAAAAAAGGAATGATGTTTTACATTTTGCAAATCAATTCTTTGTGAAGTAAAAGAAAAACTAATCATGAAGCGTAAATCAAAACTGTACAATAATAAAAGATTTACATCCGGAGCTATCATGGACAGAAAATTGGAACGGCCGTTTCTGCCTCTTTAGGCGTTCTTAGCCAGTTTTAACCTCCGTGGTAAGCTCAGAGTGCGGTCAACGGTTAAGGATCCCACCTCCGCTAACGTAAGTGGTACCCGAACC
>JAFIDM010001028.1:13120213-13135594 GCA_023159025.1 Thereuonema tuberculata | reverse complement strand
AGTATGTTCTTTCTTTCGAATTTATTTACTGTAGCTTAAACGAAGCAGTTTCTAAAAAAAAATTCATATCAGCGACAAAACCATATATTTACTTCTAATACTATATAATGTGTATGAAGTTATATGAATTGATATCGAAACTGTTCTACTTGGAGCTTCACAAAAGTATTTTCATTTGGGATTTTGAAATGTTTAGTGTTATATCAGTTTTCGAATCATTACTTTTTCTTTCTTTAGATTTCCTGAATTCTCCGGAAATATACCTAATTTCATAAAAAAATGAGACTCATCAGATCAGGTATTCTACTTGAGTCCACTCTTATGATTGTGATATTGGAAATTAACGATTTTCTTGAAACTCAGTTTGCCTATTTTGGAACTGTCTAACTTTTCCTTTCCAATCTTTGCACTTGGATCCTTGTCGAAATATTACCTCTAGAAGGACACAAAAATCGTCTCACGAGAGCATTGCATTGGAGCCTAAACAATGGATTTTATCCTCATTTTATTAATATTTCATTATTTTAAATTATAATATCTTTTTAATCCACTGTATTTTTAATCCTTGTGTGGTATAATAATACAATTAAAATTTGATGTAGACAATCTATGGATTAGATTATTTATTTATAAAAAGGATTAGATTTTATTTTTCAGTAATGGAAATTTATAATATTTATATTTATAGATTTGAAAGAAATGTTTTTGTAGTATTTACAATTAGAAAAAAAAAGAAGAAATAAATTTTAAGAAAAGTTAGCTTTAAGTAGTTTGGAACTTATGGTTTCTTTCACAAAAAAATAAAATAAATAATAAAAATCATTCAATTCTTCTAAAATATACAAACAAACCATACTTCTTCCTTAAATCTTCTCTTTTATAATAAATATTATTAAACATCATCCACCAGAAAATAAATGTCATAAACTACATTTATTAACTGAAAAAAACGAATTTTCAAGGAGATAAAATTCACCGTCTCCTCTTTTTCAAGCCTTTTACATTATAATAATAAATAGACGAGATTCTTTTATGACAAAGACCTTAATATATTGATACTTACAAATAATAAACGTTAATACAATAATAATAAGGGATCATAATCTACAATATAATAATCACACATTATTAATAATCACAAATTCTTATCGAAAAAATACATGATTATTCTTACATATAAAGACTATTAACACTTTAATTTTTTCAATTATTACCTTTTTGTTAGAGGTTACAAATTTTTTGTTAATCATTTCTCTAGCCAATTTTCACAAACTTTAACTCCATCATATCTATTGAGATTTTTATTATTATTTCTCCCTCCTGACAAAACTCATTATTAAAATATAGCTAAGGCTTTTAAAATAAGGAATAATAACAAAAATTATTGAATTTATAAAAACTAAACAACGTTCTTTAATTTTATTGTTTATTTTATTTTTTTTTAATTTTAATTTTCTTTAATTTAAATTTTTAATTTTCTTTAATTTAAATTTTTAATTTTCTTTAATTTAAATTTTTAATTTTAATTTTCTTTAATTTTATTGTTTATTTTAATTTTTATGTGAAATTCAGCAATTATTTATTGTTTCAGTTTCCTTCTACGTTTTAGTAAATCTAATGATTTAAGTTTATTCTGAAACATTTTCAATTCTGAACATGCTGTTCAGTGAAGGGAATGAAAACCTGCTGTTTGCTCCAGAGTCTAAAGAATGTTTATTAGTCTAAAGAATTTTAATTAGTTTTAATTAGTAACAAGTCCCTTCCTGATAATTAATAGATTTAAAAATTTATAATCTATAATTCGACGAAGATTTGAATAATAGTAACCAATTTAGAATTGAGCACCAGAAATTGCTTACAACATTTCTGAATATTTTGAATTTAAAGAATTTGTTTGTCTAGAGTGTTTAGAGAACCTAAATTGTAGACGTTCTTACTTAGGTTTTATTAAGGAAAAGTTGCAGGCTATAATCTTATTATATGGTTTTTAGAAAGAAACATTTGTCAGAGTAAAAACAATTTTTCTGTGGAAATAAAATCATAATGATTCACGTCTGAGAAGTACTCGAGCCTTCTGTTTTTCTAGTTAATTTTTATATATTTACTGTTACTCAATTACTTTATATTAAATTTTATTGAAATTATTTCGGTTTACGTAAATATTATTTTCTCTTTCTTTTTTACGTGTGTTAAAATTAGCCGTGCACAGGCTACTTATTCATTGGTGCCCTGGTGTTTTAAATAGACTGTATGTGGGAGGTTTTGTTTTATGCTGGGCGAACACGTACCAATATGCGGCAATATTGGTGGACAATATTGGTCATTTTTATTGGTACCAACCGTTTCCAGCAATTAAAATGAATAATATTGCCCAATATTGCCCATTGGCGATTGTCGGGAAAAAAGGAACAATTTTAGTTGGCGAGAAATATTGCTGGTGAGCGAGCGAACACATGAACATGATGAAATCACATGAACGGATGAAATCACGTGACAATGGTGACGTAGAAGGAAGGTGGGACTTTGAAAATCGGAAAATCACTCACTCACGCCGGCCATTTTGTTTGAGAAACAAGGCTTAAAATCAGCAAAATGGGTCGGCCCAAAACAGATAATTCAAACAACAACATTTTGTCAATTGATAATGAAAGAATCTTAATTGATTTCTACAGAAGGACGGCGTTTAATACTATAGCAATTCTGTACCGAAACACGCTCTCTCTAGCTCTCCCTAGTGAGCAACGCCGTAACCAGGCCAATACTCGTAAAGGAAAACCTGTGTGTTCGCGCACAATACCTACTGCCAATATCAATAATGACCAATATTGTCCACCAATATTGCCGCATATTGGTACGTGTTCGCCCAGCATTATTGAGAAAAGACTGCACAGCTGCAGTTCGAAACTGGTTTGCGCCTTTTTAATGAGTAAATCGTTCCTAACTTTTGTGTATAATTGTTTTTTTTACCTTTTTTTCTCTTTATTTTTAGTTATTTAGTAAGCGCCTTACTGCAATTCCAGTTCCACGAAGCGCTCTGTATAGTTGCTGGTGAGTTCGATCCTCAAGACCCTCAGAAGCCGTTGTATAAATGCGATATCAATGGAAATAAACAAGCAGGAGCCATGTTCGGGTAGCTAATTAAGAAATATATAATAAACTAATTTTTTTAAAGTAAATAGTTGATCAAACTTGTCTTTCAAAATTAAACGCCTCTTTGTACATCGTTTTTTTTTAAATAATAAGGTGACCCTACATCCAATTTTAAGTTTACTGAGATATTCGAAATAACCGCTTCTAGCCTTAAGCTACTTCTTCTAATGAAGCAATTGGAGAATAGTTTGTATTACACTAAGATTCTCCATTTGGTGGTGGTATGAATTCTTTGTATTAGATCATATTGAGACGTAATAGGTTCTATTGCAGTAAAGCTTTTAAATCCATGTATTCATAATGATATTTCTTGCTTTCTAGAGCTTGTACTTACTAAAATATAGGCCTTACATGTGTTTTTATTTATATGTACGAGGATCGTTCAATAAGTAATGCAACACATTTTTTTCTTAAAGTAGATTTGCTTTATTACAGTTTAATTACATCAATTACATCAATTTCTTCCTCAATTCTTTAGCTACAAAAACTGTTTTTCATCATAATCTCCAGTCAAGTCTATATAGCCTTACGTCACCGAGATGTCTTTGCTTGTATGCCTTGACGGTATCACTTTACTGATCTGTGTTCAGCTAACTTCTTAGTGCGTCAAGATCTTCCTGATCGTTGGCATATCGCTTCCCGCGGATTGCATCATTTACAGGTCCGAATAGGTACAAGTCCGAATGTGCGAGATCAGGGCTGTAGGGTGGATAGGAAGAACAGTCCAGTAAAGGTTTGTGATCTCCTCGCTGGTATACAGACTTGAGTGTGGTGTGGCGTTGTCGTGGAGCAGGAGAAGTTTGTTCAAGTCTTTGTGGCCACCGAACACGCTGGAATCGTTTCCTCAGTTTTTTAAGAGTTTTCACATAAGCTTCTGAGTTGATCGTTGCAACATTGCAGAAGTCAGAGCTGTGTGCGGCCGGCCAGACCGCGGGAGATTAGACAGCTTCCCTTTTCCTTCCGACGACGACAGACGATTCGTCCAATGACTCATAGTGCTTTTATCAACTGCCTGATCTCCTTATTCTGTAAACGTTTGTGAATATTTGTCACGGTCTCCTGTTCCGGCAAAAGAAAGTCAATAACTGCTCTTTGTTTATAACGCATCTCGTTCACAGACGCCATCTTGAACGCTACCACAGGGCTGCCGCCCACCGGAGAATGATGAGACAATTTGAGAAATTGCGGGAATGTTTGAAGATACTGTACAGAAAATTTCACGTTTTTCATCAAATATTAGAGGGAAAAAAATGTGTTGCATTACTTATTGAACGACCCTCGTATTTGATTACTTTTAATTCCCTTCAATTAACGATTTAGACATGCTTTGCTGGCTTTCTAAATTCGTTGACATCCAGACTGCTATGCAGAAGTTTTATATAAGATAAATTTGCTTGATTTTTAAGATGATAGGTTTATCATCGATGTTTAATTAGAAATTTTCGTCCGATTTTTATAATATTTCTGAAACACTGGAATATTTGATTAATAATAATTCATATTTGATTTATATTTTACAGAATTTTTAACACAATTCTTAAGCTTTAGACGAAACATTCAACATTAAAATTAATGATTACGGATATTTTAATTTATGATTTTTTATCTCTTAGTAACATGCTAAAGCAAGGATCTTCCAGACCGTGGAAAGATATATTGCAGGAACTTACTGGAAAACGGAAATTAGATGCTAGAAGTATGATTAATTACTTCGCCCCTTTATTTAAGTATATTCGGTCAGAAAATAGAAGAAATAACGAATACATTGGTTGGAGAGATCCAAAAAGGTATTACTTGAAAAATTTTTCCATTTTAACATTTTAGAATTTTCTTTTATAATAAAAAAGTAAATATAAACTAAAAATTTGAAGCTGAGAAGCCATAATAGCTAAAACCTGTAGCCGCTTGACGAATATTTAAAGACTAATTTTCTAACTAAATGTTAGATCAGAAATTAACTACAGTGATTTATTATAACTATCACAATTTGGGAAAATGTCCGTTTGTAAAACAAAAATTCCCCATTTTTTTTTTTTTTTTCTATTATAAAACAAGTTCAGTTTTCTACAGGTCTATGCAGATCTGTAGGGTCGAGGGAGTTGATGCTTTCGGCGTTTCATGACCAAGTGGAGGTCGTGTAGTCGATCTGACGCCTGCCCGCAATTCTCCAGAGGGGAGGGTAGACCCTAGAACACGTCTAGACGAGAATTCACCTATGATAAATTCCCGAATCTACGCCAGGGTTGCACTTGGGTAACGGGGCCGCTACAAAATATAGTAGTACAATTGTCAGTGTTCTCAATATTTTTTTTCTTCCACAGCATTACTGTATCCATGAAATGCATTCACGAAAATCAAACCTAACCGTATTTCTCAAAATAATGATTGGGTATTGCTTTTGATTATGAAATTATGAAATAAAAATTTAAAAAAAATTAAAAATTAAAAAAGAAGAATTCTCAAATTCAATTACCTTTTTTAATTAAAATGTTCATAAGGATATACTTTTTAAAAATATTTATTTCCATACTTTTTTCCTGTAGTTTCTTACTGGAAATTTCAAGAATGAAGTGTTCGGACAACAATAGTATAGTGATTATTTTCACATCTGTATAAATAATTGTTTAAATCCTACAGGGAAAAACCTATGTTGATAATTACAGAACATCTAACTCACAGATATCTATTATGTATGATATCTATTGATTAAATATTCTATATTTGAATACTGAAAAAATAAATTTTATGGGAATCTACTTTTCTATCTACTTTAATGAAAAATTTTATAAAAATAATTTATTTATAGAGGAAAAGGTGTAAATATGGGCACCCTCTTTTGTTTTTGACTTAAAGTTACTTTCTTTTGGAAAAATTCTAGATTTTTGACCTTCATTAAAAACTATAATAAGTTTACTAAATGAGAGGAGGCAAAACAATGATTAATATCATATTTCAATTCGAAGATGAAGATTTACGAAAAGCTTCTAAAAAAGCACCAGAAAAAATGGGGTGCAACCTGTGCCCGTTTTTGCACCTTTTTCTCTATATATTACAAAATCACTTCTTCATTTTTATCCCTTTCGTTGTGGAATATACATTAACTTTGTCGTAGTTTTTATGAAGGGGCACAATGAACCCATTAATTAGATCTGAGTGCAGAAACTTATTTATTGGATATCCACATTTTCTAATTGTACATTGTTTTTTTTTTACACTACTGAAACTTTTTGTGTTTTCTTCATTCTTATCCATTTCTTCAATTGCTTTTTTAATTATTTAGGATTCATTCAATCTCAAAAAATTTAATTGGATTACCAATCAAAAAGAAGTAAGTGCTTAAATCCAAAATTATTGTACTTATTTTTTTTCTCTATACATATCTCTTAATACCTTCATTAATCTAATTAATCTAATGCAATATCCATTCATCCATTCTTTAAAAATCTTTTAAAACAGATTTTCAATTTCTAAATTTTAAAATCATTTTCTTTTAATCTTAGAAAACATTCCCATGGCAGATCTAGTTGTAAGTAGCTTAAATAATAATCTTTTAATTGAATAAATAGCCTTCTCAAAACTAAAATATTTTTAAAAGTGAAGTACCATAAGATGGGATTATTAATACATTGCACCATTTTTTTCTTATTTTCCTATTTCAACGCTTCTACAACGTATTCTTTTTGAGCTGTAAATTCAATTTACTTTGCACATATTCTCAAATATGTAATAAAACGTGGAATAAAATTTCACGTTTTGGAAATGTTTAGTTTGGTTTTGCCGTAATGAACCCAATATTTAACGCGTGAGCAATCGAATAAGACAAGCAAAAAAGGGAAATGACACATGTAAAGCTTTTAAAAAATATATAAATATATTAAAAAAGTATAACTTCATACTGAACAGGACAGTTTCGTCATGTGGCTTTATGCTTTGACATCGTCAGCATTGGCAACATTCTGAAAAAATACAGTTCTTATATAAAAAAAATAAAGTAAAATTAAAATTCAGGATGAGTTAAGTTTAGGTTAAGTTGGCGGTTGGCTGTTGTGATTCTTGAGGATGGTATCCCCTCCAGAGGTGTCCACGTACACCCCTGGGAGCGATCGTAAACATGGGTCTTGTTTTGATGTCGGACATTTTATTTCTTACAGGAAAGAAAAAAGTGGTGCAAAGCAACCTCACAGATGGAGGGAAATACATTGCACCACTTTCAAAATTATATGAATATAAAGGCAAGAAATCAACCTGGGGCAAAATTAACACAATTAAACTCTATTTTGCACCACATTTACACTTTCAAATGTATGTATTTCAGAAACAATTGCAAGAATACATACATAAGAATGGTTTATATTTGTAAATTAGTAAATTTTTTTTTCAAGAATTAATCACGAAATTATCTATATCACTCCCTAAAGTTATTTCTATTACTATTCATTGGTCACTTGGGTAACACATGACAAACTTTTAATCCAAACTTTTAATCCAAAAACTCTGGAACTGAGAAATATCCACGGTTATTGATTTGCTTTGGTATTTTTTTATCCCAACACATTCTCCCAACTGCTCTCTATAATATCAACACATGTTGGCCACTTTCATGATTTGGCCGCATTGCTGAAATAACAGCGGTGCCTTTTCTTATATTTCGCTATCTTGCCAGAATAAGCCCATCTTCAGATTTGAAAAAAACAAACTCACCATCCCTGTTCTTTAAAGCCAGCCAGTTTTGTTCAGTTCCGCGTACTTCTTAATCTTCTGACAGACTAATGTCATCTCAACAATTTGATGAGTCTTGCAGTAATACTGCCGTATTCTGATTCAGACTCATTTTTATGATTAGGTCATGAATTTTACGTGTGTTAACTGGACAATTCTAAAAAGGTTGATAAAAAACACACAAGTCTAAAAGTACAACATCTAAAAACACATACATACAGGAAGCTTTTCGGATCCGTAGCGGCCTCCTTTGTCAACCTATAGCACAATGTCCAGGGCTCAATATGTATGGGGGTCTGCAATCAATCGACAACGACCTCTAATTTTAACCAATGAACTTTCTTAATTGCATTCCTTCAAATAATGAAAGGAACTTATACATACTGAGCCCTGGACATTGTGCTATAGGATGACTAAGGAGGCCGTAACGGATCCGAAAAGCTTCCTGTATGTATGTGTTTTTAGATGTTGTAATTTTAGACCTGTGTGTTTTTTGTCAAGCTCATTTTTAGGGTGGAGCAAATTAACTCAAACATAAGGTACCTGACTGTCACAAGAGAAACTCGGTGACTACGGCACTGGATAGGGCTTTTAAATCTGCTCTAGTAGTCAGATTTCATTAAAGGAATGCAAAGAAATAAAAAGGATTTTTTAAATAATCATTTCCCTGAGCCTGTATTGGAAGGTTTTTTTTAAGAGGTTCTTTAAAGATAGGCATTTCAGAAAAAATGAAACCCATTGATTTATTGAGCAATCAAGGGAATGATGCAACGAAAGAAAAACGTAAAAGGATAGATAAATATGTTTCGATACATACGATGAAGCTTTAATAAAAAGGTTAAAACCTACTCTAACATCGGTGGGGATCGGAATTGCTTGCAAACCTAGAAATACTATAGGCTCTTTCCTCAACCGGAAAAACAATTTTTGGAATAACGAATCTTTACTTAAGATGAAGGGAGCTATATATGGAATCCGGTGCCAAGCAACTAACACTGGTAGTAATAAATGCCTATATATTGGAAACTCAAAAAGGGTATTGGAAAAACGGGTTAATGAACACGTAAATGCGGTCAAAAAAGGGAATATGGCTTATCAAAACCGCCGCTCATTGTCTTAACAATGGACACTCATTAAATACCAACAACATAGCTATGTTTGGAAAAAGAAAAATCAGATATTTACGTGAGTTCTATGAATCAGGGATGATTAGAACAATGGGAAGCTATAATCAAGATCTATCGGCCACAAACGTTTTAGAGTATGGTTTGTAAATGGATCGTTTCTAGTTTTAATAATGTTTAGTATTGAGCGTCGTTAGTTGTAGCAGACGATTACTTCCGGCACAGGTTCTAATTATTCACGCTAAGGGGACACATTAAGCCAGGAGTCCCAAGGTACCTTGCTTCATTGCTCATTTGATCAACGACTCCCGTCAAGGGATGAACATTTTAAGGTAGGGGGGTCTTTTTAATTAACTTGAAAACGAAGCCCGTAAGAAGGGGCATCGAAACGTACGTTGTTTTTATTGCGTCTTGTTTTAATTGATTGACTGGTGCCGTTTTAGTTGGCTGTTTATTATTAATACATCGGCACCTTCAGTTTTTTTATCATAAGGAAAAGTGTTTGTTTATTGACGTATGAGTTTTAGATCACATCTAGTTCACGAACATGAACTGCGTCATACTTTGATCGACGGAGGCCACTGAAAGTCATTTGACAAATGGTGCAAAATATCCCTTCTAGGCGCAAAGTAAGCTCACCTTACGGTGTTGTTCAAATTTTGAATGACAGAATAATTTTTTTAATAAAATTCTTTCAATTATATTAAGCAAAATAATTCGTTAAAAACAGTTACAAAGTACAGCAATATCATTTTAGTTTGAAGTAATCAAATATGTACAAATTCATGTGCGAGTTTGCTTTTTATTGTATTGTCATTATTATTTTCGCACGGTAAACTTGTTGTTGAATGTATTCTTTTTTGTAATTTAATCCATTCTGAGTTTAGCGATGTCTAGCGGGGATTAAATGTCTGCCCTTTTTTATTCTTAATTTTTTATTTGTTATTTTTTAATATGAAGGGCCATTTTCTTGTTGACTATTGTTTTCTTTATATGTTTCTTGGGATCACTGACTGTAAGATACTGGGCGAATCCAGCTGATGAAGAATAGGAACTCTGAAACAGCTGTTCTGGATTCCGATATCAAAAAACCGATCAGTGATTCCTTTATTCATGTGCGAGTTTGCTTTTTAGTGTATTTACAAAATTCAATTTTTCATAAAATTAATCTGCTTATTTTCTCAGTTTTAGTTTGAATTTTGACACCATAAAATCACGTGGAAGATCTGGATTACTCTCAAATTGGAAGAATTCAAGCAACTACTTAATTAACAAAAATCGCAAAGACATAGGAATTATTTCTTAGGTTTTATTTCATGATGGGTATTGTTGTTTTTTAAATAATAATATAGTTATGAAAAGAGTTAATCAGAATAATTTTGAGTGTTATTGTTCTCATGGAAATATCTTCGAATTTTGGATGAGACTTCTTTAATTATGAAGAACTTTGGTGTATTTAATTCAAGCTCTCAATGTAATTCATATTAGCATTAAATTTCTCTAAAATGAATGTTGTGGTATCTATCTTTATCCCAAACTATCGAAGTTGCGAATTTACTTTATTTGCGAAATTTATTTATTTATTCAATATATAAAATATGCATATGTGAACACACTAAATGATCTGTAAGAAAACTACATTAATAAACAATGACTCTTTCTGAATCACATCAAGTAGCGTTAGTGTGTTCCCATAGGTATATTTTATTTTAAAATACACACGTTACAAAATTTATAATTATTTAATGTATCTTTATCAGGTGGATTCAATTCCTAAGCTTTTTTTTCATTTATTTTGCTAAAACCTTGCAAGCAATGTAAATAAATTCAAGCCAATAATAATCATAAATGTGAATGTTATTTTATTCATAACGATTGCAAAATTTATTCAGATCAGGAATGCACTAGCACAGTCGGAGATTTGAAATATTTCTGTCATTCAAATCTCAGAAGTGATTACTTTTTTCTTTATATACTCCGAATGTCCATAAATTCTCCTGTAAAGAAAAAACAGAGCATAACTTTAACAAATTTACTAATATTTTACTAAAACTTTTAGGAGTATTTCATAAATATGTAATTAGTGAAAATATAAATTTATTTCGCAAATGTCCACCCCTCGCCAAAATATCTGCAACCTTGGCCTCCAGTCCTCGACAGAGCTCTACATGGTGTCCGTTGGCAACTTCTTCCGTACCCTGCACAAAGATCTATTTGAGAGCGAAGATACTTGTATGGGGTTTAATGTAAGCCTTCATTTCCCATTTCGATCGTGAGAAGAAGTCCAAAGAATTTAGATCGGATGATGCAGATAGACCACTTGGCGCTTCAAATGAAACCAGGAATATTGTCTGTCAATCATGCTTGAGTGTGTAACCTTCAGAGCCTAATTTTGAAAAATGTAAATTGCCCTGTTTGGCTCTGAGGTTACTTTTAGAAGTTGTAGATATCATATCGTTTTTTTTTAATATAATGAATATTTTTTTTTTTACCTTTGTCCATTTGTCTTTTGATTTTGAGTGGAATTCGGTAAGCAGGAAATACTGTCGGCATTAGTGAACAGCTGAAGGTCTAACTAAATCTTTTGATTGCTCTGATCCCCATGAACAAAGAAACTTTTGGAAATTTCCAGAAACGAGGGGTTGACGTGTACTTCCCTGGAAAGGATATTTATAGAGGGATTTTTCAGTTGCTAGCTCTCTCGGCCAACTGATGGGAACAAGAAAGACTGTTGACAGTATAGGTCCCTGACTAAACTTTCGCCTGCAGGTAATGTTGATTCCCGCCGGAGATTCCAAGAAGACCCTGAAAAATTCCCGTCATAAGAATGCCTAAGCCATAGATTAAATAAGAATTGATGGGTCACTTCGGCCAAAAAGCGACCAGGATTGGCGTGGCTTTGACTAGTGGCGCCACAAGGGATGCGTGTTGGAACTACACCTCAAAACTGTCTGGTGCTAAGCTAATATAGTCTCGACCTCATTGTTCTTCGATTTGTGCCTCGTTGTTTTTCGGCGCACGTGTTAACTACAAAGCTAATTGGCATTGTTACATTTCACAAATTCGCCAATAAAATGTGAAGACTCTGCGAATTTGTGAGGCGAGACTTAACCATTTCCTATTGTTAATGCTATCCATGTGTGTATTCCATTATTATTTCTCTTTCTACGTATTTGTTCAGTGACTTTCCTTTACTATATTTGGAGTATTTAAGAATATTTGTCAGATATCTGTATTCCTGTATCCTATTGTATTTTAGACATGTTATGAACTTATTAAGTAAAATGTTTTGTTTTGTTTATAATTTGTGGCTCGATTCTTTCAGTAAAACGAAATATATAATAGATATATGCTGAACATATTGCCTACGACACGTAATAATTTTAATTTTTTTGTCTGGCTCTCTTAATACTCAAACATTAAAAACAACAAAAAAAAAAGGAATTAACGAAATTTCTATGCTCACATTAAATAATAGGTGTTCAGCATATCATGACTTTCTAAAATTTTTTAATTTAACAGAAGTTTAGAAAAACCCGAAAAAGACATTGCGATTGCGGAGAAAAAGGGGTGGGGGGAGCGAATGAAAAACGAAAATGCTGTGGTGATAACGTCGTACGGTGACGTTTTCTGTTAGTACCAACCCATGCCGCTACTGGCGCTGCTATCGCCGATCTGGTTGCTTGGTTATCGCCGATCTGAGTCAATGGAAGTGTCCCATCTAATCTTATTTAATCTATGGCCTAAGCCATCGCGCTGGCAGGAAATAGTTTAAGTTCAAGGAGAAGCGATGCAAACGGGAGCTAATGCCTGAATTCTAAACCAAGATAAAAAGACAAAGTTAAAAAAATGGAGAAAGGAAAAGTATGCTTTATTTTGTAGATTATTGTAGTTAGAAACTAACAAGTTTTCTCTTTTTATATCGTTATTCATGAAGTATTATTTTTCTAGTAAAATTTTAGTTATTATCCATTTGCCCAAATTTTTCTAGTATTTTATTTATCAAAGGTTTCTGTGTTTTTATGAAACACCTCAAGAAGTTATAAGTGATTTTCGCTTTATTGACTGGATTGGAGTCTTGCTATCCATGGACGTTCAGTGAACAAAGAATGATTTAGCGTTTGACAAATGGTTCCAGAATCTGATTAAATCATCTTTTGCCGAAACTTTTGACTAATGGAGTTTCTACTGTATGTTTTGACTCGAGATGTTCATCTGCAGTGCCAACTCGTATGTTTTGTATCGAGATGTTCATCTGTAGTACCAACTCGTATGTTTTGTATCGAGATGTTCTTATGGAAGTGGCGCAGATTTCTTTCAATTCTGAGCATCAGTGCTTTTAGCATCGTAGGTGTTCTCTTATCCCGAGATGACCACTTTTGCAACGATCCTTAACACTTCCCAATATGAGGTATCGGTTTATGGTACGAAACCAAATTCTTGTTACCTCGGTGTTCTTCAACTGTGGAAGATATCGGGGTTCAACTGATATTGCCAACACTTTCTTTCTAGGTTGCTCATTATGAAGTAAAAAAGCGGTATCTAATTTTTCTGATTTGTAGAAAATGTAAAGAAAAATAAAAGGCGCATGCGCACTTGCCCATACACGAGGTATTTCCTGACTAGAGATATTTTCGCTTGTATCAGAATTTATGGGCATACGGTGTACTTTAAGTTGGACGCGCATCTATTAAAGTCAGTAGAGCGGAACTGATCTGTGAGCAGTTATCTGAGAATATCTGAAGGTTATCTGTCATATATGTATCTGTCATATATGTTATCTCTCAAGCGGGTAAAGGAAATGAAGCTATCCCAAAAATCCCTCAATTTTCCCAGCAAAGTTGTGGGAAAATAATGATGAGAAATTTGTCAGTAATGACGAGAGAATATTTGTAAAATCTTTATTACTTTTATAGCTGGAAATAAAAGTGTGTGGGTTGTTCATCAAGCTGGACGATCATTTTGCACAGACATGTGGTTTTAGAAGGCGGCCATGATTTGTATGTTCTGACGTTCATATTTGGGATCGGCGACATGAGACAAAACATGTGTTAACGCATAATTGTTTTAGTTTTAATAGATCAGTATAGTCTGATATAAAGAGTTCATTTCCAAATTAAACAAAGAGTAAATGCAACGTAGAATTAGAATTTACTGGGACGCTTAGTTTAGCAATCGTCGTTAGTGGTTTTTTGGGTTATTTCGGCGAGAAACGAGACGACAACATAGCCGATTCGCTGTAGTTTCTTTTGTTTTCTTTCTTTATTTTTATTAATAAACCTCATAAAGTATATCTTATATTTTCTTACATATGTTTCTAAAATCTTTACTCTGATAAATAAAAGTTTTTTTGATATTCACTCAGAAATTATAAAAAAAGAAATATGAATACAGATAGAAAATGGCTGCCGATTCCTCGTTTAAACAACGAAAGTGTTTCGTGATTGGCTGTCTGACGTTGATCTTGAAAGCTACGGACTTCAACAGCATAAGGACTTCGGCGGACTTGAAGTCATAAACTGCTCCTTTAAAGTCCATATTATCCGTTTTTCAGGGATATATGCGCGCTGGGATTTACTCGTCTGCGAGGTCCTCATTCACAGTTTAATATTCGGAATTCTAGAAGAAAGGTAATTTTTTTGTTACTAATTTTATGAATTTTTTTTTTAAATTAACTTACATTGTAAAATTGATATTCACTTATTGGTCTCATTACTGCTTTTGAAAATAAAATAAGATATTTGGAAAAATCATTAATGTGTTCTTAAAATTTTTGATTATTTTCTTACTATCTTTCTATAATTTTGTGTTTTTAAAAAAATGCTTGATATCATTGTCTACAATCTGTAACATGACCAATTTAAATAAATTACAAACAATGTTGTGGGTAAAAAAATAAATAAATTAATTAAGTTTTCAATCACTTTCCTGAATTTATTATAATGTTTTTTAATACACTGAAGCTCGGTAATAATGCGGTTGTTTATATCGCGAATTCGGATACAACGCGATTTGGTCTTGGACCCCTTCTATTTTGGAAAAGGTGCATAATTGTAAAATTGCAAAATTAACCGTTTTTTTGCCTAAAATCAAATCAAAGGTGTAAATTAATATGCTTGTTTCCTTATTATTTACAGTAATTGAGACTCAATACCCACCCTAATGTCACGAAAATGCGTCAAATACCATATATGAGAAGCTTAGTTTCAAAACCCGCCATCTCCAAAAATTGCAAATTTCGAACCAATGGAGTTTTTGCTAAGTTCAAATCAAAATCCGCCGTTTGCGTACAGTTTAACTTCAAAAACAATGTATTGCGATACGACTTCGATACGAGTGCTGTTTCAAAGCCCGCCATGTTCAATAGGAATGCATTAACAAACCCCTA
>JAFIDM010001028.1:13106684-13119813 GCA_023159025.1 Thereuonema tuberculata | reverse complement strand
ATCTCGTGATCACTATCGTATTATTCTCCCTTTTCCGGAAGCGAAAATTCCTTGATGTTAATCCTTTTGCAGGAAGCCCGAATTTGTCTACAGTTTTCAGATCTGAAAAAATTTGAACACCACGAAGGAAGCGTTGGATTCAAATGAAACTTTATTAGTGTGATGGTAGAGACAAACAACAGAAGTGAATACATTATCACAGCAGCAGGACGATGTCCCGAGGAGCTGCAGTACAGAATTAGGTCACCTTTAGTATCTCGTTACACCACCTCGTGCCGGGATACATGCCGTGATACGGTAGGGCCAAACAGACGCTGTATCCTGTCTTATGGCAGATTTGCCCACAGTTCTTGGAAATAATGCTGCAAACCACGAACACTTGCTACGTGGCGACAGTTGGCATCCCATCCGGTCGCAGACAGGCATACGGGCAGGCCAAGCAAGTGTCGCAACAAAGATGTAGTCAGTCCTGTGAAACCTTAACTGTGTCGGACCAGCGTTATCTTGTTGGGAAATTGCTCCTGGACGTCCAGCCAGAAAAGACAGCACATGGGGCCGCAGAATCTTCTGAACGTACCGCTTGGCTGTCAATGTCTCACGTAGCAATAGTGACGAACGTCATCATATGCGATGGCACCCCAGAGTTACAATAGGGGATGTATTCAGCTTTAAAGTGAGGTTGGGATTATATCGCTCACCTAAGGTCCTATAAACACTGACGCTGTGGTCCGTTCCTAAATAAAAGTGAGATTCGTAGCGAAAGACGATACGCTGCACGTCCGGAACATTCCACATTGCTCTCTATCGACACCATTTCAAAAGCAGCCGACGATGTTGAGGTATTAGATTTTGTCTCTGCTTCCCTTGTAACGTGTCGCTGGATAGTGGACAAAGAAGCCATTGAATCTGTTTGCGTCTCTCTGACGATCAAACGATCCTCTCTCCTACTGGTCTATCTGGATCGTCCAAAGCCGGTCCACCGCACAGTGGGCTCGATTCAGTAATCATGGTGAAAAAAATCCTGGGTGTACTAGCCTGAAATTCGGTTTACAGGAGTTTTGGAGGTCGCTGATTTCAAAACTGACATCTACTGTACAAAATTAAAAAGAGCGAATCCAATATGGCGACCGACTTTTGGTAATTTTCTACTAATTACTTGAAATTTGGTATTTGTAGATACTTGAAATTACTGTTGGCTGTTTCTTATTCGAATGTAATGATTTATGTAGAATTATATAAGAGTGATAAAAGTGATGTAAAAACTAATTACCCACAACCAGTTTTGCACTCCAGGATTAGAATTTGCACTTAAATTTTCCTGATATAAAGGGAGGTAAGGGGAAATTGTGGATAACTTTTTTTTCATCTGTAGTTAGAAAATGATGCTTTATACAATTAACGTTCTTAGTTAGATCTTTCAGAAATACGGGTTGCATAGGAAACCAATTTCATGGTAGTTTTGATGATGAAAAAGATTTTCATCAGAGTAAGACAATTTCTTTTTTTTTTTTTAATTTTAATTTGAAGTTAATTTTTATTAGAGGTATGAATAATTGTAATAATTGTATCGTATATTTATCCATATTTATAAAAATCTAGAAAATCAAATAACTCAGTATAAAATAATGTTATATGTTAAAAATCGGATTCCTCAGATGTTTCTTCACAAATACTTTACTGTCATCGTCATCATTTTTATCGTTTTCACTATTTTCTGAAGAAATTATTCAAACATTTAATTATTTCTTTAAAAAAATAGTGAAGACGATGAAGATGATGACGATAGCTTAAAAATCATTTAAGTCTTTTTTTTTAATTTCACCTGCAAGTTTCGTACATTTTTGTTTGGCAGTGGGCGAGCTGAAGTTATTACCGGATCTGAAGAGAGTAACAGTCTGCAAAATAAATCACGAATATTGAGTCTTAGGAAAAATTGGCGATAGTTCCTGATATATTTGTTCCTGGCTTCCTGGGCCTCCTCAGACAATTGTCCAAGTGGTAATACAGCATTCATTATAATTAAGGAGCTGTGTTCTAAGACTTGGCGGATAGTAGGTGTCAATTCGTACCAGCTGTACATTTTCTTGTAGATAGTTAAAGTCCTGGTGCATTCGCCCCACTAGGCTGTGAAGTGGCAGGAAAACTTACTTGTACATCCAACCATGACGAGTTAGCTTGTTCAAACCTTGGTTTTGTATGATTAGACTTCTTCCACCTTTGAACATATTTTGTATAAAAATCGTATGAAATTCTTGTTTCGGTAAGCTATATTCGTTTAGCACCCGGTTATAAAAGACTTCAAATGTTTTTAAAGCAGACATCAGTACTCCTAGTTTTTTCTTGTCGGCATGTCTTGAATTATCTGAAATAAAACCAGTATTTGTATATTTCGGTTACCTAATATAAACAATTAAAATGAATTCAACTCTCTGAGCCAAGTCTTTTTTTTAAGCAGGGGAAGGGGGTCTTTCAGACCACAGCCAATTCCCCTCAAAATCAAAGTTGCAATTCATTTATTGAAAAAGTGATATTGCATTTGTCTAATCAAACTTTCACTTCGAAAAGGAGGGAATGTATGTCTGTAATGTGTAGGTAGCATCTCTCCTCCTTATAGAAGACTTTTATAGGACACTTCCCGACCATCACCCGATGGTAAATACTAGTCTTCCTATGAATATTTCTAAATCTGCCACTGAGAGCCACCGAAATAACTTACAAGGCGTGCACTAAAAATGCGATGTAAAACATATAAATTAACTTAACTCATCAAAACGAAATTTATCCTCAAGTATCTCGTTCTCTCTACAACTGAACACTACCACTGCAGTAGATGTGAAGGAGACAGATGGCAATGTCAGACTGACTGTTTTGAAGGGGATGACTGGAGAAAAGTTGGAGAGGCGGAGGATGTAGTTACTTCCAGGCCGCCCAATGGCAGTCAGGTAACGAACTGGATTTTCTCACTCTTTCTGCTCTGTATCTTCTCGTGGCAGATTGTGGCAAGTAAACTTGATGGCTAATATTACAGCTATCCATAGTCTATAGACTAGCATAAATAACTGCTTGGCGTTTTTTAGCGTTTTTGTTTAAAACCTTCCTTAATTTTTGAAATAATAAGTTCAGAAGTATCTCGTTTCTTTAAATATTGAGATATGACATTTGTTTAGGGATAGTTATGTAGGCCATTTCATGTACAGGTAGTTTAAAAATATATTAATTGGCCTCAGTTGAGGAAGATTATGCCGTAGAAGTTAAGTCAGATGCATGAGAGAAGAATACTGTCAGCATGGAAATTATCAAATCTGCCATTTTTGATCGATTACAATGTTAATAGAGTGGTATTCAAATTTTAAAACAACTTGTATTCATTTATACCACATCCTATAGAACAACTTAAGAAAGGTTAGAAGTAAGAAAAAAAAAGTTCGGTTTTATGATCTTTTGCACCCTGATTACCGAATCGAGCTCATTGTGCAGCATGTAGAAGTGCCTTAACGTGTCCATTGTTCCCAACACGATCTGCCTGTAAAGTCAGAACGGCTCAAATGGAGGGCAATTCGCAGCGCTGCCCAGTCCGCCTCTCGCAACCCGATGATACGGCCTCTCTCAAACTCCGTGAGTTTTTCGTACTGACGTCTACGGCAACTTGGGAGAATGTTGATCGCTCACAGACCTCGCCTGATCATCTTCCAGTGCATATGGACTCCATTGCGGGTGCCTTATAAGCCTCACGGTTTGCGATTGCATTAAGAAGAACGGCCAAGCTCAATCACACCAAATGTTAATCCTTTGCATATCTACCATCGTCGTGGCTATTAACTTACTTTCGCCTTTATAGAATGATTTTTTTTTCTTCGTGCACAAAATTTTATGTCAATGAGTGTACTTCAAATTGTTGATGTTCTCTATTATTCATCGAGCAATGACTTTGGAAATGTTACTGCATCAGCTTCTGGATTTTGTTCTGTAAATACATTAAATAAGTATAATGTTTCTGACATAGAGAAGTAATGCATATCTACGTTTCATTAGAGAAAATATATGAGAGGAATTTAAATTATGTGATTCAATACATTATAAGAAATTTATTTTTATTGTATTATCAAAGCTTAGGATGTTGATAATGAATGTTTCCTCATCCGTGGAATGCTAACGATCTACTATAAGGAAATTGAAAATAAAATGAAAAAAAAATATTTAAAAAATTATATAAACAGAATTATCTTTTCTTTGCAATTTGCTTTGTAATCAATATGTAATAAATCAATCAATTTGATTAATATTCTTAAAATCATCAAGAACATTTGCTTTAAAAATTATTAAAATGTATCGCTACTATTTACAAAATTATAACTAACTAAGACTTAGAAATATTATTCGTTTACTAAATATAGCTGAACTCAATTCACAGAAAAATAGTTGCACTCTGATTAAGTAATCGCAGAAATCTGAAAAGTGATGCACAATCATTTCTCATGTAAATTTATCATGCAAGGGTTCTCACGACCATTCATGCAAAAGAGTTAAGTTTGGCTCCAGGGTTTTTACAGTCGTTTAAAGGTCCGCATTTAAATTACACATTATATGGTCTACGTGAAAGATGTTAGGCATTTTGTTGTGACCATTCTAGGTACATTATTTTTTGTTAACCTCAGTTGATGCATAGTAACTTCCGTATTAGTGTAACAACCATTAGCGGTACAGTGATTTATTGAGGGGTTCCTGTGATTCGTCATACACTCATGGACAAAAAAATTAGCGCACCAAGAAGGAGTCGTCAAAATGAAACGAAAATTTACATACGTAATGACTACTTTGATATAAGTAAATGATAAGAAAATCAAAGAAAAAGGATAATTTATTTCAGAGAAAAAGGCAAAAGAACGGAGGAGTTAATACTCCGTTGGACCCCCTCTAGCGCAAATGCACGATGCGATACGATCGGGCATTGAGTCATACAAGTTCTGTATTATGTCTTGAGACATTTCGTTCCATATTTGCTGTAACCTTGCCTCTAGTTCGTTCAAACTCGTGGGATGCCCAACTCGTCGTCCCAAATGATCCCAGATATGCTCGATTGGAGACAAATCTGGGGATCGGGCAGGCAAAGGAAGGGTAGTAACAGTGCGGAGACACCCTTGCCGTATGAGGCCGAGCATTGTCTTGTTGAAAAATGGTTCCTGTGAGCCGTTTCATGAGTGGCAACACATGTGGTTGCAGGATTTCATGAACATACCGCTGGGCTGTCATGGTGCCACGGAACAATACTAAGGGTGACCGTGAATTGTAGGCAATGGCAACCCATACCATCACACCAGCTGTGGAAGCGGTGTGTCGCTGTACAGCAAAGGCAGGATTGAAGCGTTCACCACGGGCTCTCCACACACGAACATGATTGTCATCACTGCCGAGATTGAATATGGATTCGTCGCTAAAGACGACCTGGTTCCATTCCGCTGCAGTCCAGTTTCCTCGTGCGCGGCAAAACTCCAAACGGAGGCGTCGATGGGTGGGCGTCAAGGGCAGCACACGTAATGGGCGCCGCGATACCAACTGTCCTTCAGCCAGGCGCCTTCGTATGGTTCGAGAAGACACAGCGGCCCCTAGTGAAGGTGCTACCTGTGCCTGGATGGCGGCCGATGAAGCAGTTGGCTGTACGCGTGCATTTCTGACTATGTGGCGGTCTTCTCAACGACTGGTCTGTCGAGAGCATCCTGAGCCTGGTCTTCGTGTACATGACATCTCTCGGGTCCACTGGTCCCAAAACCTCCTCACAACACAATCAGAGCGGCCTAATTGACGAGCTACTCGCCTAGCTGACCACCCAGCTTCCATCATCCCGACGATTCTCCCTCTCTCAAACTGCGACAACTGCGTATACTGTCTTCGAACACGGCGTAATGGCATGTCTACCTCAGCTCTTCCTTTGTAAATGATTCAGCACACTCAAACAAGCTTTGGTTATCTGTTTTATACTCCACAGAGTACGATGTTCAACGCCCTCTACCGGCTATACGTAATGCGCAATCACGCTGCATTTCTAATCATTTGCATATCTCCCCGACATGTACCTTCATTGCAAGTTTCGTTACGATCCCGCAATTATTTCTTGGTGCGCTAATTTTTTTGTCCATGAGTATATTACATTTGTTGTCTGTGAGAGGTCCTGCAGGGTAATGTCCTCACGAGATGTTTCCATACCATTGAAAACGTGGGACAGTCAGATTCCCAAACTGTCTCTTATCCAGCATGTCTGGGACTTTAATTACGGAATCTATTAGGAACCTGTGTTGCATTTTCATAATAATTGATAAAATATGAAGCAGGAATACATTTTTTTGATTTCAAGCAGCGCGATTCACTACATTCAAAGTTCTCACATTGTACTTTCTAAAAAAAAAAATAGCTCTGCTGCTATGATATTATTAAAAATGCTTTGTGTCATTAACATTACAACTGCAAATGAAAGAAAATTTCTTGAGGATAGAGCTCTTGCTTAGAGTTGAGTCAATGTTTTTGTTAAGAGTTCTTGTTCGATGAAGCTTATTGCAATATAAGGGAAAATTCATCAATTTGAAACACATTATGTTGTTCATTTTGTTTAAAAGAAAAGAAGTGGGGCTTTCAAAGTTGCAAAAAATAAAAAAAATCCTTGTGGAAGTGTAGCAAATTTGGAGTTTTATCGTTACAAATGATGTCCCAAACAGGAAACCGTTATTCAGCTATAACTTATGAACACAACTAAAAATGTTAATCTATATTAATAAATATTGGGGCTTTGGAATTAATTTAAATATCTATTTAATTCTTAAGGATAACACATGAATTAGTCATTATCAAAAGTATCTATAAAGCACACTTTTTTTAAAAAATATTTTATGTTTGAGTTAATACATTTGTAAATTGCCGGCAAGTATGGAGCAGTTGTTTAAGGCGCGCTTCAGTACTAATGTGATCCGCGTTCAAATCGAGGCCGGATAATCCGTTACTCTTTTTCAGTTATACTTAAGTTCCAGAACACCCCGGAAATGAATCATTTGTAACCATAGTAACGTTCATTCTAGAATATTCTTCTGTAATATAAATACAGCTCAAGCAGGGCTTGGAGTTAATTCCAGTATATAGCAAATACCTATAACATCTCTTGCCCTGCAATAAACCACTGTAGTATGGAGCTGTGTCGATTCTTGTAACAATATTTTAGGAATTACATTATCTTTCCATCGTTTAAAACTTGTTGCCTTCTGAATATCCTAGTTGATTGTTTTTAGTAACTTTGTGCAAAAAGTCCGATCATCAGAGGATCTCAATTTTCAAAGTCTGAATTGCGATGCCAAGACTTGAGATGAATTCTTGAATTCTTGAGATGAGAAGGTACAGAATCTGTATATCTACTTTAAATCTTTTAGATCCATTCCGCATTCAATAAAATAAAATAATGCTTTCTAATTCTTGTATATAATGATTTTGGAAATAAAATATAAAAGAAAGAAAAGACAGTAAATTTAAGTAGATGATTTTAAATATATTATATCTACAAAACTGAAATTCAACGAAAATGTATTTAAAGAAAAAAAATTGCTAAATATTTCTTTTATCAGCGTAATATTAGTAAAGAACGACACGAAAATTGTGAATGAAACTAAACTAAATGTAATGGATCTTTGGAATTCTATACAGGAGAACGTTGATTGCAAGGATCATATTTTTTTACATTTCTATTGACTGTAGTTCAATGTTGCTGTGCTCACGAATAAAATGAAAGTGATAATTATTTTACTGTTTGGAATAACAATTACGGAAGGTCTCAGTAAGTATTCTTACATTCCTTAGAAAAATATAAAATACATGTAAGTTGAGTAATCAAATATAAAAGTTGCTTTTTTAATTTGGTGATTTTTTTGTAGTATATTCGGCAAATGAAAAGTTTGAGGAAAAGGCTCATGTTTTTCACATTTTTTTATTTCTGTGACTATTAATGATTTTTATTTATTCTATTCTTTCTTTCTTTAAATCATTGGCATCATTTGAATCAAATATAAAACTTTAAATTAATCACGTATTAACTTTCGAAATGCTCCTTTGAGTAAATTATTCGTAGCATCCATTATAGAATTATAACGGATATTAATACACGTTTACCTCAAATCTTTCATTTGTCTAATGTAATAAAAAAAACAAAGGACAAAATTAAAAAGTATCTGTTCATTTTTTATTACTGTACTTATTTTCATTATAAAGCCAAATAAATACAACATTTTTGAAATTAAAAAAAATTAAGGGTCTGAATTTTTGGAAGAAAACAGTATAAAATTATAACTCTTATGTATTTGGCTAAAACTAATATTGAAATCATTAAAGTACATGTGTGTTATTAACAAATTGTTAAAGTCTATAATATTTATTATGGTAATGAAGTAAATGAATTGATGCATTTTATAATGAAGGAAATCTTTTATATTCATTTTGGTAGAATGAATATATGAACACCATTTACTGTAGCAGAACAACTCAACCATAATTAAATTCAAGTATATCATTTGTTAAACATACACATTCATTTTATCGTTCCTAATTCAAGTCACTTTAAAGTCAACCATTTTTTTCGAAAAAGGACAGAACGGTGAATATCGCTGGAAAAATTGTTGAAGCTGACTAATAATTTTACTTTAAACTTTACGAAGTTAAACATGGAAGAGGTAATGTAGCCTATCAATGTTCCATGTAAGGTCATTTTGAGTCGAAAGTGTTCCATAACATTTTGTTGTAAGGGCTGTAGTTTTAGAGTTAGGAAATGAATGCTTTGGGAATGGTCTCTAATCAAAGACAGCTCAGTTCACATTAGGACATGTAAGTAAATAAGGTAGAGGTTTATTACAAAAAGCAATCCGAATTACAAATGTTACGATTGAAAACATGTATGATAACGAAAGAAAATGCTGTAAATGGCCAGAACTGAGCTTTCTTTGATTAGAAAGCCTTCATTTCCTAACTCTAAAACTACGGCCCGTACAACAAAATGTCGTAGAACATTTTCGACTCATAATCACCTTTGAAACCCGTATCTCTTCATTTTATCTACAATTTCCGAAACACCCAGTGTAGTGTTGCAATTACATTTTACTTCAATTATCCCAAATGTTTCGTTTATCTCAAAATAAAATTCCAATTAATTTTTTTTAAGAAATTTTACTACGTTTGACAAACACTTTTAAATTGATAATTTCATCCTTGAGTTAATAAATTTCTTAAATTGATTAGTTTTAACTAATATGCTGAATTTTATATCCGGTATCATTTTTATGTCGAAAAGAAAAAAAAATCAATAAAAATGAGAATGAACTATTATTCAATCCAATAAAAGTAATTTTATTAATAAATCCTTCAACTAGAGCTAATGTTTCAATATTTAGTAAAATATTTATTCTGCAGATAAAAAAGTTTAATTTTTAACTAAAATATTAAAATATGTTATCTATTAGATAAAAGATAATTTAGATTAATTTATCTAAAATATTTTTTAGATAAATATTTTAATATTTTAGTTAAAAATTAAACTTTTTGGTCAATTGGTAGTCTTTAATCGTTTGTGACTTTAGCACCATAAATATACAAATATAGTAATTATAAGTCTTCCATTATCTTCATGGCTAATATTGATTTCATTCCTTAATGTATTTCAAATTAACAATTGAGAATTTATTACAACAAAATTTGTTCGTAATTTTCGATTTGACCAAATTATACTGGTTTTAAAATTACAGCATTTAGGGGCTGTATTTATTAATTTTGTATCAATTAAGAGTTTATCTAAATGAAATATAAATAAAAAAAAAAGTTAGTGATTCGTATCGGAAAACCTTTGGACGAATAAACGTTCTCAATATTATTTGACTATAGATTTTATAGAATTAAAAAAAATAAAAAAAAAACAAAAATAGAAAAAAAAAACAAACATACAGAAACGCACGTAAATAAACAAACTCCACTGAAATGTTTTGTTATTTAAATTGTATTTATGTGCGTTTCTGTTTCCTTATTGTCTATATTGTCATTGCGCACGCAAAACTTGATAATTTTAAATAGAAAAGAAATTACAGAAAAAAAGAATTTCTCAAGGAAGTATCCGAAATCGATCTGATGATATCTCAGATTTAGTGAAATAATGAGTAATGTAATGTATTGTGGTGAGCATGGGTGGCTGGATAGCCGAGCACCGCGACCTGAAGATCTTTTTTACTATCCCACGGAAAGAAGGACAGACGGAGAGAAAGACTGAGAAAGGATGGTTGTGAGAAATGCAGGGGAAACGGGAGAACCCCGGGAAAATATGCCCAGCGCAGATCGCCACCATCAACGTAACCCACATGAGAACCGGTACTCAGAGGTGATAGGCCAGTGTATTAGCTACATCGCCAACCGCGCGGCCGAAATAATGAGTAACATAAATATTTTACAAATTTATATAGAAAGGAAATTATAGAAAATAGTTTCTTAAATATTTCTCGGCCATGTTGCTAATCAATTTAGTCGTAATTACAAGTTTATGATTTAACAATCTTTAACGAGTTTTAAGAAACTAGTACTCCAATACAGATGTAAAAACAATCTTTCTTTGTAGAGTTAGGAGGTAAGGATATTAATTTGTTTGTTTGTTTGATTTTTTTTCAAATAAAGAACATAAATTTTGGAATATACTAATGGGTTAATACATTCATGAAAAAATAGTGTATACGTTGGATTTAAAGAAGGAGTATTCTCATATTCAACAACGTATGGAATAGAGGATCCGTTGTACTGTTTATCTATTCCATCTCAAAATATTTCTAACATGATATTCTTCTTCCGAAAATTCTGATGATATTACAGAGTGGAAGAAAAGTCCGTGTACCTCTGGATGTAAATGTATGTGATGGACAAATAGTATAGGTAACGTTTCTGGAAAAAAGTTAATCAGCGAGCAATGGAAGCAACAATGAAACACTCGCACATTGACACACGTAAGCAATAGAATAATGGCAATAATCAAAGAAGCAAGCCGTGACAGAAAATGTAGCTTATTTAAGCAGATTCTAGATTGAAGAGCGTTTAGTGACTGCACTTTGGATTCACGAACGACCGCATACGAGACGAACACAAATTATTACCAATTTCTAGCAGTGATATCACAAGGGGCCACCATGAGAGTGCGATTGTGCCTTGATGAGCTTTTCCTAAATAGATGGATTGGCCGGGGATCCTAGAACTTTCCTTCACCTTTGCCATGGCCACCACGCAGTTCAGATCTCACTACGTCAGACAATTCTCTGTGGGGAATCATTAAACAGGAAGTCCGCAAACAACGATAAGTTCCCAACGGTGAGTTGCAGATTGCTGTGCGCACTGCCTTCAGGAAGGTGACGCCACAAATGCTATGGAAAATGAGCATAAGGACCTGGAGACGCATCTGTTTGCGTAGAGACCATGGAGGAGTGCATAAAGATGCTTTGGATCCATAATAAATATATCAATTCATTTCAAATCCAGTTTACTGACAGGGGGATATGGACTTTTCGCCCGCTCTATTACTTTTCTAGTCATTAGGATATTTTATGAAAGGAGGACGGTTGCAACTATTCCTGTTATAAATTGAACAAATGTTTCAAAATAACAGGAAATTTCATTTGTACGCTTTAGACATACAGAACATGTACACAAACATATCTGTTGAGGAAACATTAAATATACTTGATGATTTGGCATTCAAAAACAAAGAAATTTTATTAAGACATAATTTGGACAATAAAGATTTAATGGAATTAGTGGAATTGATAACACAGAATTCTTATTTTAAACACCGAGATAAAATATTCAAACAAATGAAAGGATTTGCAATGGGTTCACCTTTATCCGTCACATTAGGCAACATCTACACGAACTACTTTGAATGTAAATTTCTTAATGAATGTAAATATAATCTAAAATATTTTCGTTATGCTGATGATATTTTAGTGATTTGGTTTGGTACTGATCATCAATTTGAAATTTTCTTCAAAAATATAAACAAAAGAAATAAAGACATTAAGTTCAAAATGGAGAAGGAGGTAAATAAGAAACTGAATTTCCTTGACCTGTGTTTAATAAATAAGGACAATAGAATAGTTTTGAAATATTACAGAAAAGAATTCAAGAGTGACCACTTATTAAACTTTGCATCAGGACATAGTTTTCATATAAAAGAAACATTATTGAAAACTATTTAAGAAGAATTGATAGATCATCTAGCAGTGATTACCAAATGGAAATTGAGAAAATGAAAACAATTCTGATGAAAAATGGATATACTGAAAATTTTATCAATAATAGTATCCAAAAGTTCAACACATTTAAAATAAAGGAATTAGATATGGATAAGGAAAAGAAAAGAGTGTTTATCCCTTATCTTAATAAAAATAGTATTAGATTACAGAAGATTTGTAAACACTTTAACATTAATATTGGTTTCTATTATAGCAATAAAATAAAAAATATTATTTGTAATAAAATAAATATCAGTGACAAAAAAGGGGAAATGGGAGCTATTTACAAAATAGAATGCATGATTTGTGATGCAGTCTATCTTGGAGAAACTAAAAGAACAATAAAAGAACGTGCGTTGGAACACAATTACTACATAAAAAAACAACTTAAAGGACAAATCTGAATTTGCTGAACATTGTATACAAAAAACCATTGTGTAAAAAATGAAATCAAAATTTTATGTTTCGAAAAAGATTGTAAAACTAGGAAGACCATGATAAGTTTACTTATTAGAAATACAAAAAAGATGAATATTAATAGAAATGAAGGTGTTGAAGTAAACAATTTTATTGTCAAAATGGCTAAAGAGTTTGATAATATACGTTCAAATTGTAAGAATAAGGGGATAATTGAAGAATTAGGAGAGTAACACTTTGTAAGTATTGTTTGTTACAACACAATTTCATGAGTGTCATACATATGTAACGTATTCCTCTATTTGTTTGTAACTTATTGTTGTTGTTTTTCGCTTTGAAGAAGAAAAGAAGATAAATAAATGTCTTTTCGAAAATTCAGATATTTATTTTAATAAATGTATTATTTTATACATTTATTTTTGTTTTATTTGAAG
>JAFIDM010001028.1:13069558-13085025 GCA_023159025.1 Thereuonema tuberculata | reverse complement strand
CTTTTTATATTTAGGCAATGTGTGTCTCCAGTAATTTTTATAATAAATTAAATCAACGCACACGTTAATAAGTTTTTTAACATTGTTTTAATAAGAATTCTAGGGACCGAGCAAAAAATTCGAATTATCCAGAATTTCGAATTAAACAAGTTCGAATTATCCAAGTTTGACTGTATATTCATTTCACGAATAATTTGCATTGATATTGGTGTTATTTGGACAGAATCTCCTATGAAGCCCTGCGTAATGACAAGGGAAATGAATCCGGTTTGTGGCTCCAATGGACAATCCTACAACAACCCTAGTATTTTACAATGTGCAAACAAAAACAGGGAACTAGGTCAACCACGTGAGTAAACCGACATTTAAAACTATAATTTAAAACTAAGAAAGATATACTCCCCAGCATTATAGAAGTACTGTAGTTAGAAATGTAACGAATTTCCAAAGAAGCTTATGATAAATCTTGTTAAAAATCTAATCTAACACATTTTGTTGGTTTGATTTGCAGCTTTTCAAGATAAATAGACTTTCTTTAATGATAGAGTTTTGTAAAGCTTATTATGAATGAAAAAAAATTAATTTACGAGATTAAAGTTGTTATCAATAAAGATAAAAAAAAATAAGATTAAAATAACGTTACATTATATGAAAAAGCGATTTTATCCTCAACAGAATGTTAAAACAAATCATTTAATATTCAAATTACAAAGAAGTTTTATCGCCAATTTGCATTTTTATCCAGACAATATTTGAGCCGTTGACTTTGTAAGTGACCTAAGTCCATTTTTCAATTTCTTTGTTAAGTGTAGTAATGTGTGCAAATTCCACGTTAGCAGTCTTAGACCGCATTTTGCGATTGAATATATTGTACTCAATAATATAGAAAATGTGGTCTGTGACTGCTAACATGGAATTTGAACACGTTACTACAGTTAACAAAAAAAAAATGAAAAATGGACTTAGGTCCCTTTCAAAATAAACGGCTCATTGGTCGAATGTGTGGTTTTGTTCAGGAACCTCCTAAGCGTACGCATTTAATGCTATTGTCCTGCTTTGGCACGTCGTAGATGGTAGATCATAGATGCTACTAAAATTCAACTTGTTAACTTCAACTCTTATTTGTGTTTTGCAAAGCCATACGCTTTTGAATTTTGGTTGATGTTAATCTACTGATTCATGAAGTTATAAAATACTAGATCCTCCATGGTCAAAGTACTTATGCAGACTTTTGCCTGATCCTGTTATTCCTTTGTTCCGATCCTCACCATTGTAACTAAATAATATGATATATTGTATACAGTTGTCGTATTTTAATCTTTTTTAATAATGGAGGGGTTTGGTGGAAAACAAGCTTAATAAAAAAAATAGCTTGCGATTATTTAAAATTTTCGTGGTCTACAAAAACATAAAATAACATCTATATTTCTGGGTTTGGTTATTAAGGACTCAATATCTTTGAAGCAATAATCTGGTTTCCATAAAATATTAAAAAAATATATCAGAATTCATTCTTTATAAGTAATTAATATTGTAATATGTACTAATGTATGATTATGAATATACTAATTATTATTTATTTATTTATTTAACAATGATTAATTTGCATAAGCTTTGACTTTAGAAAGTATAAAAAAATTGTCATTCTTAACTTCATTCCAAGGGGGATTTCGGATTAAATTGTCTTTTATGAAAGGCTAGAAAGTAACCAGAACGAAAACTTTGTTCCTCTGTTAGCAAATTTCATACGAAAACTTCAATCTTTAAATACGATCTCACTTCCTTTAGTCCTTTACGTGTAGCCCGTTGGGGTCCACTATTGCCCATGGGGGCTCATGAACTTGGGCTTCCGAAGATTCTTGGCCTCAGGACTGAGATGAGGTCGGTTCCTATAGTCCTTTAGATTTCTATTAAGAAATTGATTGCATTGTATAGAAATTCGGGTTAACTTTCTCTTCGATGGGTCTAGCACCTCTTTTGTTGGCTATGGCTGGCACTAAAGGAACAAGCAACCTTCAGCCGTAAAAACACGTGTAAAAATATTTAGACTAACAGTTCATAAAAACGCTGATTTTGCTATATTGCAAACGCTCTTTTCAAAGCTTGAAAACTTTTTTTTTTTCAGGTTTAATGATTTAAAAAAAAAAAGAAAGAAAAGAAATGGTGTAATTTTTAGATTTTGCAATTATCTCAATTTTTCAAGTACGTGGAAAGTTCCACTCAATGTTTCATGAAATAATAATTATAGAATTAAGGAATTATAAACTATCTTTCTCTTTATTACAATCGACAAATGAGCATCAAGTATTAATGAATTACTTATTCATTAATGATAATAATTTATATTAATCTTTTATCCAAACAACGAGTACTTAAATAAATATGCAGTATGGCCGAAAACAAACGACACTGAACAATTTGATCATATGAAAGGTGGCACTGCGAGATGAACACGTAGACGATTGTTGTATTCGGAACAGGAATGATTGTGGATGTGAGATTAATCAGTGTTGCTGTGTAAATGGTGTTAACCACCGAAGAGAAAGTGCTTATTGTGCAGCAGTATTTTCGATCAAAAGGAACAGGGAGTGGCACGTTGCTACGCAATTTCGGGAGCCTTTTAACCGTCCAGCACCCACGAACAAGATTATATTGTCAATTTAAGATTTACCTCCATCTGATGCGTACGTTTGGAGAATGCTGAAAGAAATGCTTTTCCTCCGGCAAACATTGTGAGCTGCAGCAAAAGATTGTGACAACTCTTACGGGAATGGAACAACCTCTCTTCCGGGACATAGTGGACAACCTACCAACCGCTACGAATACTGCTTAGAGCACCAAGGAGATCACAGTCAACATGTATTTATCAACAACCACGGTTGATTATTCCTTGGGTTGCAACGTTTTCTGTTCAAAACGGTTCAGTGTCGTTTGTTTTAGGCCATATTGATTATATTAGCAAATGAAGGATTCTTGGGTAAAACATGGTCATTTACATTTCAATCCAAAATGACAATATCTAAAGTAATTTTCAGCATATTTCAAAGTTAGTTTTCTAAAAGCAATAAAAACAGATCATCAGTCTTCCTGATGAACCAATTTCTGAAGATTTGGAAAATTGCAGATATTTTAATGTATGTTAAAGAATATCAAATTCGATTCAAATAATAGCTACCATGTTTTACAGCAGAATTTTATAATATAAAATAAAATTTAATGAAAAATTATCTTTTTCTTTTAGCAATAACCATTTTACATTATGGACGATGTGGTAGAACAGGTGAAAATACTTTATTTTATTATGGCATTTAAAGTTATTCTAATTTTATTACTATGATTATGATTGCACACTTATGAGTGATTCAGAATCACGTCTTTTAACCAAACCTGTTTCTTCGGTCTTCTCTAATACATACGCAATGATCAACTTACAACAAATCCAGTACTGCTAGAAGTTGGCTTGTTTGAAGAAACTTTAAATCAAATCTGATAAAATTTGCATCTCATGGAAGCGCAGAGCCTGTCTTGTTTATTTTTAATCTCTGAAACTAACACACAATAAGATTATTGTGGAGCAAGTTCTATCATCATGCTATTTACAGATAGGAAAAAAAAGAAAACTAGTTTTGTTACAACTATTTTCTCATCACAGTTAAAGTTGAGCAAACATCAATAAAATAAAAATAGAATGAAGTAAATATTAAGTAACCACCCACTTAATATTTATTTTCGTAACCGCTGAAACACTGAAACCACCAAACTTTCATTTTTTAAAAAAGAATGGAGCAGTGCATTCATTCATGCAAAAAGACATGTTAACTTATAATTGTTGTCTGAATTAAAATTATATGAGTAAATAAATAAGTTTTTGAATTGCGTTATACTGTAAATAGCCTAAGAACAATATCAAAATTAATTGAGATTTATAAATATTAATTTTTATAATATACTGTTGTAATGGAGCACTTGAGGATAAGCGGGGATAAACAAAACCATGTGCTTCGTTCAGAGCCGTTTCTAGGTGTTTTGCCACCCAAGGCGAGGACTGAAAAATACCGCCCCCCCCCTCCCTTTCAAATGCCGCCCCTCCCTTTCCCCCTCCCCTCGCGAGATAACACACGCGCCTCTTTCCACAATTCTTTGTTTAATAATTAATAATTTCAATGCTTGATATATATATAAAATTATTTTTTTTCCGTCCTTCGGCTGCCCTAAAATCTTGCCGCCCTAGGCGGCCGCCTAGTCTTGCCTAATGGTAGAAACGGCCCTGGCTTCGTTTTAACTTGTGTAGATACAAAAGGTGAACTAAAAGATGTAATTTGGATGAAACGATTGTAAGCCTTCCAAAATTTTCAATCGGATGTAAATTTGATTATAGCCTATTGAAGAATACGACAGCAATATATCAAAAAGGATATAATGTAATTATTTTTAAATATTACAAATACTTCTGGACGGCAATGACAATGGCGTTTGCTTTTGTAAAGGCATATTGCTATGAAAAGAACAAAAACAAACTGAAGCAGTGAAACTTCTATATTTGTAAAAGAAGAAACACCGACAGCAGATTCTAAGCCACGGCGCATTCTTTGACTGTAAAACAAGCTCAGCAGTTTCATAATATTAACGTATTATTTCGTACTCTTAAGTTAACTGCGATATTTAAGATATGGATCGCCACATTGTTTTGCAATCAGTATGACGCTACAGTAATTTGACGTCGTTCCTTATTTAATCTGTTGAATTTTGTCTTTATTTCCAAGGAAGTGATTTGTAAAGTTAAATTTTTATGTCTTAACTGATATTTTTATATATATATTTGCATAAATAATCATCACATTGTCTCTGATTTGTTTTTGTTTCTCCATTTCTCTCTTAATAGTATTCCTTAATTCTCGACAATTTGTATCTCTTGATTTTGTAATTAAATTTCAGAAAGCATAACCCTTAAAAAATAAACAAATCTAGAATTTTTTTTTATATAATATACTTATAACTTTAATTATCAAGCAGTTAATTAAGTAACAGCAGCATTCATTTTGAACAAACACGCAAGACTACGAAATATGCGATTTTCGGATACCCAGCCGAATCTTTATTTCGCACATTTTGATTTGCAGAAACCTTGTGGAAGGATATTCCAAGGGTTTTTACAGAATTATTACAATAAGGAACTGAACTATTCCGTCTTGAAAGATCAAAAATCGACGATTTGTTGAGTAATTCACTCCGTCAGTTATGGGATTTCTGTTTGTTTATCCCACAAGATCTCTCAGCATGTGCTTAACACGTCATGCGTGACGTCGGTAGGGGCGTAAACATCAAGTGGTTCATTGTAATTCATAAAAAGATTGATAGCATTCTGCAGGAATGCGAAGAAACCTTTTAAATGATATTTTAAAAAAAAAATCATCTTTACTAAAAATTCAGAGAAATATATCAATTCATTTTGATGTTAGTTTTTATCAGTTATTCATTCTGGACATAAAATAATAGTTAACAAATTCACAATTAAAATTTAACAATTCACGACAATCCTTATAACAATCAATATAAGAATATGAGAAATTGAAAAGAAAAAAGTTGGATTTTGAATTGTAAGATTTCGGATATTCAGTCAATTAAATTATCAAATAAGAATAAGTTTCCAAGAAGACTGCGAAACAGCTGTTCACTGCTGCCTATCTGATGTGTTGTAAAGAAACTCACCTATAAACTACTCATTTCAGATTCACCTAAATCATAATCTTATAAGTGTTTATAGTATTAATATAAAGACTTTTGTTTTGGAAAGGAAGAAACAATTTAAAATAAGTAAGTAAGAATTTAACAATCTTCATTTTATGCAAGATCCTAGTAATTTTATCAAAAACATAAATGAATGTAGTGATTGTGCTTTATGTGGAAAACACTGCTCATATTAGTGTTGATTCCTTTGCGTTTTTCTTTTAGTGCCAGCTATAAGTGAAACTGAGTCACACTGGTGTTTCTCGACAAACGAAGAATATCCTGTTTGTGGTTCTGATGGAGTCACTTACCGCAATCCAAGTCTATTGGTCTGTGAAAACGAAAAGATTGAAAGAGAATCAGGTCTGTAATTTATGCCACTTTTATTGGGAATCTGAGGTAATTACAATTACAATGGGTTTCTATTACAATCTTCTTCTGTTTATCGCATGTTAGGTCTAGTCCTCTTAAGGTATTAGAAAATCATGCAAGAAGTTTTTACCTCTTCGATCGTATAAATAATTTGTAGAGAAATGCGAGCTCTAATTATTCATACTCTGAATATTACGTTACTCTGCTGTAATTTTAGAGTTTTAGCAGAATATAACATTAATGATATCCAAGATACTTAAAGAAGATGCCTGATGTACAATTTTGTTATATAAACTTATCTCATTACGAGTAGGTTCTTTCCATTTAGATGCCACAACTTTTGATTTATTGGGAGAGATTTCCACAAACGTTTGTCATATATTATTTCAAGTTGATAAGGAAATCATTGGAGATCATCTTCTGAATCTGTCTATAGAAGAATATACTATCAGCCGTTATTGAGTTCGTTTTACGCCTGTGTTGCGTTCCTACAGTCAATCGAATCGACGTATAACGAACCCATCATATAACGAGGGGGGGGGGGGAAGCGTTCCCACACATCCAAAAATATATTATTTTTATTTGTAATTAAACTAATATTAATATGACTAAAATTAATGTAAAATATTTATGTACTTTCATAGGCCTACTAAATTATTGCGAACAGTGGAAATTCATAGCCCTAAAAACACTTGGGCGACCTTCACCACCTTCCATTCCACGAATCACTTCCATTTTATCTTCCAAAAGATACGGAACGGGATTTTTTTTCACATCGGGAATTGAACTAGTAGATTTCCTTTTACCAGACATTGATTTTAAAAGTTTTTATGACTATTAATTGTAATTTATCACAGTATTCAAAAACAATCAATATGGGATGACTAAGTGAAACAAACGCAAGAGGAGCCACGTGGACCGAGTGGGAGGAGCCACATGGACCGAATAGGAGGAGCCTAAGAACAGCTGTTAAAGTTGGCTTAGTTCACAGTTTATGGCTGCATTTTCGCCCAAGAAATTTTATTTTTCTCATAGATCATTTTTTTTCCCTCACTTTTGCCTAATTCTGAGTCGTCGTAAATTGAACCGTCGTAAAACGAGGGCTGTTTGTTTCTTGAATATGACCATATATAATCGATACATAAACCACAACTTTCTGTAATTAATAGAATTCCACATTGAATATTTGTCTCCAGTCTTTATTGTTATTCATATTAATCTTATTTAAGATAAAAATTGGTTTAATTATTGATTTAGAAAATTGCCAAATTTTAAAATTTGCAATAACTTGACTCTGTTAACTTACCAAAAGCTTTGTAGATATACACTCATTAACAAAAAAAACGACGAACCTAGAAGGAGTTGTCCGATGGAGACAAAAATTGGTGGAGAGGAAGATTGTGTACAGAATAGAAAATGATTAAAATTTCAGACAAATTGAATGATTTATTTCAGAGTTACAGAGTTACAAAGTACCGAGCTCAATAAGGTGTTGACCCACCTCTACCCTGAATGCAAGCTGCCACACGACGTGGCATAGAGTGATAAAGATCCTTGATGGTCTCCTGCGGTATTTCTTGCCAAACTTGCTCCAATTGTCGGGCTAGGTCATCCACATTCCCGGGTGGATGCAGTCGCCTTCCCATTATATCCCAGACATGCTCGATTGGAGAGAGATCTGGGGATCTGGCTGGCCAAGGAAGTGTTTCACAAGCTGCAAGACAGGTCATAGCAACAGGTGCCGTATGTGGTCTGGCATTATCTTGCTGAAAAATAAGGCCAGGGTACTGCAAAAGGAAGGGTAGCAAAACAGGTCTCAGAATGTCGTCGACGTACCGCTTTGCTGTAAGTGTGCCGCTAATGATGACCAAAGGGGTCCGGCTATCAAGGGAAATGGCACCCCAGACCATAACTCCTGGTTGAGGGCCTGTGGGGCATGCAATAGTGAAAGCAGGATCGGCACGCTACCCTGGGCGTCTCCAGTGACGTCTGCGACGATCGCCAGTCACAGTTGGAAGCGGGATTCGTCGCTAAACCCTATATATCCCAGTCAGCATCATTCCAACCGGATTGAGCCAAGCACCACTCTAATCTGGCCCGACGGTTAACAGACGTGAGTGGCAGGTGGCGTAGAGGTCTGTGCGAGCGTAGATGTCGCTCTCTCAGCCGTCTGTGAATGGTCATGGTGGATATCTGATGTCGGGTCGCACATCTGATGGTTGATAACGATGATTAACTGTCAGGCGCTGTGACAGTTGATCTGACAATCACATCATCCTCCCGCTCTGCTGTGGCCCTAGGGCGACCGCTACCTTCATGACGCTGAAATCTGTCATTGTCCACCCATTTCTGCCAGCATCTCCTAATCGCCGCATCATTTCGACCCATATGACGAGCGATTCTCCGATTTGCCCAACCTGCCTCTTTCAATCCAATGATTCGATCTCTTTCAAACTCTGACAGTTGCACGTAATGAGCTTGAATCCTGCGGCGAGGCATTCTTTCAGTTGTTGAAAGGTATCCCAACTCGCAATGCAACAGAAATTTTGACCATCAGATTGAGAATCGCTTCTTATATACACCTGCTGAGTGCGCAGTTCCGATGCTGTTGTAGCTCTCGCTATTCATTCATTGGACACCAAAGTTTGATCATTTGCATTGGCGGTCCCAATGTCTTTGCATACGAAATTTCATTACAATCGGACAACTCCTTCTAGGAGCGTCGTTTTTTTTGGTAATGAGTGTATATGAATGCTCAATCAGTATTTAAATAGAACTCTCTATTTTTGCTGTTAATAATAATCTACATGAGAGAATTTTGGGATATGAGTATCATTGTAAATAATAAAAATAATTTGAAGGCAGTTTTCAATATATCAGTGGAATAAGGAGAACCTATTGGGATGACATAACTTAAATGCAAAATTGAAAATCACGGTGAAAAATAAATTAATTCGGTGAACAGGAACATTCTGAGTTAGTTGGCTCAGTATTTTTTTTTTCCTTTTTTTAACACGTAGTTATCAAACTAATAAATCTTATTATATCTCTCCAAATCCGTCGGGTACTTGAATTACGTTGAATGTTAATTTAAAACAATTAACTTAAAAAAAAAATTTCTAAGACACTGAATATTCCAACATTCTCTTGTTCATTCTAGATTGCAGAAGACAAGAATCAATCCATTTGAACACTTATTCGGTTTCGATCACAAATTTGAAGATGCAATTTCTAAAAACAGGATTATTAAAATTAAAGTTCCTATACGTAGAGAACTCTGGAGAGCGTTCTAAGGCTGCAAATCGAAAGAAGTTTGGACAAGAGTACTTAAAAAAATATATATACAGTTTAAAAAAATGGTCATTAGATGGCGCTATAGCAATGCAAATCACTTGAACAACATTACAGATGTGGAGTGTGTTCACCAGTATTGTCAACAACGTTTTACATTTACAAAACGGGATTTTCTACCGCAGAACGCAATACATCTGCTGGAATTGGTAGAACATGACGTTAAATACTGTCCTTCAGATATGACCATGTTTGACGTCTTTCACAGTTCTTCAAAAAACCCTATAACCAGAAATCACAAATCAAATGAATTGAGGCAGGGTGATTGGAAAGGCCAAGTTGTCTGAAAATAATGTCTAATACCCGTTCATTTGTAGAGTGCTGCCTTAACAAATTCTGAACACAACGTGTGATGTGGGGCGGTGATACCGTCTTGCATGAATATGGTTTCCTGAAAGCACTCGCGTTGTGGAAGCTGTGGTATCACGAAATTCCTGAACATGTCATAGTATCGTTGAGTAGATGCAAGGCCCAGTTGGATTCATCTCTTCCAAAAAAATACGGCCCAATCACGAAATTAGCCGTAAATCTACACCACACAGTCACTTTTGTAGAATGCAACATTACCTCTCGGAAAATGCAAGGATTTTCTGTTGCCCATATGTTGACAGTTGTGGATATTCACTAGCCCATTTCAGCTTCGTCACTCCAAAGAATGTGATATCAATTGTCATTCGCGCCAGGAACTAAAGTGAAAATATTATACAACACCGTGTATCGGCTACTGTAAACTCCTTATCTTGTACGGATAGTACTGCAATATCTGACGCATCACTAGCCTTACAGTGGCATACGACATGTCCACAAAATGAAACATCTGGTACACTTATACAATCACATAGATATTCATGTAACAAAATCCATGACAGCCATATCCACATCTTCAACGCGAGAAAAGTCCACTCGCTTTCGATCTTTCCCTGTTGCTTTAAATTTTGTCCTGTTGCTTCAAATTTTTCAATCATTTTGTGGACAGCGCGATCAGACATTTGCCCACGACTTACAGGCTTCTGATGCCGGAACTCCCTAAGAGCTGCAGTTACATTGTTATTGTTCTGATAGAACAACTACACCAATAGCGCTTTTATCTGCAAAGTTGACATTGCCCGTGAAGTGTTGATAAGCATCTAATGCATTTGAAGAACTTTCTTTCTTTCCTTAATTCGTAACAACTTAATTAACAAAGGTTAATGTCATTCCAAATCAAATTAGTAATTATAAATATATTAAGTTTCCAGTTGGATTTACAATAGAAAAGAATGTAAGAGAGGTATTTACAGAAAATAATATGAAAATCATCTATTACAAGGGTAACAGTTTGTTCAAAAAAAGGAAAGAGAAAGTAGAAAATATTCTTTATTGTATGGGAGTTGTTTATAAATTAGAATGTCGGACTTGTCATGAAATCTACATTGGAAATACAGGAAGAGCGGTAGGAGAACGCCTGACGGAACATATTAGAGCGTTCCAAAATAATCAGCCAGGGTTATCTGATTGGGCTAATCATGTTATAAATTTATCACATAATCCAGATCCGATAGTGGAAATTATTTGTAATGCAAAAGAAAAAAACCAATGATATAGGATAGAATCGGGACTAATAAATATAGGAAATTGTTTCAATAGAGATAAATCATTAAGAATGAATACAATTTCATTCGGTTTATTTAAGAAAATTGTAAAAAGAAACAAACACATTGAATTGAATTGTATTGAATTTAACTTAATATGAGTGTAATAAGGATTTATATTAATCTTAAATAATATACGATTGTAATTCAAAAAAAGTGAATGTATTATTTTAAAACAATTATATTGCAATTGTTTCCTTCATAGATATCTACAGTTGATTGATACGAGGAGATGCTGTAGTGTTTTTATTTCTTTGTTTTATTTATATTGTAACTTTGTTGTAATTTAATTTGAATTATTATACTTCACTTCTGTTCGTTAAAATGGAAGAAAGATGTATATTTTATTTTTTCTCCTGAAGAAAATACCCGTTCAGGGTGTAGAAATATTGAGAAACTATAAAGATGTTTAATACTGTAAGAAACGATGTTTTTGATTTCTTTCCTTTCAAAGAGCTGCGAGTTAACATTATTTATTATGTTAATTCGCAGCTTAACTCGTGCATAACATTATGCACGATCGTCATGCGACCTCCAATCAGAGAGCGACATGTTTCCAGTGACGAAATTCTCCGCCCTCGACACGTGTAGCGGAACATTGAACTAGTCGAATTTGACGAAATTGCTTCTTGTCTTTGGTTTGTTCTTGTGCTACTTTTTAGTACGGTATCTGCATTATTTATGTTTTTAGAGTAATAAACGGTTACTATTTTTACGTTCGTTATGATTAAATATTGCTACAGCGCCATCTATTGGCCACTCCTTATATTTTTTTTTTCAATAAATAGCGAGCGCATCGTTTAAAGTACCTGTTGTCCAAATTTCTTTCCATGTGGAGGCTTAGAACGCGAACCAGAGCCTTTTATGTAGAGGAACTTTAATGTTAACAATCCTATACATTTGTGACTGTTGATCTGTTACGTTGTGAGTTTTTTATTCTCTGCAGAAAAGGCTTAAACGCTTGTTGAAACTTTATACGATTCTATAGAATTTAATCTTCCAAGTATGTTGAAATATTGTGCCTGAGACGTAACTGGTTTCTGAAAAACTATTAAAGTTAAAATAGAATACTTAAATCAAAATTAACGTGCGGACCAAGTTAAAACTTCAAAGAAAACAATACAAAACCGGACAATAACTAAACAACAACAACAAAAATACTGTTAAAATTAAAATTATTAAAATTGAAATATAAATCGGAAACATTAATAGTTTAAAAATATTTGTTAAGCTTAATTTAATTAATAATTTTAATAATTTTGAAAATTTTTAAGTTAAAAATGAAGCAGTAGTGGTTCAGAGTACCTTTTGTTCCTCTTGTAATATTGACTTAATTAATCCCATAATCACTTAAAAAGCTAGTGTATGTTGAACAATTCCTTAATAACAATCCTATCAATTCTGTTTCTCATATCATCCATAATAAATGATGGAACATTATAACTGATTTTAATTTCTCTAAATTTTATAGCCACAATAAAATAAAAAAGAATAATTAGTTTCGGTTGTAAATATATCATGTGATCATAATTGAAAAACCCCGATTGAACACTGTCGAGAGCAATATGTAGCAGTCCAAATTTTTTAAAATTTCAAGACAAAATGCTGACATTTCCGAAATTGTTTCGCTGTAAGCAACAAATGTTTTATTTGTAAAGGACACTTATGCTATACAAGATACTGTCCTTAGCGATGCCAGCGAAATTGCTAAATGCTGTCCTTATTCTGAAGGCGATGAACAATGTGTCCAACTCGTAATGATCCGCTGTAATGCTTCTCACAGGCAATATATATTGTCTTTCAATCTTCCAAGCTTGGAACATCTCCTTGATACACCACACGTTTTAGGTGTCTTCACAACCAGTAATCACAAACATTAATATTTGGAGAACGAAATATAGCTAGATGGTAAGAACTTACAACTAATCTCTCTGTTCTCGATGAAATGTTGTCGTAGAAACGTGTGAAGGCATTCCATCTCGCATTAAAGTGATTGATTCCAGACATTGTCGTGCTATAATTGAGATATGACAAAGTTGTGAGCGTCTCTCGATATCTCTGGGTTTTCAAAGACCATGCTAGAATACCATTACGAACAGGTTCTCCAGTAACGAAAGGTCCAAGGATAAATATGGCTGTGACTCTACAGCAGACTGTAACTTCAATAGAGTTTAATTAAATTTCATGGAAAACAAGAGGATTCGTCCTTGTCCCAAAATCGACAGTTGCGGGTGTTCACTGCGCTACTGAGATAAAAATGTGCCTCTTAGCTTCACAAGATCTGCAGTAGACACGACTCCTCCACTTTCATGGTGCCAAGGAAGGTTAATGCAAGCGTCAGTCAGGTTTCTTGACTTGAAGCAAGCAATTACTGCTTGTGGCTGATCTTATGCAAGGCACCATCTTTTTCAATACCTTCCACACTTGCCACAGGATCCATCCAACTACTATGACACAAAACATAGAGGAAATGGTCCTCGACGTAATTTCTTACGGCGCGGGGGCGGATTTCCCGAATTGAGCTGTGGCGTTGCCGTTGTTTTCATAAAACAGCTTCACAAGCAATGCGCATTTCGGTAAGGCAAGCTGGGTATCGTCGCTGTTGCGAATGACGTCCAACGGTTGTGGCAACTTTTACTAATACCGGAACATGGCTGAATACGTGTGCTTTATGCAATGAAATTGCGTTTTCATTGCTTGCAACACCACAAGTGGCAATTGGTGACTTTTGTACTATTTTTTTTCAGAAATGTCGACCTCATGTCCTGATATGTTATCCAGCTAAATTTCATTGAATTTGGACTGCTACACATAGCTCTAGAAAGTGTTGAATAGGGGTACTTTAATCTTGATCAACCAGTACTTAAATTTTAAATCTTATTACAAATAACCAATATTCTAAGTATTAAATTAGTTAATTGCATTTAGCTTATTTTATCACCTTAACAACATGAATTCTATGCGTTTCATCTTCTATTTGCCATTAGCATACACAAAAGAAAGATTAATTACATTTAATTTTGATATTAATTCCTAATAGTATTATTTGTTTTAATATTAAATTCCATATTACAGCTGTTGTCGTCATTCATACTGGCCCGTGTACGCATAGTGAGTACGATAATTTTTTTATTCTCCCTTTATATTTCAACCGATTGAAACAATTTCGATTTTTCAGGTGTTTTTTTCTTTGTTTCTACTTATAGATAGTTTACTTAGTAAACCTAATGGAAATCTATTTTTTTATTTTACTTTTTACACAATTTCGTTGTAGCAATTGTTAGAAAGGAATTAGCAAAAAGGATAATGTACAAAACTTCTAGGCTTTGACATTGATAAATACACTCATTAACAAAAAAAACGACGACCCTGGAAGGAGTTGTCCTATGGAGACAAAAATTGGTGGAGAGGAAGATTATGTATAGAATAGAAAATGATTAAACTTTCAGACAAATTGAATGATTTATTTCAGAGTTACGAGTTACAAAGTAACGAGCTCAAGAAGGTGTTGACCCACCTCTACCCTGAATGCAAGCAGCCACACGACGTGGCATGGAGTGATAAAGCTCCCTGATGATCTCCTGCGGTATTTCTTGCCAAATTTGCTCCAATTGTCGGGCTAGGTCATCCACATTCCCTGGTGGATGCAGTCGCCTTCCCATGATATCCCAGACATGCTCGATTGGAGAGAGATCTGGAGATCTGGCTGGCCAAGGAAGTGTTTCACAAGCTGCAAGACAGGTCATAGCAACACGTGCTGTATGTGGTCTGGCATTATCTTGCTGAAAAATAAGGCCTGGGTACTGCAAAAGGAAGGGTAGCAAAACAGGTCTCAGAATGTCGTCGACGTACCGCTTTGCTGTAAGTGTGCCGCAAATGACGACCAAAGGGGTCCGGCTATCAAGGGAAATGGCACCCCGGACCATAACTCCTGGTTGAGAGCCTGTGTGGCGTGCAATATTGAAAGAAGGATCGGCACGCTGCCAGGGGCGTCTCCAGACACGTCTGCGACGATCGTCAGGATACAGTTGGAAGCGGGATTCGTCGCTCAACACTATACGTCCCCAGTCAGCATCATTCCAACCGGATCGAGCCTAGCATCACTGTAATCTGACCCGACGGTGTGCAGACGTGAGTGGCAGGTGACGTAGCGGTCGATACGAGCGTAGATGTCGCTCTCTCAGCCGTCTGTGATTGGTCATGGTGGACACTCGTGTGCGGGTCGCACGTCTGATGGTTGATAACGATGATTCAGGCGCTGTGACAGCTGATCTGACAATCACTCTATCCTCCCGCTCTGCTGTGGCCCTAGGGCGACCACTACCTTCATGACGCTGAAATCAGCCATTGTCCACCCATTCCTGCCAGCATCTTCTACTCGCCGCA
>JAFIDM010001028.1:13050723-13069158 GCA_023159025.1 Thereuonema tuberculata | reverse complement strand
CTAGCGGGTGGATCTCTTCCTTGTTATCCCAGCAGACTCGATATGCCTGTATGTGGTTCAGACGGCAAAGATTACCCTAATCCAAGTCACTTATTTTGTGAAAATAGAGCACACAAGTTTGGAAATCAAGGTGAATACAATTAATTTGAAATCATTGGGTCATTTCATAAAAAAAAAAAACATAAATAGCACCTCGTTAAATTCTTGTTACGTAATCTCGTGTCTAGTTAATTCCATATTCATTTTTTGACATCGTTCATTTACTCATAACGGGGAAGTGTCCTTTCAGTTAAACAGATTGATTACACTTCGAGAAATTCTCCGAATCCTTCAACAATAAACTTGAGCAATCAATATGTAGTTTCTGTAGCTATATTTGCAGAAGAAATTATAAATATAATGAATTGTATTATATTAAATTGACCTTTTTTTTAATTACGAAATTACCCACAACACTTATTTTTTTTTTATTCACACTCCACCAACGCGGATACGAACAAACCCATTAAAAGATCTGAGTGTTTGCTGATGTTAACACAGGCTGTATGTTTAATTAATATAATTGGCTCTCTAATTGTTCTCATTGCTGTTTCTTTCTATTTTCCTCCACATACTGTAGTCTTCAAATGTGTAGATCCCTTTTTTTTCTTTTTAGGCTTCTGAAAGACGCCTTATATCCCCATTCTGTCTGTATGTCCGTGGACACATATCCTACAATGCTTCGCAACGGCTTCTGTTAGCTCAGTTGGTTAGAGTATCGTGCTAATAACACGATGGTCGTGGGTTCCATCGCCTCATGTCCCATTCTTATTCTTTTCTTTTGTCCCCATTTTAAATCTTTTCACAGTTTCTCTTATGACATTATGAGATATTGGTTATGTAATCCTTTAGAATTGGGATTTTGATAACTACTTTAGTTTCTCTAAAACGTTGTTATTAAAAGTTATTGAATTCAGTCTATTAACAAGGTTTGAGCTAAGAATGATGATTATCCATATAAATAGTGATTTTTTTAAAATCATTATCAGTAATTCAGTGTATTAACAAGTTTTGAGTTAAGAATGACGATTATTCCATATAAATAGGGGTGGGTAAGATAGCATGGGATCGCAAAGAGACTCGCGCGAGCATTTTCTAGACCACCCCGGCGCAGTCTATTCTAAAGTAAAGGTGACTGAAGCCGTTGCGAAGCATTGTTTACTAATCGCTATGCTACCTTGTTCTTTCTTTAGGTTCATTAGTTTTTGTTTAAATTTAGGTTCGTATTTTATTCCCTTAGAGTTAGCAAAATTTGCTCAAGTTTGCTAAAAATAAATTCGACAGACTGAAATCCCATAAAATTCATGAGACTGATTATATAATTAGTCGTCTTCATATTTTTATGCAGCAGTTTGAAATAGTTCCTGAAAAATCACACAAATTTTAAATTACTGTGTTATTAAGTCTTATCATTGTAATTTATTCAAGGATAACAAAAAGTTATATTCTCTTTCTTCATCTAAATCGCTAAATTTTGACGAATTATTAAAGCAGTAAAACTATTTAGATAAAATCGATATTTTTTTGTCTCAATTATGTGAGTTTTAATTATCTTTTTGAGCTACTATTCTTCGAGATCACCTAAAAACTTAAAAAAAATCTACTTATTATAGCAGTATTTTTCGAAAAAATATTCAAAAATTTCTCCCAAATAAAGATATCATGTAATAATAGATGATATCTTTTAATAGATACGATGCTCCAAAATGCACGCAGCAAGCTGGTGTTCACCAAGTTGTCTTCGAACACTTACGCACCATCAAGGTTTATCAAGTTAAATCATGACTGATTACAAAACATGACGTGTTATCATAACAACCGAGATCCGGTTGCAGCCTGATGGTCAAAGGAATTTACAGCAAAGCTCAGAAAGCGAACAATCCTTCTGTTAAGCAGACGACGTCGAACTGCGCTGGAGGACAAAGCCTGACATGTGACAGTGCTCCACTACTTTGCTAACACCATGGATGTTGCTGTGCGATCGGTCACTGCCATGTGGTAGAAGTGAGAGCCCTCCCGTGCAGTCGTGCGATTTTGCGGTCCAAATTCTCGGATTTCTGTGCATCCGAGGATAATCTGTCCCTTCATTCCATGTTCGCATCACTATTAGCGTTTCGTCCTGTTCGAGTGGCAATATTTTGCTGTAAGGAAAACCAGCTGCTTTCATCTCAATAATTTTTTCCCGCTCAAAATTAGTCAAGTGTTCATAATGCAACATTCGGCGGCATGAGATAAAACTCCCTTTCGAGTCAATGGTCGTCTCTTCACTGATTGCAACATCTCGTTTGCATCGAAAACCAAAAAGTTCGGAGGGCGCTGCTTCGAATTCTTTGTGCATTTTCGGACATTATCGTCATTTGCATTTCCGAATGTAATGTATATCTCCTGTAAGTTTCAAGCTAATACCATCAGTTCTTCGTAATTATATTGAATTTTCATAAATACCTGTTGACATAAGAACATTTCGGTTTCCGAAACAAATAATACCAAATCGCTGTCTTTTCTCTTAGGGTGATTAAACTTGCTAATTCTTATACAGTGGAACCCCGCTATTCGTACACAATCCGTTCCAGGAGGCAGTTCGAATGGCGATTTGTACGAATGGCGAATCATTTTTTCACATAAGATATAATGTAAATTGGATTAATCCGTTCCAGACCCACAGATGATTGCTTATATAAACCTTTGTAATAATATTTTAAGCCTAAAATATATAAAAACTATGAAAACAATAAATATATAGGCCTCTATTATTATTTCTTTCTTTTTCAGTATAGACGATATGGTTGATTTCGCCATGCCATACTGAGTTGCCAGGTCAGAGAGACCAGTTCCACTTTCAAACTTCGCAACGATTTCTTTTTTTCAATTCATTTGTCGTTCTCACTGCTTTCCTTTTAGGCTTAGTTGATTTAGTAATCTTTTTTGGACCGATGGCTGCACTATTTTTAATAAAAATAACAAAAAATAACAATAAAATATCACAAAGTTTCACGAAGCTTGCGTGGATGATGCGTAGCGTACGGAAGCTAGCGCGATACTGAACTGAAGCGACCGCGTGGCGTGGCCAGTACCGAGGTCACGCTGTCCGAATCGCGAGCAAGCGTACGAATGGCGAGTTCAATTTTACTTGAAAAAGTTGGACGAATAACGAGTTGTACGAATAGCGAGGCGGACGAATGGCGGGGTTCCACTGTAGATAATTTAACTACTTAACACCTCAATTTAATATCTTCATTCAGATAGTTTGATTATTGTACTAAAAAACTTGTTCTTATCCTTTTATTCTTCCTCTATTAAAAAAAAATATTAAGTTTCTACAGAATTTTGAAATGGACTTAAATCCATCTAAAATTTGCTGTTCCATGTAATTTCTTAAAGTATCTTATTAGCAGCGGTTCTATTCTGGAAGCTATTGTTTTTGATAATACTCATGCAGGAATGAGATTAAAATTTAACTACTACGCTCTTTTAGGACTCAATAGAAAGCGTAGCTCATGGAAGAAGAAGCCTTATATCCCGCTCTGTCACTCCGACCGTCTCAAGAAATTCATATTTCAGGAATGATATGCTAGAATCATTAAAAAGGTCTTGCCAAGACTGGCTCATAGCTGTTGAGAACTCGTTTCTAGCTTGTGTGATTCTCAAATTGTAGGTCTCATCTAGAATTTGAATTTAATTTAAAAGTTTTATTAAAATCTGATATATTACAAAAATTAATTTCTTCATTTTTTATATTGACTTCAACTAGAATTATTGTATGAATTAGTTATACAAAGTCAATTTTCCTTTTCTATTCTTGAAGTAAATCTTACAACGATTGGTCTTTTTTATTATAATAGGATCTCCCAACTCTACGGAGAGTTTCTCTGGGGTTTTGAAGTTGTACAGTTTCCAAAATTTTAACATTCGCTCTGTACAGAAGCCGTGGGGCATCGCTACAGGATTGCTGCTGCTATCTTGGGTTAATAATTCCATTCCACACAGCTAAATATAACAAAAGCTATTTTGCAGCTACATTTATGGAAGAAAACAAGTTACTTTTTAAAAATAATATTGAACTGGTTCTACATGAACTTATATGAAAACAGTACTTTTGATTGATTGAGTAAATAAATATATAATTATTCATATTTAATTTCTTATTATTTCTTTTCAGTTGTTATTGCATATTTTGGAAAGTGCGGAGAAGGTAATTTTAAACTCTGAATTTTTTTTTCTCTTTAAAATTTTATTCTGATTTACATCTTAATTTCAAACGTTCTCCAATAGTTGAACCCTATGATTCACTTAGAAGCAGCTACTGGTTTCTTTCCCAAAGTTTAGACAAAATTCAGATTCAATAAATAAAAATGTAATCCATATAATTATGATACTGGTAACATAAGAACACAAATTCTTCATCAAACATTTATAATTGAAGCTTATGTTATTAATAGTTTTGATTGTTTTATTAAACAAAAAGGTGTGCAAATAAGTCCACTTTTATTAGAAAAATTCAAAAAACATTGTAAAAATAATGAAGCTTTTCAATGATTGTAAACATTGCCTATATTTGTTTGTTTAAATTATTCTATGTTTATTCTGTTTGGTTCGTATGAATTATGCCTGAAGAAGCAGAAAAAGTTACTTTCAATGAAATGCAGCACTGTTTGTTGAAGAATTCGTGTTCCATGTGTTTCTTGTATATAAAATTTAGATTTTAAGCTTTACCTCAATTCATTTTATGCACAACGTAAATTAAAGAACCACAAGAAAAAAAATTACGTCCAAGACAGAATGATTAGATGTAAGTTATGTATGTTGAAATATTTACAGAGAATTTTTAATTTTTTGTTTTTTATTTTATCATCATAACAACAACATAAACTGAAATAGTGGAACGTGTTCAAGTAATATGGTGAAAGATGTAACTTCTTTCGCGTAGTTCTCAGGCGTACAGAAGAGGGAAGATGGAGAAAATGAGCTGCTTTCATCATTATCATGAAATCCTGCTTTGAATTCAGTCTTAGATTTGCCTAGAAGTCTTTTTATGTAGTCAGAATTATTGAGAGTTTTATAGTTAGCGCCACCTATTTCGTCGCAGTTAATACCATATCTTTCCAATTCTCCGTCGTCCTCTTGAATACTACCTACAGCAGACTTAACGTTCCCGAACAGGTTAACAAAGCTTCCAGGCCTCGATGTCTAGTTCTGACAGTATTTTTCTTAGGTTGGATCACTTTAGGCTTTCTATATCCCAAAAACCATAGATAAGGCCTGGTAGCAACGCAATTGATTCCTGTCTCTCAAAAGGCCCAGAAGCCTCCAATATTTATCAATTAGAACATACTAAGGGCGAAAGGAAGGAGAATGCACTAAAGAAACAAGATAATTAATGTTTTTAGACAGTGTCAAAACCAAAGCGGCCCCATAATATGCACAATTTTCAAAAAAAATTGTCAGAAGCGACCACTTTTGACCCCCAACTTCCGGTTAGGGAGTGGTCCTACAGGTCTGAGTTTTTGGATGTGGTCACCTACTTTTTGATGCTGAACACAATGGTGAAGGTTTCCTTCTAATATCTATAACCGTTTGGCCACTTCAGAGTCTGACATCCAGCAAGCATAAATGCAATAGCGGTTCCCTTTACAGGTAAGCTGTAACCTAGGGCCGCTAAAAGAAAGAGGAGAGATTCTTGTAGGTAAAAGAATACTTAAATCCTACTTAACCATGTTCTGCAACCAGCTCATGTAACACCTTCCCGTGGTTCTCAAGCGTACCTGAGAAGACGAAGGGGGAAAAACGAAGTGGAGAGAAATCAAATGGAAACTCGTCGCATTTGCAGGGTAGGAGAAGAGTATAAGTGCATGTGAAGGAATTGCTGCAATGGAAGAGTAGATCGAAATGCTGGGTCCACATTTCATTTCGAGTGAGAAGCAGGTATGTAAAGAATTCAAGAATTAGAATTTAGACAGCAGGAAAGAAGGAGGAAAATATGGAAGCTCGTCGACTGACTAGAAGAAGGGGAGGGACAATGCTCTCCAATACGATGCTCTCTCATAGACAAAATAAATAATATACTGTGGTTTAGAGATTATAAGGAGAAACTAACACTATACCACAAGCAAAAATTAAAAATGGTAGTTTAATCTTAAAGGTGTCGAAATATACAACAATAAAATGAAAAAAAATATTGGCGTATATTATCCCCGGAGAACCCAGTATCAAGTCTGATTTCCAGTCCATACAGACCGGAAGGCGTGGATCGTAACCATATCACAAGAATAGTATAATCTCTAGCTAGACCAAGGCAGACTAACCAGGATCGTTGATTCCCAGATCTCTTTTCGAAAGCGGAACACGAATACAAAAATACTTGCTGTATTTCATGAACATTGGGTCTTCGGAGATCATGGTGGTCGATTCGCCAGTTCGCGGTAGCGGTCTTTTGCAACGAAGGAGGGAAAGAACGGGCGTACATACGCTTAACATCACTCGTAGGGTGAGGCAAACAGCTCCTACTCGCCGTGCAGACTCCACCCAAATGCAGCATAGTCGGACTAGTGCAGCCTCGGTGGTACTTCTCACTACAGTCTGTTGAAGGAGGGAGAGCAGCAGGTTGGCGAGCTATCTGTCTAAGTGTACACCTGTTTGCACTTTCGCAAGGCCGTCAGACAAGAAGAAGAAAGGAGAGTAGCAGTAGAGGGAAGCTAGAAGAGGGAAATTGGTGTGTATTAAAACTTGAACAAGAGGTCAAAATGAGAGAAAATGGCGAAATTGGAAGCCATCTGAAAAGACTTGGCGAGGGAGGGTCCAAAAACACCTGGACGACATTTGTGGAAGGGGACAAGGGAACAAAAGAAAAATAAGATAAGGGATGGTTAAAGTACATGTTTGGAAACATGAATAAGTCATGAAAAAATTTTTCAGGATATTCATACAAAAGCTGACAGAGCAAAGGGTTCAAAGTGAAAGTAAAATGTAGGGAACACTTGGGGTCATTACAAGACATATATGTAAAAATACCTGATTAAGCTATTAAAAATAAATTTTATTAAAAAAAATCAACAGATTTCTAAATATTTGAAATATTTTAATATTTCTGTGATTGAACTGAATATATTTATATGCTGCCTCGTCGCCTTTTATTTTTCCTTATACAATTACTTGTGTTCATAATAAAAATATAATAACACATTTTGTCGTGTGTCTAAAATTATCAATGAATGACTTCTTTTTCATTCAAAGTCACAATATTTATTTACGCTTTTGCTATAAATCTTTTGCTTTTTTGCTAAGTATATGATACATTTGATACATTTATTGATTTCTTCAACAAAAATTCAGTTTGTAATATAGGTAACAATTTAAACACATTAAGATATGATAGGATGTCTTATCTCAACTTTATTTTTATAAGGTAATTACATTTGTAAACACATTGATTTTTTTTTACCATTATTGAGCATTTTTGTTCTTGTCATCTAGACAAACTAATGCAGTTCAAACCTAAAACTGACTTAATGTTTATATCTTCAAAATTTAATTGAAAGACGAATCTTATTTAATTAAATAAGAATATATTTAGAAATGTTTGTGTTTTAATTCTGTAAATTTTTAATCTATTTCAGGAGAACTCAATTTTCTAAGTTGCCAGTTGACTGCTAGAGTGAGTCAAGTCTGTGGTTCCAATGGCGTTACTTATATCAATGAAAATCTCCTGAAATGTGCAAACGATCATAAAATTCCAGGCATAGCAGGTGATAACTTTTCAAATCATTTATTTAAGTATTTTATTATTCCATCAATACTTGGTAATGCAAAATAAAGGAGCAAAAAATAAGGAAAAGAAATTTAGTAACTTATAAACTATACAATTAGTAAAATCTGAGTTAAAGACTGAATTGTTCTAAATTAAAAGAGATTATATGTCTATTTCAAAATTAACCCACAAAAGTTTATAATTAATGTAATGTGGAAATGATGAAATATTTAAATAAATAAGTTCAGCAGTATTTCTTAAGAAATGAAAACCAAAGACTGCACATGAATAAACAAATCATGCCTCTACCTTCTGTAAACAGAAGGAATCGGAAACGACCGTTTCGTCCTAATTAGATATCATCAACTGATCCACCCTCTTTGATGACAAACTCAAAGGTGTGATTTGTTTATTAATGTGGTCTTTGGTTTACATTTCTTAATAATTTTCCTGCACGCTAAATTTAGTTCTTGTGACTTCTACTTATTACGGCTTCAATGACCAAAACACTTGTCTTTTGCATTACAATCATTGCAGATGCAGCCTATAATTTTCAGATAAATCATTTGATCTGTGGGTCTAGTGGTCAAATGGGATACCATTAGGCTACGGGGTGGAGGAATCGGGCTCAATACTATGCGGAAATCGAGATTCTTTATTTATTTCTCCTCTGGATTGGCCTTAGAGTTCATAGAAATTAAAATTCGAACCGGGTTTCTTTCTCGGGAATATAAGCGTGTGCGCAGTGGGCTGATCACCAAATTTCAACTATGGTCGATAGGTGCCTTTATTTTTGGCATCCCATGAACCAACAGAGACTGACACGGGAAATACTTGTATATATGATCATATAAAGTTAATATACAATTTTTAGAAATTGCTGTAAAGTTCACTCCGCTGTTTCTTTGGATACTTTTTAACAATTACTTTTGAAATAGTTTTGAACTTAGATGGATCTCTTTGCAAACAACCAAGAAAACAAGGTTGACATTCATCTTTTTGCATCATATATTGCTAGTATTTTTATATATTTCTAGATTTATTGATATTGGTTTTAAAAAAATAACAATTTCTAACTTTTGATGTACTGTTACGGCACAGCAGACGAGAAGGTCCAAATATGGGCTCCACTTTTATATTATGAATTTCACCAAGAAAAAATTAGGTTATTAAATTGTACCAGTTTACTTAATATCGAAAATGACTCTTAATTTATGATGAAAAGTTAGAAATAAAGAAAAAAAATGCTCCAATTTTTTTTTTTAAAAGTTGCAGAAATGAGGGTTCTGAAATTGTGGTGCAAATATGAGCTATCAACAAAAATTTACTGTAACCCTCGAAAATCTTTTTTAAAAAATGTGAAAAATGCTGAAACAATTAAATTAAATGTTAATTATCTATTTCCAAAGTCACAAATATAAACGTCCTTTTCTGCATCTGCACAATCACAGTGGGCCCACATAAAACCCACATAAAATGTTTGGGAATACATTTGACCCAAAGTTCCCTCCCCTTGTGGAATTAGACCGCTGTCGTGTTCAGACGGATTGTGTTTTTAAACTTTCTTTTATCCTTTCGAATAATGTTTTGGAGTATTTCTGGGCATTCTAAAAAAAAGAAATTCTGAAAGAATTGGTTTTTTTTTTTTTTTGCTCCAAATAAATAAAAAGGTCTGAATATATGCTAGCCCGTATTTAGACCTTCTTAGGTAGCCTGCATTTAGACCATTTCATAAGAAACATTAAGATCAGTTCCCGTCTTTACCACGTGGTTTTATGCAATAAATAAACTATGTTAGAACAAGTTTAGAATGTAAATAATGTCAGGCATTTTACAAATCATCTTTTGATTCAGTAGAATTTCATTAAAGAAAATAACAAAACGTAACTGTGAAATGTTTCAATGTCATGAAATAGGTTGATTGATACTTATCACCGCACTACCTCTGAATAACTTGAATTTAGGTGACCAACTGTTCCACTCATTTCTCTTTGTTACTCAGTCACATTTTCACTTTATTTCTTCTGCGCGGAGTACCTCCCATACCCGAATACTTCAACTAGCCCATATTTAGACCCTAGCCTGTATTTGTACCTTCTCTATTATTAGAAAATTTATAGCTTCGTATCTGTGTTCTGAAGAAATCAAAACCAAACACAAGTTGAATTAAATCTAGGATCCAAGCTTTTTCTATTTATTTTTATATCAAGTTGTAGAACCTATAGTTACTTAAATTTAAATTGAAAGAGGTGATTCAAATTAAATATTAAATTGAATATTGTGAAAACATTTGAAATTAGTGGACGGTGATGAAGTGACTCCTATGATTTAAGAACACGCCAAGGAAAAGTTTATGTGAGGTTTTGTATGTCTCTAAAAGCGTTTGGGAATATGTATACTTTTGTTTAGGATTTGCCAATTATGATTAAGTATGTGTAACCGTTACGATTGTAACGTAGAATTAAGTTTATTTTCAATCGCTAAAAACAGAGCCAAAGTATAGTTTATAGTACGGAATGTCAGTATATTACAGGAAACTTACATCAAGTTACATTAGTTACGCCATTCAAATTTATTTCAATTTTTGAAGTGAAAGGTTGGTGACTCAACTGGTATCCCTAGACTTTCATTGCAGAAAATGGTTTTACTGTTTCTGTTCGTTTCTTCTTTGTTTGTTGTCTTTCCTCAGAAATATTTTCAAAAGCCCTTTTTGTGGCCAAGATTTCTGAGTTTTCTAATTAGACATCAGAAATGTCTACTTGCCTGTTGCCAAAACTTCTACTGTTAGTTTTATTAATAACTTTTGTAAAAAAAAATGACTTAAAAAATAATAGTTTTTGTTATTTATGTTGGTCAATTCTTCAAACAGTCATTCTGTAATCAAAGTCCAAGAATTTTAACGTGCTATTTAGAATTATCACAATGCCAACTACCTTAGCACATACAATAAAATTAATACATTTAAAATACATACACGACGTACGTTTCACTTGATAAGAGAATCTGATATAATGAGATTCTGAAACGTAAGTCGCGTATGTATTTTAAATGTATTAATTTTATTGTATGTGCTAATGTTGTTGGCATTGTGATGAGTCATTCATGAGTAAATTTCATTTATATGTTGTTTTATTTCAGAAATTACTGTTGCTCGCGATGGTCCTTGTTGATGAAGTGTGTCTGAAGATGCTGTCGTCGTATTCTGTTGGAAAGTTTCATGAAAGAAGAAATACAAAAAAAATAAAACAAGAAGACTAATAAAATTCGTAAATATTTCTATAAAATGTTATTAATCTCCTTAAAGTTCTGGTGAAGTTCAATCTGCGATGAATTTGAAATTTTTCTAATTTTACAGTATTTCCAATTTAGTTAGAGCTGCAAGAGAACATGTGTATTAAATTAATAACCAACTAACATTTGGCTACAAATAAAGTTTATGTTATTAAAAAAGAGTCTTGGATTAATAATGATTTGTAATTTGAAATTTGGCGATAAGGAAACATAAACATTTAACATTTACAAGGAAGTTTAAAGTTTCTTAGTAAATGACATAATTACCATTTATACTTTAATTCCAATTTAAAGATTTTTGTTCCACTTTCTTAAAATATAGTATCAAGTTCCAAGAAGTTTGTGAGTTTATGAGTAATAATATTAATATAATTATGATAAACGGGAAGCCTTTTGAGTCATGATGAGATCTTGTGAAAGTTGTTCAAGCTTCTATCAGCTACAGCTAACAGCGAGCAAAAACCTAAAAGCCGTACAATGGGAAGAATAATGTATTGATGATGGAAAAAAGGACCCTTTCGAACTAAAAACACCAAATTAAAGAAACAACAAAATAATGTAGAATTCCAAACCTTAGGCAGCCTAACGCCTAACTCCTAAAATTGCTTCTAATAAGTTGTAATCTAATCACGATAACATTTTTATATTTCGGCTGTACCATTCTTATAATTAATTTCTTGCTAACTGTTGTAGCAATTGAATATCGAGTGTGTTTGTTGTGTGAATTTTACATCTATACACGTTAACTTCACTACAAATAATTTTAATATATGGTATGTGATCTAAAATGTTAATAGCTTGAATTTAAAATAACTTTTCTGAATCTAAACTCTAACTTCCGATTATATTTGAAATTTTGAAAATGTATTAATTGCTTGGAATAAAAAACCGGGTTTTGAAGTTGATTTCCAATTTGAATTTAAAAGCATGAAAGTGCAATGCTTACGAAACTGCTGCTGTAGAAGACAAGTATTAATTGTACTAGAAGTATTGGACTACTTTCGTTAATTTCAATGTAAGAGAAGTGGTTGAAAACATTTGAAGGACTCTCAGACATCAGAATGAAAAGATAAAAGGTAATAAAAGTTGAATCTTGAAATATTTCCAATTATATTCGTTCAATAAAAATAATCTAACTCGATTGGAAACGAGTGTTAGAATAAAATTAGAAATGATGATTTTTGGTCTTAATTTAGAAAAAAAAAATATCAAGTTCTTTTGCTACATAAAAGATGGTTTTGTTAGTAACACCATCAACAAAGAGAGAACGATAATGGAATGGCAGATTTTGATTTCGAATGAAATTATTTAAACTTTAAACTCTGAATGTCTATAATATGCGAATATTAAGACAGAATCTAACACGAAACATTTAATAAGTAATAATAGCACAAATAAACCGAATTTTAAATTGCTTCTTTAAAGAAATATGTAATTATAATTTCTACTTACTACAGAGTAAAAAAAAATATATGGATTATAAGAATTGATTGAAAAATTTGTAATATTGTATAAAGTATTACAAGATTTTTTTAACCTTGAAATTAATTAAATATTTTTTAGCGGCCCCAAGGTTACAGCTTGTCTGTAAAACCGCTAGGGGACCGCTCTTGCTTTTATCCTGTCTGGATGACACACTCTGTAGCGGCCAAGCGAAAAGATATTAGTATGAAACCTTGACCATTGAGTTCAGCATCAAAAGGTGACCACGTCCAAAAAAATCAGACCTCTAGGACCACTCCCTGACCCCTCAAGGCGTTTTTAAAAGAAAAACAACGCCTTGGAGACGGGGTCAGGGAGTGGTCGTAGACATCTGATTTTTTACACGTGGTTACCTATTTTTTGATGGTAAACACAATGGTGAAAGTTTCATTCGAATATCTCTAACTGTTCGGCCGCTACAGAGCGTACCATCCAGACAATATAAAAGCAATGTTAGCGGCCCCTAGGTTACAGCTTGCCTGTAAAACATAGGGGACCGAAACCTTCACCATTGTGTTGAGTATCAAAAAGTAGGTGACCATGTCTGACCTCTAGAACCACTCCCTGACCTGAAGTTGGGAGTCCAAAGTGGTCGCTTCCGATAAAGTTGTGTTTATTAAAGTTTGTTTATAAAATTGTGCATATTATTGGACCGCTTTGCTTTTGATACTGTTTAAAAGCATTAATTATCTTGTTTATTATTATTGATTCCCTCTCAACAAAGTGTGTACTACAATATATTCCGTTCACTCTGGGTTTTTTTATTATTATTACAATAAAATAGTATCATTTCTAGCTATCATTTTGCTTTGTGATAATTATACAAATTCTAATTTCTTGCTTCAAGAAAATAATTTGAATTAGAAGTTCTTAATTAAAACCTTTGACCTCATTTACTAAATTGATAATTATTCCATCAGCTATGCACTGGAATAAACATTCTTAATTTTAAAATTACGGTGTTGAAAGAGTGTTCAATCATCAATCACCGCTGCAATTAGGCCTAATCAAGGAATTTTTTCATGATTATGACGATCAACGATTGATAGCAAATTCCGTAAACCGGATAATCCAGAACTTTATTTTGTCTTAAGCATAACAGTCTCTGTTCTATTTTTAATTACTGACTACTTAAACCATCAAATTTAATTACTACAATCTCTGTACAAATTATTACTCTTAATCATAATAATCAGCAGATTAATGAACATTTTAAAAACTTTCAGCAGTAGGCAAAATTATTCCAAAACATTTTTTTTTTTGTTATTTTTTTTTTAATTTAAGTTTTAATGTGTTTTCATATCAAATTAATTTCCAATAATAGTTTTATTTAAGAATAGTTACATTATTCAAAGAAACTTTAAAGAAATAAATTATGTAAAATAATACATTTCCAATTAAAATTAAGATAAATTAAAGTAGGTGTTCCCAATATGAGGCGCTTCTTAATGTGGCCCACTGAGATTATTTTGGTAACTTATCGTGGAATTCGGCAGACAAAGTAAACCTTTCTGAGGATAGAGACATGCGCTGGGCAGTTGAATTTGAGTTATGTAGGCGATGCTATAAGCAGTTGTAGTGAAATTTTCACAAAAACAAACACATCTTACAATTTGTTTAAGGTAAGTGATATTTTGCATCATTATCTTTTGTTAATATAAAATCTGATGTATATTGTAGCTTTGGTAACCTGTTTTAAGATACAATCAGTGTTTTTACCACACATAATTATTTTGGCGGTGAAAACGAAGAAAGCCTGATTAGCCCAATATTGCCAGAGTAGGCTATACTGGGAATATTTTTTTTTAATATTTGATAACTTATTTATCGTTTATTATTTTGTTTCTTTCATTTAATTTTTTTATAAAATATTTATTAATAGCTGAATGATGTTTTTTTTTATATAAAATATTTATTAATAGCTGAATGATGTTTTTTTTTATATAAAATATTTATTTACTGTAATCAATATTTTTTTTTGGTTCAGATGGTTCCTGTTAGGAAAAAAGCTCAGAGTCAATCAAACCAGATTCCTATTCCATCAACTTCAAAGGATGTCAAATCACAGAAGCGTTATTCAATTAATCCTAAAGAATCCGACTCGAGACCCTCTGAATTTTAAAAATCTTGGTTCTGCTATATTTGTCAGGAAGATAGGGGGTCTTGATATGCGTCTTTGTGATTCATGTGGCAAATATGTTCAGGAAGAATGTGTTGGACTTACAGCAAACGATCTCAGATGTGAAATCTCACATTATTAATAAGTTCCGTTTATTGGAATTGTAACAGTCCATGTACATGCATATGTCTTCAACTTGAACATTGTTAGCCATTTTTTTAATTAGTAATTTTTCTTGTAAACTGATTTTTCAATGTGTGTCTTAAAATAAAAAAATATTTTTTGTTGTTGCTTCCATGCTTTCATTTACAAATTTCCCGTAATTTAAAACTTGGTCCATATTGCGAGCACCACCCTGTTCCAATATGGCCCACATGTCACTTTTCATATTGCGGCTAATTGCATTTTTTTGTCACAAAAACCAATTATTTTTTCTTAGTTGCCCATTTAACCCCTCTAACCAATACCTTATTTCTTCGAAAAATAGTTTGTAGTCGGTAAAAAAATGTCAAATCTTAGGTAGGCCATAATGGGGCCCCCTGCCATATTAAATAAAGAAAGAACGAAAGAATATGAAAATTTATAAAAATGATTGCGTATAATAATAATGAAATGTCATTGTCACAGAAAGATTGTCTAACATTCCTTTCAACATGAAATGTTTCATATTCGAATGTTTTTGATCATATTTAGTGCTATTTGCTGGCCATAAAAATTTTGTTTTCACCAAGCTTCCATAAAAGACCTTAAAGCAGAATATAATGAAATGTAATGCCTTACAATTAAAATATAAAAACTAAAAATAGAACTTAATTTTATTATCATCTTTGAAAATGAAATTCGATATTTAAAAAGTTGATTACGGAGTGCCAGTTTTAGCATTAAAAACAGCAGTAGCAGAACCTTTATAATGTATACTATGAAGTGTATATGGCCCATGTTTTTATTAGAAAACTTACCCGCAAATAAGTTGTCCTTAAAAAAAAAACTTTCACAACAATGAGGATCGGAGGACTCAATATCATGGCTTTTCGCAGTTCTATTGATATGAGCTCGCAAAAGAGTGTGAACAAGTTTATAATGTAATTTCTCACTGACATCGGGAATTTTTCTCTCGTTATCCAGAAATAATATCCGAGGATCGATGTCACACATTCATTAGACAACTTCTACTTTCAGATTCATTAACTCATGCCTCATTCAAACATGCTAAGGTATGTGATCTATTGTCTCTCAAATACTCTGCCTTTGGTGAGCACATTTTTTCTTCTATGTTCTTGAAGATCTACCAAGATTTCCTTATTTTTCTTCAAAGTCTTACTATTCATTTGAATATTTCAAGGATAAAAAGATCTTGGCGAAGTAAAGTAACAACAAAAGTCATTTTTCTCGGAATCGTTTTTCGTATTTTGAAGTAATGTAATCCACTTCCGTTTGCATTCACAGCATGTAATTTTGAGCAGATATTGTCTCATAGTTTTATAACAATCATATATTATAATAATTATAAAACTCCTTTCTGGAAAACCTACCTGATATTGTACGTCAGCTAATGACCCAAAAATATTTTATATAAGACAAGATTTTCTACAACAATGAATACATAGAATCTATATTACTAAAATCTTTTATTTCTCTGTTTGTGTGTCTGTCTGTCCGGCGCAATTTTCTGTGCGAATGGAAAATAGAAATAATTTCTCATATTTCCGCGACGGGAATTGAACCTGCATACTTCTGATCCGAAGTCGGATGTGTTATCCATTAGGCCATAGGGACTACAACTCTTTTCATATTGTTTTTTGACTTATATCTCCGCAATTGTTGTGTTGTTGTTGTGCCCAATGTTAGTGCAACAATGGAAAACGGTTTTTCATTTTTTATTGTCACGAGGAAGTCGACAATTTCAAAATGAGCATTATTGAACTTCAAAATAATGCGTTAACTGCTTTCTTTGGAATCGAGTTATGTTAGATTATCTTAAATTTTATTTTCTTTTTATTATTACTTTTAATAATTGAATTGTACCTTATTAATATATTTTTGTAAAAACAACTAAACTTATTGATTCACGTGTTTTTGAAATTTGTTTAAGCTTCCAACTATTTTGTTTTGTTGTACTTATTCCAATTTTATTATGCTTGAAAAAGAGATGGTTTGAAAAGAGTCTTCAAAACTTCAAAATGTTGCTTTAACCCCTTTCATTAGAATCAATTATTCTTGGATTATCTCATATAAACCATCGTTTTATCATCGATAATCAATTAGTATCGAAATGGACAACGAGAGAAAGGATGAGATCTTTTCACAAGAACTGTTAATAATGTCGTAATCTCGGCCATTCTTGACTACAGGTAAAATTTGTCTGAAGTCTCCGCCAAAGAGGAAAATGTGTCTAGATTCACAAGTCATCAGAATTTCGTTATCTTCACTCGAAAGAATAGTCACAATCAATTCGTCGCCAGGAGTATCGTATATAAGCTATGATCTTCATTTAACATCTATATCAACCAACGTCCATCTAAATAAATCTCTTCTTCAAATATCTATAACGAACAATCTGTACATGGGAGATGGCCTAGTCAGGCCGAAAATAATGTATTCATGTCAAATAGCCGAAGTACCTCAATATGGGTATAGTTACCCTTAACAGCAATGAAGGATATGCAATGAAGTATGGTGTTTCACGCATGTGATGATGGCATTTAGAAACTCAGGAGATAGCAACAAGCATTACTGTTTTAAAAATCTTCAAAACCATTCCAGATCTTAGGGGAGGAGTTAAGGCTTCTGAGTGCATCTCCTACATGCTCAGTAGGGTTAGGGTAAGGAAACCTGGATGGTGAATCCATATATACTGTGTGAACATGATTTTTATCGTCTGATAGGAGAAGCGTATCGCCTATTGCTGTTGCTTAGAGCGAACATTAGATCCAGGACATCTTTCCGACAATATCTATCATTAATGACTCCTCTTGGAAGTATAAACAGACTCTATGCGTCCATTTAATGAGATCTACCCCAAACCATCACACTTTGTCCACCATAATTGTTCCTTTCACGGATATTACGAGGATGAAATCATGTCGCTCGTTCTCTCTGGATCAGAGCACTTGATATCACTCTGCTTATTTGGATTCAGCTCTTAAAGATGTTGATCTGTATTGGTTTTCAGTCAAACAGCATGAATTATTTCTCATTTCAAACTTCCCTTTTCTGACGTGGGATAGAAAACATAGAGACTGTGATTAGCATGAAGATCGCCTTCCTGAAATCTACTGTCTAAAATGGAAGCAGATACCAGCATCTCTGTAGCTGCATCAAGGGCAGATCCAGATCTGTTGGCGTAGCAGTACTGTTCCTAAGCAACACATAATCAAACACAGGAATCATCCTCAGCAGTTAGAGCTCTAGGCCTTTCTTAACTGTACCTTCGGAAAGCTATTTAGATATCACCTGTCTTTAGTTTTCCAATAGTTCTCCACTCAACTCTATTTGCTAAATGATGTCTCGAACAATCCTACTCCTTGTTCACAATCCCAAACAGCGCAATTTATACTACGGCTTATTTCCATCAAACGATGACAGAGCCTCTCATTTGTATACATCATCATTACTAGCATAATACCCTGGGTTTCGGAAGAATAATACTTGTAACTGATTTAACCTTTACCCGTTTTTGTGTCATTTCTTAGGTGATTTCACGAAAAGTGAAAAATAAGTGCGAAAACTCTTCAAAAACGAATTAGTCCGCAAACAACCC